>JANAVB010021798.1:11261393-11276393 GCA_029216955.1 Iris pallida | reverse complement strand
CGGCGACGAGAATGGCAGCGGCCCCTAGTGGGAGGGGAGAAAGGGGCTGGGCCGCCGCACGCCGTACACGCTCCGGTCGGAGGGTGGGGGTGGCCACCCCGCGAGAGGGGCGACCAGCAGTGGCCCGACAACTCGGGGACGACCGGCCACCGGCCGGGGGGGCGGAGGAAAAGCCCGAGGAGCTGAGGAGCTCCATCGAACGGGGGGGGGGATCCACACCCACATCCAGCCAAATCTAGTATCTATCTATCTATATATTTTTTTTATATCTATATATATATATATATATATATATATATATATATATATATATATATATTTTATATACATACACATATACACCTATATATATTTATATATACATATACATACACATACACATACATACACATATACATACACATACACATACACATACACATACACATATAAATATACATATACATACACATATAAATATACATATACATACACAAAATATATATATATATATATATATATATACATATACATACACATATAAATATATATGCCATATTTAGAGAATAATATAAACAAATGATTGTAGGTCCTAAAAAAATCAAGTTGCACCCATCAACAAAGTCATGAAAATCAAGAAATACATCTTTCAAATGAATTGCGCAGAAGTCAGATTGCGCATCATCCAGATGGCGTAGAGTAGACTGCGCACACTTTCAAGTGCGCAAGCTGACGTGGCTATGTCATCATTACCTGACACAATCAAATCTTCTGACAACTGACAGCACAAAGAACGAGGAGACTGTTCGTTTATTGTGCCGTACAGCGCTCGAGGATAGCTGTACATGCAGCACAATCTGTCTGCAGAGCAATCCAGCCCAGCGCGGTCCATCCTAGCGTAATCCAAAGTCAGCACAATTCATGTGGCACACTTCATCATGACAACTGGCAAATGTACAAGTGGCATTCATGCCATCAATTGCTCACTACGTGGCAACTGTCTGTACACGATCATGCGCATTTTAATCAAATGATGCCATGTGTCCAAGACAGTTGATCCACGATCAGACAACTGCCTGCGCAGTCTAATACTGTGCCATCCAGTGCATGCGCAATCCAACTTGCGCTATTCAGAATAACTAAAAGTTAGTTATTTCCAGAACTCTATAAATAGAGTTTCAAGTCTTTATTCCAGGGGATCGGACATAAAGTTTAGAAATATCAGAGAGTTCAGGAGTTCTTGCCCAAGCGCTGCTCCATTCTTCCGAGGCTTTTTCCTTCAATTTCAGAGGCTATCGTCTTCAATGTTTACATCGTCCAAGGAATAAAGCAATCGTCTTCTAGATTGGATTCCTATAGTTGTACTTTTCCAGAATTCTTGTAATCTCTTTACAAAGTTTGTTAAATAAAGTTTATACTTTTGTTTTTGCAAACAAAATGGCGACTCTGCTGGGGACGACTTTCTCCTTCGACGACGAAGTGACAACACAATGTGATGTTGCGTCTATCGAAAAGACGCAGAAGACGTCGGTTGTGAAGGTCAACCAGACAGCCTATGAAGCCATGATCAACTCCAGGACCACTCCTCACATTGCAGCAACTTCTGCCACAAACAAAGTGCGCCCAGTGTGGATCCTCAAGACTGTTGCACAGTCTGTTGATTCTGTCCCTAAGACTGCTGCACAGTCTAAGGTCTCTGCCACCAAGACTGTTGCACAGTCTAAAGTCTCTGCTGTTGCACAATCTGCCTCTGCCACTCATGCACAGTTTGCTGTTGCCAGTGCACAAACTACATCATATGCTGCTCTGTCAAAGTACAAGACTCATGTTCCACTGGCACAGTTGGCTGCAACTTTACCTACGCAGTCCACTACTCCAGCAACCAGAGTACAACTCAAGCACTCTGGCAACAAAGCTCCTGCTGCGCAAACCACTGTGGTTCAGGCCAAAAGAACTTCTACCAGAACTCCTTCTGCACAATCTGCTAATGGGCCATCAACCCATGCGCAAACTGTGTCTACGCAATCCAAGAGAGACAGCCCTTTGGCTAATCTCTCCTCTTCTCACAACAAGGGAAAAAGCTCTGCTCCTCTCCAACACTCTGCTGCTCCTGTACAATCCACTGGGGGTAGTCTTTTGGCTATTCCTCCTCCTCTTCAGAACAAAGGAAAAGGCCATTTGGTCTTTTCTCAAACTTCCACGTCCCATGACTTGGAAGACAAAAGAGGGAAACGCTCTTTAGCTAACCCTTCTTTCCAAAACAAAAGAAAAGATAGACCCTTTGGTCTTTTCTCAGTCTTCTTCGATTTTTACCGTTGAAGATCAATCTGAATGTGCTCCGGCACCAGTCAGTACAAGGACCCTTTCTCACAAGGATTCTTCTTCTCTCCTTGCCAAAGTGAAGTGTACTGATCAGAGAGGTATTCTGCCTACTCTGGTAGCAGAGTTCCAAGATCTCCCAACCCTCAAGATCTTCCGTTCAAGACAGAAAAAATTGCTGGTGTCTCAGACATAAACCCCTGGGGGTGAGTTTGCTGATCTAAGAACTTATCTCAACAGGCCAACTTCGGTGAAACGTAAACAGCCAATGCCGAAGACCAACTAGTATCAGAAGCAAACTTCCAGGATCAAGAATCCAGACACCTATGCCAATGAAATGAGCATTTCCCTGTACACTCAGGGAACAAGACATTTGAAGAACCGGAACCATGTTCCGAATGTTATCAAAGAACACATCCCTCGAACTTTTGCTTGTCCTGTTGCTGTTTCCGATCTCCGAGAACACCTAAAGCAAAAATGGGACAACATCCCAACATCCCCAATACAACCACTTGGACACCATTGCAATCATGAAGTGGTCATCAAGTGTTGTTGTTAGACAACAAGACGATCTGCATTCGATCGTCTGAACTTTTCTAACTCTGAACCCATGTCGGAAGATGATGACGAGGTTTTGTACGCTTCCGTCAACATGACTTCTAGAGACACTTGGGGTAGGAAGTGCTCCAAGCACGAGAAGCCTCGCAAGCCAAGCCAGCGGTATTTGGATTTACTCCAAGAATCCTCTGAAGGAGTATTCCAACATACCCGATCCCGAAGCCGAGACACAATCGGTCAAAGGAATCTTCAAGATCCTTTCGAATGTCTCCTTCCTTCTCACTCAGGAGATAATTCTTTCTCTGACTACGATGCGTACAGCGAAAGCTCAGAGCAGACAGTATCCTCCACTGTACCCAGAGAAGTGACAGCTTATGTTGTCAATGAAGATCCTGATGCTTTCAGTTCAGCTAGTCAAGAACAAAGAATAGCTGCATTAGAAGACAAACTGAAGACCATGGCAGAAATGGTCGCAAGTATGCATTCCATCATTATGGCCCAGCATACAGTCCTCCGGCCGTACCTGTAAATCCTGAAATCATAGCATCATCGGTGCCTGTCAATACAGGGCTTGGGGTAGCATCTATTCCAGTACCTTATGTACAAATCCAACCTACACCCAGTCAGTCAGGTGCTGGGGGTAGTGCTTATCATGCTGTTCCTCCTCTTCAGCCTGCTCCTTCTACATCAGTGGAAGATGCCAATAAAGCTGTCAAGCTCTTGTGAACTCAGTTCGAAGCTTTCAAAGAGAAGGACAACTTGCAGAGATTAGGGATCAAGCAACCTTATCCAGTTGAATAGAAGGAAGTCCCATTTCCTCCAAAGTACAAGATCCCAACAATCTCGCTGTTTGATGGCAGCACTTCTCCCAGTCAGTTCATTAACCACTTTGAGGTTATGACTGTCCAACTTCAACCAAATGACGCTCTTCTTACCAGAGTATTCGTTGGCTGTTTAGCTGACGTAGCATATGATTGGTATAGAAGCTTGCCCGATGTTGTATCACCTCCTTCTCTGGCTTAAAACAAATCTTCTTGGAACGATTTTATGAGGGTATCAATGACATGACTATGTCAGCCCTCAATAAAATCAAACAAAGGCACAATGAAACTGCTGAGAGTTTCATTGAAAGATTCTGCCGGAAAGCTTTGAAAATGCCTCATGGAACTCCGGCTGCTGTCACCATAGATACCTGCAAGGCAAATCTGTTGCCTATCATCAGCATGTGGACAGGGTCTACTCAGTTCCAAGATTGGCCATCCTTCATTGTCAACGCTAATGCAGCTGAAGTTAGCGCTGACAAATTCAAGCAGCTAGGGGTACAAATGTCTAACCACGATCGGGATGAACACCAAATATCAGGTGGTGGCAATCGCCAGAACAATCGCAAAGGAAAAGAAACTTTGAACATCAATTTGAACAAGAACAAAGAATCTCTGGCGGTTAACGTAGCACCTCCTACGTCCACTTCTACTCCTTCAGCACCCCCACCGAGGGAACCTCATCCGAAAGTAGAGTACTCTTTTGACAAGAATGACACAGCGAGCATCTTTGATTACTTAATCAAAAGCAATAAAATTCAACTTCCAGATCCAAAGAAATCCGATGAAGTCGGTAAGACTGATCATCCCAAGTACTGTGTCTATCACAGGTTTATCGGACATCCCACTCGAGCATGTTATGTGCTCAAAGGCAAAATCCAGGAGCTGGTCAACGCTGGCATTGTCACTCTGCAACAAGACGAGAAGACTGTTACTGTAAATATGTTCTCAGTTCAATTCGGTGACTTTTCGCCCCAGATGGTGCAGCACGGTGTCATTCCTATCCCCAAAGCTACTCTTGAGATTGAGAATCTCCCTCCTCCACGAAGTGAAGGTATCGTCCCCTTGTCTCTTGACAATGGCGAGATTATGTGGATTCATCCGGATCTTGCTTCAGAGTTCGAACTTCCCTCTTCCTCCAAGAAGAAAGACCGCTCCAAGGGCAAGACAAAGACTTACAATATGGTGTCTTTTGACCCCATAATCGATGAAGAAATCTTGCTGGGCACCAGATCAGGGAAAGCCTATCTAAAGGATTACCCTGATGCTCAGGAGAATCCTGTTTCGTCTTCTGAGCCTGCACCAGTGCAGCCTGCTTCTACTGAGGATATTCCTACTGCATCCTCACCGGTTGTAGAGTCTATTCCTCCCAAGCCGAAGGTCACTGACAAAGGCAAACAATAAGTCCGCTTCGACAAACCTTTGAAGAAGATATTTCCTTCTAGACTTGAAAAGCCTTACAACTTTGATATCTTAGCTCAACTGGCCAATACACCGGCCCGGCTGTCAATCTTCGAGCTTTTGCGCCTCTCCAAAGAGACTCGAGAAACTCTGAGCGAGGCTCTTATGCAAGCTGAAACTTGTCTAGCTCTTCTGAAGAAGCCGAAAGCAGAACCGATCTCTTGCCTTCATTGTCATAGTGTGTTGCAGTTAATTCCAAATATAACTTTTACACAGGATGACATGCTGATGGAAGACAACAGGCACGACCGTCCTCTCTACTATACAGGATATGTTGACTCGATGAAAGTCGATCGTATTCTGATAGATCCAGGGTCTGCTCTCAGCATTATACCGAAGACAATGTTGGATGCACTAAAGATCCCAGTGCATAGTCTCTCCAGTACAATCACCACCATCCTTAGGTTCAATCAGGGAAGGAGTGAGCCTCTGGACAAGATTCGCCTAAAACTCCAAATAGGCAATCTTCGCACAAAGGTTACCTTCTACATCATTGACAATTATGGTTGTTCTTACAATGCTTTGTTGGAAAGACCTTTCTGCACGAGCATAACATCGTCCCCTTGACTCTCCATCAATGTTTTAAATATGTTGATAATAATAGAGAGGTGCAAAAGGAGGTTGCTGATCTCTATTCTTTCAAAGGTGTCGAAGCATACTGCAACAATGCTCGTATGTACAAGGACGAATTCATGAAGGTTGTCCTGTCTCTGGATACTGAAGAAGAGCAAGAAACAGTGCCTAATGATACCCTTATCATTCCTGTCAAAGGGCGTGTTTCTCATCCTCAATCCTCCAAGCCACTGCTATTCACTTGCTAGTCCAGAAATAATCAATTGAGAATCAAGATCAAAGGGAGCTCACCTCTTCTGAGCCGCTTGTTATCGACTTACGTCGTAACAAGAAAAAAAAAGGCAGCTCACTTCTTCTGAGCCACTTGTTATTGATTTATCTCATAACAAGGAAAAAAGGGAGCTCACCTCCTCTGAGCCGCTTGTTATTGACCTCCGTCGTAACAAAGCCAATCCTCCTCCACGTTCTTCTTCTCCCCATCTTGTAATCAATCTGACTAAGCCTGCTAAAGCTAAAGGTCCTGCTGTAAATACAAATATAGAAATCAATAAAAAAAGCATCTACTTTCCAGTATATTGATGTCATTTATCATGCTAAATGCTATTTGGACATGTTAGATAGCTTTAAATCATTTACAATGGGAGTTGTACAGTCTCTTCGAACAGAAGTCTCATTTGAACACCTAAAAGATTCATATCGTATTGTTCCCGCTCGTAAGAAAGGCGAAAGTCCAATCTTTTTAGTAAAGGACCGGAACAACAATTCAGCTATACGGATGATAGCAAAAGCAACGACACGGGGCATCTTCAACTCTGTCGTTACAGTCAACAATCAAAAGGCATCATCCGAAAGATGGGTTACAACTTCAAGAGCGGCCTCAACTACGGTAAAGGTAGAAGAACTCCTATCCGTACGGCTGTTCCGAAAGAAAAGTCAGAAATGTACTACAGCAGAACCAAAAGAGGTCTCGGATATGCTTCACCCCCAGTATTATCCCCAGCAGGCTCTGAATCCGATAGTGAAGAACGCTCTAATTCTTCTGATTCCAGATCATAGGATTATGATACCAGCATCGGTCAAATTCATCGGTTGACTGTGTCTTCTAACATGGTCTCCGTCGAACTTCCAGAAGGCTATGACGAGGATATTGAAGAAAATCCTGAAACAGATCCTTGGGCTCAACGAATGGATACCCAGTGGGAACTCCGATTCGAACAAAGAGAACCTCCTACCGAAGATCAATTAGTTCAAGTCGATGTAGGAGAGAACGGATCACCTCGTTCAATATTCATCAGTAAGAACCTTTCAGAGGCAGATAAACAAGAATTAATTCTTCTGATTAAAGAATACATTGATATCTTTGCTTGGAGTTATGAAGACATGCCAGGTCTAGATCCCAAAGTTGCTATTCATAAACCGAATATTTTGCCTAATGCAAAACCAGTCAAACAGTAACAACGGCATTTTAAGCCAGAAATGATGGATGCGATCGATGATGAAGTCAAGAAGCTCATCGCTTGTAGCTTTATTTGAGAAGAACAGCATCCTGATTGGGTAGCCAATGTCGTCCCAGTTCTAAAGAAAATCGGCAAAGTTCGAGTCTGCATCGACTTTTGGGATCTTAATAAAGCATGTCCAAAAGATGAATTTTCTCTCCCTATTATGGACGTCATGATTGACAACACCTGCGGGTTCGAAAGAATATCTTTCATGGACGGATTCTCCGGATATAATCAGATTCGGATGAATCCTGACGATGAGAAGCATACTTCTTTTCGCACTCCTCGTGGTGTCTACTGCTATACTGTAATGCCATTTGGTCTCAAGAACGCTGGTGCAACGTACCAACGAGCCATGAGTACCATCTTTCGAGATCATCTGCGTAAGACTGTCGAATGCTACGTTGACGATATTGCTGTCAAAAGTCGCCTAAAGGAAGATCACATCCAAGACTTGAGAACTATCTTCAACCTCATGCGCCAACACCAACTCAAAATAAATCCCACCAAGTCATTCTTGGGTGTCTCTAGTGGCAAATTTCTTGGCTTCGTCATTACCTCTAAGGGTATACACGTGGATCCCAAAAAGATCAAAGCCATTCAAGAGATGCGTCCTCCACGCAACCTAAAAGAGCTACGAGGATTCCAAGGTCGACTTGCGTACATCAGGAGATTTATTTCGAATCTGTCTGGACGCTGCAGACCATTTACTTAACTCATGAAGAAGGGTGTATCTTTCGTTTGGACCAAAGAATGTCAACAAGCATTTGACGACATCAAGCGGTATCTCATGAATCTACCAGTCCTGGTGCCACCAATCTCTGGCATACCATTCTTAATGTATGTCCGTGCAATGGACCATTCATTGGGTGCTTTACTTGCCCAAAAGAACAAAGAAGGCCACGAACAAGCTATCTACTATCTCAGTCGTACTATGATTGGTGCTGAACACCGTTATAGTCCGGTCGAAAAAGAATGCCTAGCTCTTATGTTTGCTGTTCAGAAGACCCGGCATTATATTATTGGTCAAACTATTCATGTCATATCCCGAGTTAATCCTCTTCGGGTACTGATGAAGAAGCCCAGCACACTCAATTATCGGCTGGCTACATGGGCCATTCTGCTAGCTTAATATGACATGGTATATGTTCCTCAAAAATCTGTCAAAGGTCAAGCATTGGCAGATTTCTTAGCAGCTCATCCTGTTCCAGAGACGTCCAAACTCTATGATGAAATTCCAGACGAGACATTAGAATCTAATACAACCTCTGAAGAATTTCCTACATGGCGTCTATTCTTTGACGGTGCATCCAGGATTGGACCCAATGGTGCCATTGTCGCAGAAGTTGTAGTTGTCCTTGTTTCTCCGGACGGGTCAGCTATTCAAAGAGCATAATCCCTAGATGAGCCTTGTTCCAACAACGTGGCAGAGTACAATGCTCTACTTATCAGCCTTCAGCTAGCCAAGCAACTTGACGTCGAGTATCTTGAAGTCTATGGTGACTCCAAGCTGGTTGTTAACCAGGTTAGAGGGACCTATGAAGTTCGCCATCAAGATCTAGTACCTTACTTTGAAGTGGCAATCAACATGGCTGCATCATTCAAAGCCTTCTTCATCGAATATGTCTGACGAGCTTACAATACTGAGGCAGATGTTTGGCCAATCTTGCAGCAGTCTTAGCCATCCCTATCAAAAGACAGCAGGTGGTAGTCGTCTCTAATCGGGAATTGTTTTGCATTGAAAACAATCATAATATTGAGTTCAGTAATCTTACTGAAGTCAATGTTATCAGTGAAGATTGAAGAACTCCTTTCATCGACTTCGTAGTCCATGATATATTACCTGAAGATCCCAAGGAGGCTACGAGTATTCATCGGCGGTCTCTCAGATTCTATTACAATCAGACCACCAAAACTCTCTACCGGCGAACCTATGATGGCCTACTCTTGCGTTGTCTTGCTGGTGATGAAGCAAAGCAAGTATTGCATGAAGCTCACGATGGTGTCTGTGGAGCACATCAACCCGGTCCTAAACTACAGGATCGTATCCGACGCATAGGTTACTATTGGCCCTCTATGGTTTCTGATGCCATCGAATATGCGAGAAAATGTCGGGCTTGTCAAATCTACGCAGATTTTATTTACCAAATAAGAGGTTGGACCTCTAACCGTGGAGAAATCGGCCTCTTTTTTTCTCCATCACTCTATTTATTAAAGGTCCCAATGAATCAAAGAAGAACTTGGTAAATGATTTTATGACAAACTGATTGGTAGCCAAAGCACCAGGAGTAGCAGCTACTCCTGTTGACGATGAAGCGGCGGGACGTTCAATTTCTTGTACTTGGACAGAAGGTTCTTTGAATAAAGGAGCTAGAGTAGAGCTAGTCGCTCCTCTCGGTTGTTCCTCTGCAAAATTAAAATTTTGTCATTTTGACTATCATTTGCTACTATCAAAGAAGATCAAAAAGTGAAAGCATTCTTACCATAGCTTGGTCCAGTATCAGGCCTGTCATCTGTTGGGACAGATTCCAGCTGAGCAGAAGTAGCCTCAGACATTACTGCCTAGCTACTTCCTGCTTCAGAACCACATGATAAATGACGACTGTTACTGGCTATCTTCGTTGCAAGCACTATATCCATGCATACTGGAGGTGCTGGAGAAGATGCGATCTCTGCACGGAATACGAATAAAGATGTTAGCTATCAATTTATTAAAAGAAGATTGCTAATTTCACTCTATACCTTGGGGATCAACAGCAGGAGTTTCCTCCAGGGCCGTTTCTTCATCTGCTATCTTTTCCGAAGATATCTGCACCTCTACATCCAAGGTGTCATTATCAGCTTCAGGAGACACATGCACCTCATCATCCCTTTCAGGATCCTGTGCATCCTCGATATCTTCTGATGATGAGCTCTCCTCGCTTTCATGTTCCTCCGGTGCCTCCCCACAGGAAGTTGCAGTGGTTTGGTCAACATAATCCTGTAAACCGAAGTCACGGTCATTTAAAGCATCGATCATCAAACGATCTTCCTCCTCACGGATTGCTCCTGGTGTAGCAGGAGGTTGAGTAGTCTCCATCACCGGTAAAGGAGATTACAAAGCTTCGTGCTCTGTCTCTGCAATACTGGGCTGTACGGCCTCATTTCTCTCTTCCCTCTGCTCGATCTCCTCCCTCTGTTCTGGACTAGGAGTTTTATGTCCAGACTCAGAAACAGGAGTAGGAGATGGTATGGTGAGTCCAGCTGCATCATTCATCACTACCGAAGACAAGATTTGCCTTGGAGGAGAGACTGTTCTTTTTTCTTCGTCTGTGGGCCAATTTCTTTCTATGCAGAGGCCTCTCAGGACTCTCTAAATTTACTACCTCGACCTGTTTCTGAATAGAGGTCGGCGTAGCTGCTTCTTCTCGAGTTGATTCAGCCAATTATCGGGATTGTGATCTAGTAGTGATCTTCTCTAAAGATGGTTCCAAGATCAACTTCTTCTTCGCAACTGGAGAAGAAGGTTCTTCTCTCCTTCTCTTCTTCTCCTTGGCTGGGGATTTAACCACTTTCAGAGAAATTCTCAGTGGTTGGTTAACTTCCTCAGGGAAGTTTACTCCTCTAGAAGCTTCCAATGGGTCATCCATCGGTTCATGTTGTTCGTCATTTGCTGGAGCTAATGTCGCAGTGGCCCCCTTTCTTCAGACGTGTCGCTGTTGTGAAGCTATCAATCAGACTAAAGTTCTCCACAAATATATTGGCAGCTGTGTAGAACAACGAATATGTGTATAGTATTCTTGGGCCATTATCATTCTTGTTGGGCATCGAGAACACTGTCCTAGTGTCTCAAGCATTGTAGTAGGCCCATGCTCTCGCACCATCAATTAGGTATCCCGTTCCTTGCAGGCAAATTATGGCATTGCCCACATGGAATTAGTCATAACCAAATTGACGAGCGAAGCGGCTCGGCAGATATGGTTCAAGGTAGCATTCCTCCTCAAATCTGTATACCAAATATGAGGGTCTAATCGCCTTCAGCCAGTCAAAGCTGCTCGGCCCAGTGGCTGCCTCCCTAGATCAACCATATTTGTCGCCATAAACTCGTAACCAGCTGGAGGAGCGAAGCTATAAAAGTTCCATCCCTTGCCAAGATTGAGGGCACGTCTGCAGTCCTTCAGACTAACGTACACCCACTTGCTTCGGGAGAATCTACGCAGAAAGCTGCCGCTAACTGCCCCCATATCGGGGTTCATCAGAGATGGATGATGCATAAGCAACCATCCGATCAGATAGGTGTAGGGCAACTCCAGTCTTGGGAAGTTCCCTTTCTCACCTTTCCACTTGATCATTGAGTCGACATACAGACGAAGACCTATATTTATTCTACAGGTCATCGCTGATAGAAAATCCATCCGGTAGCCGAAGACTAACCGGACGGCAGCGAAGAGTACGTCGCGGTGGAAGCGGTCCACGACGGTTGCTCTAGGTACAATAAATCGGCGGAGCCAATATGTCAAAAATCCTGCCAGCTGAGCTTCTTTAGACATGGACCTGTAGCCCATTCTTATAAATCTCTCAACAAAATCTCCGGGCTTGAGCGGAGGATATTGGTGTTCATCAGTAACTTCGATATCCATCCTCTTATTCTCTTCCATCAACCTTATCACTTCACTGTTGCTGAGAGGTTGAAAGAAAGATGGGTTGCAGGAGTCATGATCTTTGGTCTTCTTCTCAACGATATGGTTAAGAAAAAGATAAGGTAGCCATTTGGAGGAATAACATGTGCTGGAAGAGCCGCTCTGGTAATACAGGGAGCATATATTATAATGGCACAGTAGTTCATCAAAAACTGCTACCATTTCTGGATTTTCCTGACGCAGTCTCTCTAACTCGTCGTTGGTGGGAACATACTCTTCATAAGGGGAGTCTCCATTTGGTAGGCATGAGATATACTTCATTTCATGGACAGTCAATCCCATCTCCCCGCAGGGCATCATGAACGTCCCTGTCCTATAGTTGTACCTCTCTGCCAGGGCTAGAAACATATAAGGGTTTGGGTGGAAGCCATATACGGTAGCATATACCGCATTATAAAGATCGATCTCTTTAAGTTGATCTTCAAATTGAGCCAATGCCCAGTTGGCTATACAGTTCCATCTCATGTTTTTCGGGTTTATCAAACCGGTCAGCCGGATGTCTTGATCCGGATATCTACCCTCCGCCTTTGCATACTCGTTAGCAAAAATCGGTGTCCTTACCGGCAGCAACAAAGACGAGTTCTCAAGGGGGATACAACCTGGCTTCAACCCTCTTAATAAAGTGCTGTGTCGTTTGGAAGAACTATAGAACATGTCTCTATTGTTCGGGCCTTTCTTGACACAGATTTTTCCTGTCCGTGTATGTTGAAGGGGAGTAATGTCCCAGTCCATCCTCCTAGGATGGCTTGTATGAGCATATCTTGCTAGAGGAAGGCATCTAGCTATGTCTGGTAACTGGATCAGTTTCTCCTTCCTATGGAAAGTTCTCGACTCAACTCGGGGTCTTGGTTGAGAACTTTTATCAATGGCATCGCCGAAGAGGAACATAGGCTTCTTGTGGGTGACAGCGTCAGCAGATTGCAAAGGCTGTCCATTTATCAGACTTAGCAAAGTTTCATTATCCTGAGTTATCAGGATAGCTTGGCGAGAGGATGGAAGGGTATATTGTGGGAAGAGTACATGGGATAAGTCCTCTTTGTATTCTGGCTCAGCTAAAGTTCCTGTGAACATTTTATAATTTGGGTCCTCTCTGGTATCAACTGCATCAAACAGAAAAATCACAATTTAGTACAAGTCAAGTCAGAGATTCTGTCATCAGATTACGCAAACATCAGATTGCGCAAACATCAGATAGCACAAATATCAGATTGTGCAAGCATCAGATTGTGCTGATAAAGCTTGCACAAGCATCAGATTGTGCTGACAATCTTGCGCAAATCAGCCGATTGCGCTGACTTTTGCCAGCATAATTCAACCGATTGTGCGAGAAGATATTCTTCATAAAAATGAAGAATAAAGGATTCGTGCAACCAAAACCCTAAACAGGGTGGCGCAGTATGATCACATCTCTAAAAAGAGATGGATTTTAAGATTCAGTAAAGTCGAAAACCCCTAAAAAGGGGTTTTCGATCGGGTTGTCTACCTCGCAAAGTAGGGTGCACAGCTTCGTGACGGGAAGGGCGCGGCGCAACCCGAGCCGAAGACTCGGCGGGGGCCTTGTCCTTGGCGGCGGCGGAGGAGCGCTTGGGAGCCATGAGATCAACGGAGAAGAAAGAGTGAAGTCGGAGTAGGCTCGGGGATTTCTCTCTCTCAAGCACAATGAACACAAGTAAAGAATAATATGAAGGATCAAGGAACTATTTATAGTTTTTCAAAGAGCAACGACCGCCTCAGATTGCGTCGAATAAATAAGGGTAATCCCATCGATTGCAGACAGCATATCACGTGCGCAACTTGATTGAAAATTTAAAATTCAAAGTATTTCAAAATTTTGAATAAATTCAACTTTTGAAAACTTTGAAGGGGGTCTTGTAGTTCCTAAAAAAATCAAGTTACACCCATCAACAAAGTCATAAAAATCAAGAAATACATCTTTCAATAAATTACGCAGAAGTCAGATTGTGCATCATCCAGATGGCGTAGAGTAGACTGCGACACTTTCAAGTGCGCAAGCTGACGTGGCCATGTCATCATTATCTGACACAATCAAATCTTCTGACAACTGACAGCACAAAGAACGAGGAGACTGTTCGTTTATTGTGCCGCACAACGCTCGAGGACAGCTGTACATGCAGCACAATCTGTCTGCAGCACAATCCAGCCCAGCGCGGTCCATCCTAGCGCAATCCAAAGTCAGCGCAATTCATGTGGCACACTTCATCATGACAACTGACAGCTGCCTGCGTAGTCTAATGCTGCGCCATCCAGTGCATGCGCAATCCAACTTGCGCCATTCAGAATAACTAAAAGTTAGTTATTTCCAGAACTCTATAAATAGAGTTTCAAGTCTTCATTCCAGGGGATCGGCCATAAAGTTTAGAAATATCAGAGAGTTAAGAGTTCTTGCCCAAGTGCTGCTACATTCTTCCGAGGCTTTGCCTTCAATTTCAGAGGCTATCGTCTTCAAGTTCACATCGTCCAAGGGATAAAGAATCGTCTTCTAGATGGGATTCTTATAGTTGTACTTTCCCAGAATTATTGTAACTCTCTTTACAAAGTTTGTTAAATAAATTTATATTTTGTTTTTGCAAACAATGATTAACCTATTTTTATTAAATCATAAATACTAAAATTGTAAATAAAAACTCTGGGTGTACACACAAACACTGTGTCTGTCCATTATGATTATATTTACACTCAAATACATATAGCCCAAATATCCCCAAAAGTCGACTAAAATATTTTTAAGGAAATTATTGACATACTTCAAAATCAATAGTATTTAAATATTAAGGAGAATATATAATATTTTATAACCAATTTTATAAATTGCTACTATGTCACTAAAACAAATACCCTTAAAATATATCCACACGGACGCTTTTATCACACTGCATCACACATGGGCTTGGGTTTGGTACGGGTCCAGTCCGGGCTGGTTTGGTAACCGGTCTCCTAAACGTCAAATAATATTTATAATGAATAATTAAACAATTTATAATGGTCATGTCACAACTTAGCCTGGTTTTCCTAGTTAGGACATTACTAGGCTCGACCTTCCCTACCAGGGCTAA
Source organism: Iris pallida (assembly GCA_029216955.1). NCBI lineage: Eukaryota > Viridiplantae > Streptophyta > Magnoliopsida > Asparagales > Iridaceae > Iris > Iris pallida. Next base: position 11,261,430 of record JANAVB010021798.1, on the reverse strand, counting down.
TACACTAGTCAAAGCACGCCATTGTACTATCCGTGCC
>JANAVB010021798.1:11117426-11257273 GCA_029216955.1 Iris pallida | reverse complement strand
TTGATCTAGCTAACCCGGTTATTTTCAAGTTTTGACGGTTCTATGTGTAGAGAATTTGTTCTGCCCTATTTGACCTTTGGAAATCTGGATTCCGACCCTAAAAGAAGGTTTAGTGGAGCTTGGAATCCATGGATTCCATGGTTCTTCTTCTCGAAAAGTGGAGAAAGAAGAAAAGTGGACGGCCGCATGGACCTTTACGCGACAGTTTCCCTTTCATCCGCATGGCCTTGGCCGCATGGCTCCTGGTAGTTTCAGCCGTATATGCCCGTATCCTTTCAGCTGCATAGCTAATCCTTAACTCCCTGCCGTATATGCATGATTTACTTGGGCCGAACGAGACTCGTTCCCTTCGAGCCGTATGAACCTGTTTTCTCTGAGCCATAGGAGACTCAGTCCCCGCCGCATAAGCGCTCCAGTCCTCATGCGGCCTTGCCGTATGGACTTAGCCGCATGGTCTTGGCTGCAAAACTTTTAGCTGCATAAGGCCCGAAACTCTTCTCACCCGCAGGAGACTCCATTCCCTTGCCGCATGGCTCAAGTTAGCCCCAGCCGTATGAACTTTCTTGGCCGCATGGCTTTAGCAGCCGAGCTGCATGAGACTCATTTTCTGCTAGCCGCAGCCGCATGGCTTTGACTTATCCAACCGCATAGGGCTTTGCCACATGACTGTTTACTCCCTTGCCACATGAACTTCTTTCTCCTCAATCGCATGGCCTCAACCGTATGGCTGCTTACCGTATAGGCTTTTAGCCGCATGGCCCTTAGCTCCAAGGCCGCATGGGATTCTGACCCAATTCTGGCCGTATAGAAGGATTCTGACTTATCCAACCGCATAGATGAGCATCCATTTATTGCCGCCCATGGTGCCTTTTAGCTGTTTCTTGTCCTGGATTGACCTTGATTGACATTGATTGTTACCTTGGCATATAATAGATCATGCGTTCCTAGTTGGAATTAAGAGACTGGCTAGTCGTCTTATTGAATTGAATGAGACACGTTCATGTATGAACCATGAACCATTGTGATCGACTAGCCGATCCGAGCACTTGGCAAATGGATACATGTTGACTTCCATTTTTCTGTAGAAGCAGCATGTGCATCTTACAGTCAAGACATGATTATTCTGTGGCTAGGATTGATTGTTGCATTACGCTATGTAAGACCTACAACCTAGCCGCACGGACATCGTTGTAGAGTTGTGCATATCGTACCATGTACGGAATTACTCATTCTGAATGACCATGATCTACGGCATGGGATATCAATCAACATAGGGACTATTAAGCTAAATAAAATAACGATTGCATGGAGAGAATGGATTCTCGAGTTCTTATATGGCAGCCATCTTTGGGACGATTAGTACCCCGACATGCCGACTGGTTCCCACAGATACTGTAAATCTGCCACACGGACAGGGAGTGGTATCTGTCTATATTGTTATATACACTGATGACGAGTGTCCCGCTGGGACTCGTCTAATTCATGATTGGCGCAATTAATTATTGGATAGAATAGCCTTGCTTGTACATAGTAAGAACTGAGGAATCCCTTATTGCGTAATTTTAGGGCAACTTGGAACTTACAGTAGCAAGTCGTAGTAGTTGCATGGTCATTTAAATTGGTTTATTGTGTACTGTGCCTACTTTGGTAACTACTGAGATGAGCAGAACGTCAGGGCATGACGGGTCAACTTCTGTCCTTGTTTGGTTGGAAAGTTGGCTTGAAGTGTCATGATGTTATGCGAACCCAGTATCAAGCAGAGACCTTTTTATCATATTTTTACTCTTAATACTGGTTCCAATTTCTCTTATCGTGCTTCCTTGCGGTACTTGCTATTAGAGGTCTAACCTCTCTGGTTTTGCATGGCCAGATTTAGAGCCAGTTTTCGAGGACTCCGCTTACTTCCACCTCTAAGATGGTCAATACTAGAGGAATGATCGCCGGAGGAAAACGAGTGGGTCCCTTGCTTCCCTGCTCGTTTTTACTATTTACTTCACTTTTTTCGTTTGGCACCGACATGTTAGTCGGATTGTCTTGTACTTACTTTTACGTAATTGTAACTAAATCAGACTGCAGCTGATAATGATTGTGTATACCTTGTTATATCCTCTGGCTATGTTTTGTAAAGCCAGATCTCAAAGAATATTTTGACTAAGCGTTTGGGACGCCTTACTGCTTTACCTTACATGTTCTCTATTTACTGTTTCTTGTTTGAATGATTGAGACAATAGATGTTGAGTAGCCCTAGTAAGACTTTCATGTAGTATGCACCCCCTCGCCTTTTAGACATCATTGATCATATAATACGGTATTTATCTACCCGTAATACGTAGCTGGCTGAGTCAATCCCCCGTTCTTCGGTATTCTGGTTCTGGGCGTGACAAGGTTTTAGTGGTGGCCCATGCAGGTCTGATTTCAGACTTGTAGGGTATTTTAATTTATAGGATGTCTCAATCATACATGTTTCTCCTTGATCTCATGAATCGTTACTCTCGACTCTAGCTTGACCCTCCAGTATCCTTGGACTTCATTGATCTTTCCTGTTCGATTGTTTGATTGTTCTCTTGTCCCTTATCTTAGGGGAACTTCGTCCGCATCTGCCAGGACTGGACAACAACAACAAGGGCAATACGGACAACTTGACCATGTTGGTCAGCAACAAGGGCCAGTACTACCTCAAAAGAATATCTAAGAAGAAGTGATAGTGGAACCAGCAGCTGGACCGTAGTATCCGGAGGTTCCAATACCACCAATAGTTCCACCTACCCCTGTAGAAGTGGACACACCGGCCCTTCTGGAGATCATGAGAGGGATGATGACTACTCAGTAACATCAGATGTTGGCCCAACAATGCATGCACGCTCAGTTGCAAGAGCAGAATGTACTACTCAACCAAGGATTGCAGACGGCTTTGGAAAGAGGAGCGAGGGCAGATTCATGAGCATCAACCAGATTTTGCAACTATAACTGTCAACCCCTTGACCAATTTTTATCCTTGTATTTTTTTTAAAATTTTATTTTGTCTTATTTTAACAATTATTTGTCACAAACATTGTTAGGTGTTATATTGGTTTTTACTTAATTTCTAATAGATGTACCAAGTGGATAATATAAGACATTTCAGGGACCAAAGTGATTAAAGTTGAGATTTGAATCTCAACTGCCTTTTAAATACCCCTCTCAACCGAGCCCTAAGTTCTAATCTTCCTGATAAACTCCAATTCAGGATTTAAATTAATTCCTACTAACATTCAATCTCATCTCTAACCCGATATATATATATATATATATATATATATATATATATATATATATATATATATATATATATATATAGATATATATATATATATATATATATATATATATATTTTATATATATATATATATATATATATATATATATGGGAGTAGGGATAGCCGACTCCTTCACCAGTCGAACCCTAATTTCTACCACCCCCTGCCCTTCCTGGAATCGAGGACAACCTCTAGCATCAGGGAGCATTCGAGACTCCTACAACAGGTAAGCCTCCATCCCTCAAACCAATGGTCGAATTATAGTTTTGGTCAAGGGATGATTGTTTCTGCTAGATTGTAGGCTAAGTATTTGTTCTTAATCCTGAAAAGTAGGCAAGATTAGAGAAGGGGATAAACCATAGATCAAATCCATCATATGGGTGTACCTGTAGGGATGTAGGTCCTGTTCAGTGCTACCTGTAAAGTTGTGGAGACTATAATCTATAATAATCTAGTGTATCAGACAGATGGGTTATTAAAATATATGTTTGATACCAGGGTAGTCATTGCAGCCATAGGATTTTCCATCACTGGTGTACCAGTTTGGGTATAGATGTGTCAAGATTAGACTCTCGAGTTTGATACAGGAAAATCAATATAGTGGTATACCTACAAGACCATAGAGGGTAGTTTGTAGCTGATACCAGATTTCCTACATATGATTCTCAGCCTTTTGATTTCACATGTTGGCCTGTCATATATCGATTTCACCTTGATGGCTCTGCAACTTACATCAAATGCAACCTAACACCTATCCTCAAGCAACATGGCTGATATAGTCATGGCCTAAGAGCTAGTCCCCTGTGAAGAAACCTGAAGTACTGCCTATGCTCTACTGGCAGGACCAAGGGGGGGTGCATTTAGAACCTAAGAACCTTAGATGTTGTACCAGACCAAGGGGGTACTACCAGGGGATAGGTGTACCCCTTGGTATCAATGGTTTGTGGCAGAGACCCTCCTTGTATCCTCTGTACTCGTTTATGAAAAAGGAGATGTGGTGAGGAATAGTGGACTGCACACATGGTAGCAGGCAGTAGATGGTATAGCCCTGAGAGATCCTATACCACCACGATGTCATAACCTCTGCAATATCCCGTATCAGTTGAATGTTGTGTATTAAAATGGACTTGTTAGGGATAAACGAGGTTCTCTATACTGGAATACCTGTTCCAATTGGGTCGGGAATCCCCATACCTGATCCCAGGAGGGACCCTGATCTAGGACTTGGCTTAAGTCAAATCACCCTTATCCGTGTCCTTTCTTCTTAACCAGGTACTTTGTATCCTGAGATAAGTATGGGTATCAGACCTACACCGAGCCACACCATGAATCCTGACATCAGTGCAACCTGGATACAAGAATCAATGTCTCCAACAAACTCAATATTATATCCCTCCAAATACTGAGTTATGGAAACATCTACTATGGACTCTTTTAAGTGGTTGGGATTCCTTTTCGAAAAATCCAGCAAAACTTTGCATGAAGTATGTCATTTCTATGTTTCCAAATCTCTCTTAGACCAATTTGAATGGTGGCACATCTGAACATATTCGCTTGAGATGATTTGTTTCTAAGCCATATAACGTAAGTAAATGGTTGATACTAGTTGCAAACTGTCTGATACCTATTTTTGACCCAACTTGTTCCATACATGTTTTGCTACAATACATCTATAAAGAGGTGATCCAGGCTCTGTATAGAGGGTAATATGCAGCATGTGCACCTTGAAGCAAGGGGGATTTCAATAAGCTGAAGCTTTGTATCCACAGGATAACTTCCGAAGTTATGCAACTACTTTGTGTGGAATCCACTTATTGCATAAATACTTTGACCACGATACTTCTCCCTTTGATCTGATAATGTTGAACAATGAAGGGGATTGAAACAGTGCCTTATTTCTAAGGATTCCAGATGGACCAGATGTGGAAATCTGAAGAATCAGATATATAAACGTGCATCAGAAGGTCAGCACCAGCATATAGATATATCATACAGAGCAGGGGATAGAGTGTCCTGCACTCATGTCCATACTGATTTGTAGAGTTCATCATGTGTTACATCAGAGCTGATGCATTGGTTCCATTTAGAGTACCAGTATACAAACTTGGGTACAACTAATGATTGTTTGGTTTTTTATGATAGCCATTTCCTCATATTGGAATGGAAGTGTATGGAAGTGCAGTAAAAGAGAAGGGGCAGTAGATAAGGTTTAGGTAGCTAAGTAAGTAAATACATATTACCTCTAGTCATATAGTTAGAACACTACATATTCCAAGTTCAGAGCCAGGTATTTGGGGTAGTGCTAGGTAGCTTGAGAAAGACACAAAAATTCAGATGGATGTTGAAGGGTAGTAGGCAACCTAGTATACATTAAGTTACCTTATAGAGTTGAACTGGAAATCATGTAAACAGGGATACCTATCTAAACCTAAGGATATTTGTATATAGGCATGTTGAACTCAAAAACTTGAACCTGACAAATGCAGGGAACCCCCTCCAGTTTGGAGTAAAGGTAGTTGTGTGTAGGACAAGCACTTGGGAAAAACCTAATACCAAATCCTGACACCATTCCCTGTATCATGGTGATTCGAGCCAAGCCTATAGATCTATTTTTCCATACCAGAGTATACAGTGGCCTCGAAACCAAGGGATACTGCTATGTATCCTATTACAATATGTTCAAGTCTTATGGGCAACAACAGACTAATGAGTTCACCTATCAACAGACTAAGGGTGTCATGAGAATTCTTTGACTAAACAGTAGGTTATGCAAGAAAAGGGAAAACTAGATTTAGAATAGGAAGTAAACCTAGAAGCCTAAATAAACCAATATATAGCTTAGTTGTACCTTTAAATTGTGTATTGATCATATCGAACTATCTAAACAGGTTAATTGGATTCGAATCAGTGCTCTGAACCGTATTCGCAGCTCAAGACCTAAGGCAAGTATACCTTGCCTTCCTCTACAGTTTTACTTACATGCAGTTCCTTTCATTTAACTGTCTTGGATCATTTATGGACATATGCTTTTTGTGCTGTTTTCTGTGGAGTTGTTTTATTGTTTATAGCAATGTTCATGTTTTGGCCTTGTGTTTCACATTTGGAGTTTCTCGTCAGTACCTTGCTTGAGTCGTATCATAGAACGAGTGTGTGTAGTGAACTGCCATAGCCTTGATTTTTGTTGTACACAACCAGAGAGTCCACACTCGGGACGAGGGTTGTTTGGTGCACCAGAGAGTCCACACACGGGACGAGGGTGTTTGTCGTGATCATTGGCACCAAAAAGTCCACACTCGGGACGAGGGTTGACCAATTACACCAGAGAGTCCACGCACGGGACGAGGGTGTCTTGCCGTGAGCTAGCCAGAGAGTCCACACTCGGGACGAGGGTTAGTGCTTAGTTCAAACCCGTGAGTCCACACTCGGGATGAGGGTTTGGTTCTTCCATTGATCTCGTGTATTCGTTCATCCGGCAGTTCATGTATGCGTAGTTGTTCTAGTGTTCGTGTTTCGTGATTGTGTTCGTGGTCATTGGTCTTGTTCTTGTTCTTTCTTGTTTATTTCTTGAGCATGTTAAAACTGCTAGATAGGCATATATATTATGTATCTTGCTATTTCCTCTGAGGGCCTGATGATCTCCTCAGGTTAGCCGAGTTTGAGTCAGGAGCAGACGAGTGGGTTTGAGTTAGCTTCAGATCACGGCGCTTTGCAGTTGAGGTTACTTGGTTAGCAGGTTGTACTCAGTTGGTTCATTTCTTGTATTTCTCTATTTTTCCGTCTACTGGTAGTGGATTTGTGTCCACCGGACGTGATATTGATTTTGGATACATTTCAATTTATATTCATTATTGCTTAGTTTTATGGATATTCACTGATTTTGTTTGTGTTTTGATTATTCTGTGGATGAGATATAGATTTTCTCGTGATTATAGATTCAGTGACTTGTGAGTATAGACAGCGTTCTACTGCCGACACTGCGGCGTAGGCTGGACTTGGACACGCTTCGTATCCGAAAATCGGGTGCGGGTCGTGACAATAACCTCCGTCGTTTCGAGGGCACGAAAGATGCTATTTCAGCAGATGCATGGCTTAAGGACATTGAGGCTATTCTGACAGCGGCTAAGGTTCCGACAGAAGAACATGTGGATCTAGTGAAGTTGTTACTTCAGGACCTCGTACGTGATTGGTAGGAATCAGAAGAAGTGGGCATCAGACGTCCTGTTGCTTGGGACGATTTTACCGCAAGATTCAAGACGAAGTACTATGGAGTTGTGGCGCAGTTTGAGCTACAACAGAAGTTTATCAACCTCAAGCAGGCTGACAAGACAATGGATGCTTATGCAGCAGAGTTCTACAGACATTGTAGGTTTGCCCCCGAGATGGTAGTAACGGAGAGCCAGAGGGCTATGAGGTTTCATCTTGAACACTTGCAATTGATAGAGGGGCACAACTACCAGACTTTTGATAAGGTATTGACGACAACCCGAAGGCATGAGATCACCATTCAGAGGATCACAACAAGGACTGGAGGTCAGAAGAGATCTCACAATCAGATTGAAGGAAGAGGGGAAGTAGCACCCCGAGTTACACCATCTCCTGGCGTTCGCATTCACGATATGACAATGCGAGGGCCAGCACCACCAACAAGGCAACAACAGCAACAGAGGAAGAACCAGCAACCCCCAACGGGCTGCACTTATTGTGGGAAGGTAGGGCACACTAGAGATGTGTGTCGGACATTGAACGGACAGTGCTTGAAATGTGGAAGTCCAGATCATCAGGTTTCCATATGTCCTATGAATTCAAGGTCAGGAGGACCAGTACAATTTCCTGCTCTGCCAGCACCAGGGGCAGGCCAGTATCGAGGACCAGCAGTGGCAGTGAGACCGCTGGCACAACGTCCGTTGATGTCGCATGCTCAGATGTTTCGGTAGCAGGGACCGTCGATGCAGTAGCAACAACATAGACCACCCCAGAATCACCAAGGCAGGGGCCAGCAGCAACACCAGGCTAGGCTGCAGCATGCTAACCAACAAGGAGGTCGAGAACAGGCATTCAATTTGTCCTTGGAAGAGGCATTGGCATCGGGAGATGTTATGGCAGGTAACATTTCGTCGCCTCATATCCCGCAGTAGCATTATTTGATTCGAGAGCATCACACTCATTTATATTTGTATAATTTGTGACATGACTAGGAATGGAATTCGAGGCATTGCCAGAGAGGTTGAATATACTCACTGGTATTGGGCTCGTAGGAGTTAGTAGAGTTATTCTAGCGTATAGCGTTGTAGTTTACGGGCATTCCTTACCCGCCATGTTGATAGAATTTTTTGTTAAAAATTTTGACGTTATCTTAGGCATGGACTGGCTGAAAGACAGTCAGCCAGTCATGCGATAATAGATTGTCGTAGAGGGAGTGTATCTTTTAATATTCCAGGCATGGATCGATTTACCCTAGTCAGATCAGTGGCAACCCAACAAGAAAAAGAAGGAGTAGTAGCGGCAATGGAAGAAGTTCAAGTTTCGAAGGTAGTTGAAGAGTTCATTGAAGTATTTCCTGAAGAACTTCCAGGTTTACCCCCGGTTAGGGATAAGTTCAGTATAGAGTTGGCACCTGAAACTCAACCGATATCAGATCGAGTTTACAGAATGGCAGATTCTGAGCATGCCAAGGTGTATCAGCACGTAGAGGAACTGAAGGCAAAAAAGTTTATTCGAGACAACGAATCACCGTGGGCAGCACCAGTAGTACTTGTAGGGTAGAAGAATAGGTCATCAAGATTGTGCATTGACTACAGAAAGCTCAACGCGGTGACAGTAAAGCACACGTACCCATTACCTAGAATCGATGATTTATTTGATCAGTTGAGCAGAGCAAGAGTTTTCTCTAAGATATATCTTCAGTCAGGGTATTATCAAGTTAGAGTTCGAGAAGAGGATATTCCCAAGACAGCATTCAGGTCGAAGTACGGGAATTACGAGTTCCTAGTTAAGCCGTTTGGTTTGACCAATGCTCCAGCAATATTTATGGATTTGATGAACCGCATCTTTATGCCATACTTAGATCATTTTGTCGTTGTGTTCCTCGACGACATCCTCGTATATTCAGCTAGTGAAGAAGAGCATGAAGATCACCTCAGAAAAGTGTTATAGGTTCTGAGAGAAAACCAGTTGTACGCCAAGCTCGCAAGTGTGAGTTTTGGACAGATCAAATTTCATTCTTAGGGCACATCATATCAGGGGCTGGAGTAGCAGTAGATCCCAAGAATGTAGAAGCAATAGAGAGTTGGCCAGTACCTAAGACCGTAGCTGATGTGCATAGTTTCTTGGGATTGACAGGATATTACAGAAGGTTCATATCAGACTTTGTAAGAATTTCAGCACCCATGACCCGCTTGACACGGAAGGATGTGCCATTCGTTTGGTCGATAGAATACCAGGCATCATTTGAGAATTTGAAGCAGAAATTGATATCGGCACACATTCTTACATTGCCAGTTGGACCTGGAGGTTTTACCGTTTATTATGACGCGTTAGGAAAGGGACTTGGGTGTGTCATCATGCAGTATGGGAAGGTGATAGCGTATGCATCTAGGCAACTTCGAGACCACGAGAAGAATTATCCAACTCATGACTTAGAATTGGCAGCAGTAGTATTTGCTTTGAAGCTATGGAGGTATTACTTATACGGTGATCGAATGGACATGTACACAGACCACAAAAGTCTGAAGTACATCTTTACTCAGAAGGAACTGAACATGAGGCAGAGAAGATGGTTAGAGTTGATCAAGAATTATGACGTGGAGCTTCAGTATCACCCAGGCAAGGCTAACGTGGTAGTAGATGCTCTTAGCAGGAGAGGTAGCACATTTTTATTGACATCATAAAAATATATCTTAGAAGACCTTCAGGAGAAGGGCTTCGAGGTTATACTTCCTAGTGATATAGGAATTCTGGCAAGTCTACGAGTTCAATCTGACTTGGTAGACAGGATCAAGGCAGCTCAGGCCCAGGACCCAAGAATTCAGAAGCTTAGGACAGAATGTGAGTCAGGACTCAGAAAGGAGATGAAAATTCACGAAGATGGTACACTTATGTTTGGATCACGTCTATGTGTGCCAAGCGAAGATATCAGACAAGAGGTTATGGCAGAAGCCCACAGTTCTCAGTATTCTATACACCCTCGAGGGACCAAAATATACCAAGATATCTAGCAATACTTCTGGTAGAACGGAATGAAGAGGGAGATAGCTAGATTCGTTTCCCGTTGCTTGATATGTCAGCAAGTGAAGGCAGAACAACAGAGGTGCCGACTGGATTATTGCAACCGCTTCCTATTCCAGAATGAAAGTGGGAACACATCACTATGGAGTTTGTGACCGGTTTACCGAGATCACCAAGTAGTAAAGATGCTATTTGGGTGATAGTGGACCGGCTTACAAAGGTGGCACATTTTCTTCCTTTTAGAGTAGGGCAATCTACAGAAATGTTGGCAGAGTTGTATATGCAATAGATAGGCAGGCAGCATGGGATCCCTGTCAGTATTGTGTCAGACAGAGATACCCCTTTTATATCATATTTCTGGAAGAGTTTGCATCATAGTCTGGATACCAAGTTAAGATTTAGTACGATTTACCATTCGCAGACGGACGGGCAATCAGAAAGAACAATTCAGATGTTAGAAGATATGTTACGAGCTTGCACCCAAGATTTTGGAGAGTCTTGGGAGAGCCACCTACACTTAGTCGAGTTCTCGTACAACAACAGTTATCAGGCCAGTATCCAGATGGCGCCATTCGAAGTACTATATGGTAAGAATTGTAGGTCACCACTGGCATGGGATGATATCGAAAAGAGAAAGATGTTAGGCCCAAAGATGATTGTTCAGACAGTTGAAGTGGTTAAGGGAATTAGAGGGTGATTTCGAGTTGCACAAGATCGACATCGTCATTGGACGGACCAGCATCGCAGGCTGCTAGAATTTTCTGTTGGGGACCACGTATTCTTGCGGATCTCACCTACTCATGGGGTCATTAGATTTAGCGTTCGTGGGAAGTTGAGTCCGCGATACGTGGGTCAATTTGTTATCCTTGATAGGGTAGGCGATGTTGCTTATCGCTTGTCCCTTCCACCTTCGTTACGAGAGGTACATGATGTGTTTCATGTATCTCAGTTGCGTAGGTATGTCTCAGACCCAAGCCATATCCTCGATCATTTTGAACTGGTTGTTGGTACCAACCTGTCTTACGAGGAACAGCCTGTGTCCATTTTGGACCGAAGGGAGAAGATACTCAAGAACCGAATGATTAGCCTTGCCGGTGTTGCTTGGGGTCATCACTCCTTAGGAGAGTCAACGTGGGAACGTGAGGATGATATCCGATCACGGTATCCGTGCCTATTTGACTCACAAGGTATATTTCTTCCTGTGTACCTTGATTGTCTTTGACTCCTCATGCTTATCACCCTATGAGTAGAAATTACTTGATGTCGTAAATTGCTATATATATATATATATATATATATATATATACTCGCTATTTGATATTGTAAAATAGCTGCTTGTTTAAATTGCTTATACTTAGATTAGTCTACCTCTGATATTTCTATCCTGCTTGAATATAAAATTTCCAGGACGGAATTTTTCTAAGGAGGGTGGAGATGTCACTCCCCGTTCCCAGAATACATTTTTTATACGTGTACTGCTTGAGTGTATTTATTTAATATTTATTATGCATTTGTTCTGTATTTAAATTCTTTAATTTTGTGCTTATTAATTTTTCCTTTATTTTATTTTGCTGCTTTTACTTTAGCTCTTGGTTTAGTCTGTTAATTAAACTAATTTGGTTTAGCTTGGTTTATCATGATAAGGAGTGGATGGCCTAGATCTTTTAGGAAGAAATGGGTGGTGGAGATCTTGACTTGGGCTTGATATTAATACTTCTTTACTTCTCTCTCTCTTCATTACTCTCATTTACTCCTTCATCCTCCATTACTCTTCCACCAACCTAGAAGAGCCAGGCAAGTATAACTTGCTTCGTGATGGATTCCGATTTTTGTTGTTCCATTGTCTTCCTTACGAGATTCTAAGCCACTCTAGTACTTAGCATTTTTAATTTCCATGGCTCATTATTTGTAGATCTAAGTTTGTTACATTTTTGGATTTCTTAGGTTTTGATCTAGCTAACCCTATTATTTTCAAGTTTTGATGGTTCTATGTTGTAGAAAATTTTGTTCTACTCCATTTTGACTTATGGAAGTCTGGATTCCGACCCTAAATGAAGGTTTAGTGGAGCTTGGAAGCCATGGATTCCATGGTTCTTCTTCTCAGAAAGTGAAGAAGAAGAACAGTGGACGGCCGCATGGACCTTCACGCGGCAGTTTCCCTTTCAGCCGCATGGCTCCTGGCAGTTTTAGCCGTATATGCCCGCATCCTTTTAGCCGCATAGCTAATCCTTGACTCCCTGCCGCATATACGTGATTTACTTGGGCCGCACGAGACTCGTTCCCTTTGAGCCGCATGAACCCGTTTTCTCTGAGCCATATGAGACTCAGTCCCCTGGCCGCATAAGCGCTCCAGTCCTCATGCGGCCTTACCGTATGGACTTAGCCGCATGGTCTTGGCTGTAAAACTTTTAGCTGCATAAGGCCCGAACTCTTCTCAGCCACAGGAGACTCCATTCCCTTGCCGCATGGCTCAAGTTAGCCCCAGCTGCATGAACTTTCCTGGCCGCATGGCTTTAGCAGCCGAGCCGTATGAGACTCATTTTTCGCCAGCCGCAGCCGCATGGCTTTGACTTACCCAGCCGCATAGGGCTTTGCCATATGACTGTTTTCTCCCTTGCCGCATGAACTGCTTTCTCCTCAGCCGCATGGCCTCAACCGCATGGCTGCTTACCGCATAGGCTTTTAGCCGCATGGCCCTTAGCTCCGAGGCCGCATGGGATTTTGACCCAATTCTGGCCGCATAGAAGAATTCTGACTTACCCAACCGCATAGATTGGCATCCATCTATTGCCGCCCATGGTGCCTTTTGGCTGTTTCTTGTCCTGGATTGACCTTGATTGATATTGATTGTTACCTTGGTATATAATTGATCATGCGTTCCTAGTTGGAACTAAGAGACTGGCTAGTCATCTTATTGAATTGAATGAGACACGTTCATGTATGAACCATGAACCATTGTGATCGACTAGCCGATCCGAACACTTGGCAAATGGACACATGTTGACTTCTATTTTTCTGTAAAAGCAGCATGTGCATCTTACCGTTAAGGTATGATTATTCCGTGGCTAGGATTGATTGTTGTATTACGCTATGTAAGACCTACAACCTAGCTGTACGGGCATCGTTGTAGAGTTGTGCATATCGTACTCTGTACGAAAGTACTCATTCTAAATGACCATGATCCACGGCATGGGATTTCAATCAATATAGGGACTATTAAGCTAAATAAAATAACGATTGCATGGAGAGAATAGATTCTCGAGTTCTTACATAGAAGCTATCTTTGGGACGATTAGTGCCCCGACATGCCGGCTGGTTCCCACAGATACTGCAAATTTGCCACACGGACAGGGAGTGGTATCTGCCTATATTGTTATATACACTGATGACGAGCGTCCCGTTGGGACTCGTCTAATTCATGATTGGCACAATTGATTATTGGATAGACTAACCTTGCTTGTACATAGTAAGAACTAAGGAATCCCTTATTGCATAATTCTAGGGCAACTTGAAACTTACAGTAACAAGCTGTAGCAGTTGCATGGCCGTTTAAATTGGTTTGTTTGTGTACTGTGCCTACTTTGGTAACTACTGAGATGAGCAGAACGTCAGGGCATGACGGGTCAACTTTTGTCCTTGTTTGGTTGGGAAGTTGGCTTGAAGTGTCGTGATGTTGTGTGAACCCCATTATCAAGGAGAGACCTTTTTATCATATTCTTACTCTTATTACTGGTTCCAATTTCTCATATCGTGCTTCCTTGCGGTACTTGCTATTAGAGGTCTAACTTTTCTGATTATGCATGGCCAGATTTAGAGCCAGTTTCGGAGGACTCTGCTTACTTCCACCTCTAAGATGGTCAATACTAGAGGAATGATCGCCGAAGGAAACGAGTGGGTCCCTTGCTTCCCTGCTCGTTTTTACTATTTACTTCACTTTTGTCGTTTGGCACCGACATGTTAGTCGGATTATCTTGTACTTACTTTTACGTAATTGTAACTAAATCAGACTGCAGCTGATAACGATTGTGTATACCTTGTTATATCCTCTGGCTATATTTTGTAAAGCCAGATCTCAAAGAACATTTTGACTAAGCGTTTGGGACGCCTTACTGCTTTACCTTACATGTTCTCTATTTACTATTTCTTGTTTGAATGATTGAGACAATAGATGTTGAGTAACCCTAGTAAGACTTTCATGTAGTATGCATCCCCTCGTCTTTTAGACAGCATTGATCGTATTATACGGTATTCATCTACCCGTAATACGTAGCTGGCTGAGTCATTCCCCCGCTCTCCGGTATTCTGGTTCTGAGGCGTAACATATATATTACCTTAATGAATGTGAATATATCTATTTGTATGTGGATTTATTATAAATGTAACCATAGGGTATTGGGACAGATTAGGATCGACCCTATGAGCCTAGTTTAGTCGAGTTGACCGACACGTTGACCAAGTTGATAAAAGTCAACTTTGGGTCAAACTTGTTCCAAATCGACTCAAACGAACTCAGAATGACTTGTAAACTTGTGTGTGACATAAAAATTAGTAAACGAACTATTTGATTTATAGTTGACCAGGTTTGACCAGTGTTGACCAGGTTTGACCAGAGTTGATCAAGGTTGACTTTGACCTAAAAGGACTTAGAAGCATGTAGAATTGCATTGTAGCCATTTCCTATAATATATTAGACCATGTTGTGACTTGTGGTTACTTTAAATAGGTTTACATCACTCCATTTCAGTTACACTTCCTCATCAGCAGCTCGAATTGTCAGGCGAGTACATTCTCTGACCGTTTCATTCTTACTTGGGCATATTTACTTGTTATAGACTAGTTTACTTGTTGCTGTCATGATATTATCACGGATTAGTACTATATGGATCTCTTCATGTGATGTTATCCCCTCGGATACATCGGGTATATTGTGCTTTTGTACTTTATCATGAGCATCGTCTACTCATTGTATTCGTACTTATTCATGTATACTCATGTGACATTCATGAACACTCATGATCATGTGAGCCTTCATGTATAACCCAGTGTGCATGTGGACTAGCTATCCATGTGACACACTACCTTTATGTACAATAACATAACCTGGACAGATCCTTGTGTACTGATTGGGGCAGGGGAAGTATTTATTTGGTTATGTGATCTATACCTTTTTTATGTGCAACCCAAAACTAGATTTAAGTCATGTATAACCTAAGCCAGTTTACATAACCAGATTGTGCTCTACACCACGTAGTTAGTTCAGTTCTCTTATTATATCATGTATATCTATTTCCATATATCATGCTCTCTTTTACAGTCTCATTTCTTTATCAGCAGTTCATGTATATTATTCTATAGCTTATTTCATATTTTATTTCATGTTATGAACTGTGTGAGATATATGTATTCGTTTCTGTCCTGACTGGACCGTTGAAATATTATAGATGATGAGGATTGCTGTGACACTTACTATGGAGCAGGCCTAGTTGACACAGGTGACCTGGACCCTCAGCAGGATCCAGTAGTCACTGAGGACTTGCCATGAGTTAGATTAGACTTATATTATTATCTAGTTATGAGACTTTGTGATTGTATTGAGATTTATTATGGTATGGTTTACATCGGGATTATTCTTCATATTGTGACTCTTTGTTGAGATTATCTTTCTTCTATTTCCATCTTAGTTGTTGTGATTGAGTTGTACCATATATATATATATATATATATATATATATATATATATATATATATATATATATATATAACGATGTCCTACGTCCAACATCTAACACAATCTAGAATATGCTCCAATTGGAGAATGATATATATAAAAAAATATATATCATTCTCCAATTGGAGCATATTCTAGATTGTGTTAGATGTTGGACCTAAGACATCGTTCTACCGTCGACACTGCGGCGTAGGCTGGACGTACCCACGTCTCGTACCCTTACACCGGGTATGGGTCGTGACACATTTTTAGTGGTGGCCCATGCAGGTCCTCTCAGTCGCAACTAGTGCAATTTCGTAGTGGTACTCGAACTAGAGTATCACTACAGCCTGCAGTTGGATATAGGATATAAGTTAAGGTACTCAATCACATTAGGAAACTCTTATCTAATCCTTGCTGTCGATTGTCTTCTTTTGAAAACAAACTTTTCTCCTTTGATTATATCGCTTCTTTTTCAGTAATTGATTCCTTGTTTGATCAGTCTTCAGGATGGTGGAGACACGATCGCAACGCTCTGGGCTTAGTGATCAAAGTAAATATGTAAATCCAATCATATATTTTCTTACCATATATATTCCAAAATAGGATCCATGCACTCCCCGAGCTTCTTCGACATATGGATGGCGCTCGTCGCTCTTCGGGGTATTCTCCACATAGGTTGGGAACTCCACCCACTCCAACAAGATCCAACCATATATTAATGCAGTTATCCTTACCTATACACCAATAAACGTTGTTATGTAAATACTCTCTGCAACTCAGAATACTAGTTCAAATACAGGAAGAGGAAGTAGTATTGGAAGCATTCCATAAATCATGCTTGAATAAATATTTCACTTTCAACAATTTAACCCATTATACACACGGATTGTTCAAGAATCTCCCAACCAGTTTAATCAACTGGGTCATGAATACTAAGGCCCCCTTAATATTAGGTTTAACACGAAATTCAAATTGGAATAAATCCAACTAATAATCCAGCAATAATGACTCACAAGTGTATATATATTCACGTACGTTTGCACGTATTTTATAATACTTGAAAATAGTCAACCATAATTTTGAAAGGCCTAAACTAAAGTGTTCTAAATTTTGCCATGTTGATTGTGCTAAACGAGACCCAAATGTGAATGAAGACATGGAAAACAACTTCACTGACCTTCTTAGTGAAGAAATAAAGTTGAGGAAAGAAGGGGCAGCCAGGGCTGGGCCATGAGTAAGTCTGATAAGACTTTGGATTTGAGCAACCCCCTCCATAGTGCAATTCCCATGCCATATGTTCTTAGGACCTATCCAGTCCAGACCTAACTTAAACCTATATCTTTTCAACAGAGGTTCAATGGAGGTGAAGGGCAACAAAAATTAACTCGGATTAGGGCAACCCAACCTCCGGTCGGCCCTGGAAGCGGCAGAAGGCCAACGACATGTTGATGTGACATTATTAAAAGCTAAGAAATTGGCATCACACTAACAAAAGGAGGCTTACAAGTGCAGCTTGGAAATTGATACTTGTGAAGAAGCGAGGGAAAAAGCTGAAGCTTCATTGTTGGAACAAAGAAAACTGGTCTAACAGAATTCTTGCATGTGGAGGTATGCTAATGTGGTATATGTAATTATAATTGTTATACCATGGGGTGCATAAAGTCTTGTATTCATATTGTAAGAATTCTGTCACACTACACACGTTTTGCCCGAATGTTTCTTAGTTCAGAACCTTTCTGCCATGTGTTGGTTGTTTTTCTTGTACTCGTGTTCTAGGCTTCAGCGTGGAGAAGCCTACAACTTTTTACCAAAAGACATAATTACTTTAGAACTTTTGGAACATACTTACCTCAAGTTAATTTTACAATATTATATATAAGATATTATTTTAGACTTACATACAAAACAATTTAGAAATACCAAAACGCAGCTCCCATAATTACTTAGTTGCCTCTATTAACTTTCGTAAATAATTTTAATTACAAAACATATATGCAAGGGTATATTTGAAAAGAAAAACTTTACGGTAGAGCTGAACTTTCTCATATATATATATATATATATATATATATATATATATATATATATATATTTGAAATATATATATATTGCCAAAACTTAGTCTTCACCGTAGATTTTTTTTCCAAAAATACCCTGGCATATTTATATTAATTAAAATGGTTCATTAACTTTAATAAGGACAGCTTACTAATTACTGTTAGGGTTGTATACTAAAAACATCACTTTTGTAGTAACCTATTTCCTTAAATTTTGAATGAGAATCATATGGGCAAATGTTTGCATATTGTATTTGTTGCAAGTGGTAATGCAAATGTCTGATATTCTATATTGTAGATAATATGGTCACAGAAGATCATATTATCAGTTTCCTATGGAATATATAAATAGTTCACAACCTAGTTGGACTTGGACAATTTATTGGAAATATTCTAGAGTAATCTGGTATTAGTCTATCTTGACTATAAATTTATACTAGTACACTTTGTGTGTATTGAACATGACTACTTGAGGTTGTTTTCTTTGTACTGACTACATAAGAGAACAAACACCTTTGTTATTATGGATGCTTGTGCTCTTAATCCGGATATAATAACAGACATGTATATGAAGTGTGCATTACTTTGACTCATAAAAGAGTGAGATTTATTGTGGGTCAACAACCTCTATGAATTAGGTAATAATATTGTATGTATGATGGGCTGTTGATTATCAATGGAATCCATGTCCCGATATATCGGGTTGATGATGTCCCCTCAAGGAGCTCATAAGGATTGTCATGTAAATCCTGCAGGTGGATTATATCCGACATGACAAATAAAGTTGAGCGGTACTACTTAAGGATAAAAGATGTCGAATCAATATAGTTGTCAGTAACTTAATTTGATCGACGGACATTCGATATCTAAACATGGGGAGCCAAACGAGCATATAATAAAAGGAGCCCACAAACATAATTTGGGATTAGGGAGGTAGTACAACAATAGCTCATTAGTGGACCGAGCTATTATTAATGAGCCTGGATTGTGTGTTCGGGCTGAACACGAAATATCCAGATCCGTTAGGAGACATAACCCTAATTTTTCCTCATGGTCCCTGTCGTAGCCTATATATATCCTCTATTCTCTGGCCGCCAAAATTACTGATCAGAAATCTGAAGCTTTCACTAAATTCGTGATTCACGTACGGAGAGAAAGAGAGGGCTGCCAAGGAGAAAAAAAGGTTGGGAGATCGTCGCCCACACGACGTCCAACTCGAGGAAGAAATACGTGCAGAAGATCTTGGGGTCATCCACTCGAGTTTGCCAGGAACTACTTGTCTTCTTCCGCGGCAGGCATAATTCGTGAACCATAGTTTTCGCCTATGAAGGGTTAGAACACGTATTAAATCTGTTGAACTTTCTATGGATCAATACGCACACCAAAATAAGGGTCCTAGGAATCCCCAGTTCTATTAATTACAAGACTGCCCTTTGGCCTTCCTAAATAGTCTTCCTAAGTTAATTAAAAAATATTAAAATACGTGCAAGGCATGTGCATATATGCTAATATACGTAATGGAAAAAAGTTGAGCTTCATTGTAAAACTTTATTTCTAATTATATACCCTTACGTATGTCTACTAATTAAATTATTTATTAAAGTTAATAGGACCAATTAGATAATTAAGAGTGGTGTAATTTTATCTTCCTAAATAGTTTTAGTCTTCCTCGGTAGTTTAATAAAGATAAAAATAATTATGCCAACATTTTAGTTTTGTTCATAATAATCTATAAAATATGTACAAATGACGTGCATTTATAGTAGTGAGTGTCTCTCTCTCTAATATATATATAGTTGTAAATATGGATAATTCATATTATTATTTAGTCTGCATAACCTATGTCTTTTGGTTATCCATAACCTATATTTTTTGGCATTTCCTATTTTAATTATCATCATGATGTTAACCTCCATTGTAAGCCTATATAAGGGGCGCTTCTCAAATTGATTGAGACAAGTGAATGAAGAAAAAATCTATCCATTTTTCTATTTCTATTTCTTTGCTTTACAATGCGTTATCAGCACGATGCTCTAGAAAATAGAAAAAGGAAGAAATATTTCACATAAGGGAGAAAGAGTTCTCTTAATTAAAGAAAGGTAGAAGCCATTTATATTGAAGAGGTAAGTCTAATCTTGTATACTTAGATATATGCATGTTTTAGTAAAATTAAATACATGTTTGATTTATGTGCTTGTAGATCGATTAGAACGTAAGTTTTCTATATATACTTTCGCTTTTAGTTTTAAATATAAATTTGTATTGAACATGTTCACAATTTCATTCAAAATATAAAATTTATGATAATCTATTTAAGATTACGTATAAATTTTATTTCTATATTTTTTGTATGAACTACGAAATTAATATAGAATACCTCAAATTTTTGTAACTTATTTGGAATTAGTTAATTACATTAGACTAGTTTATGTGAATATTTTATTTTTATTATTTTATTTATTTGAATTCTACAATATACTACTTCACATTGTTGTATATGCGCATCGAATTATTAAAAAAAACCCAAAATATATTATTATATAATGATCACATTGGTGTATGTGATAAGCATAAGACATAATATTTTTTAGTAGCGTTTTATCACATTGTAGTATATATGATACACATAAGACATAATATTCTTTGATAGTGTTTTATCACATTGTTGTATATGTGATACACATGAGATAATATTCTTTGATAGCGTTTACCACATTGTTGTATATGTGATAGACATAAGGTATATTATTTGATAGCGTTTCATCACATTATGGCATATGTAAAATTTTGTAATCTTGAAAGCGCTTATCAATTTTATTATTAATTTACATCTAATATAATTATTTTCTGTCATGTAGATCTCGAACCCCAAATAGATCTGCGCAGCGCCAGATTTTGGATTCAGATAGTTGAGGACGGAGCAGGAAAGATGACCATAATAGTTGGATATTTTTCTCTTATTCGTTGTCATTTTGCTTTTTCTGATTATGCATGTTTATTATTGTGTGGATGTTTTTTTTTAAAAACTAAGCCTACATTAATAATGGACAACATGGACATAATATCAACTAGTAGAAAAACCTTCATTGTTAAATAACTAAGTGAGAGAGGATATTTATTTATAATAAATCCTATGGTCTCCATTACTGGTTTGTAGTGATGTAATTATACTTGCGCGTTGGCTTTAGTACCTTCTTCCATATCAGATGAGTATAATTATGGATCACCAGTACAAACTTCCTTAGGGATAATTGTAAAAAGTTACCTAGTATGTGTTCACTTCTCCATCTGAAAGAACTCATTACAAGGTAATGGACTTAGTATTAAGTAATGGTATACACTTAGATACAAATAATGGTATCCTCCCTATCGATGTCACGGCTATTATTTATATGACCAGAGTAAGACCAACATATTAATTTTATTTGTCATAAAGTTATGTTAACATGATAGTAAAATTAATAGGTAGTACATACTTGAACAACGTTGAATTTGTACACGTCCACACTATCGTGGCATGCTAAATTCATGATGTTCAAGGTGTTGGTAAATTTCTTATTATTATTTTGAGGGAATCAATATTTAATTAATTCAAAAAGTTTTTGCCCTACATAATTTTTATTTATGTGATTGTCAGGATTTCAAAAATGGGTTCTTTCAATCCACTTATGGTGATTCTTAAAGAAAACAAACTTACTGGACCCAATTATATTGACTGGAAACATAATCTTTACATTGTCTTGACTGCTGAGGAGTACAAATATGTACTTATTGAGGAATTCCCACCTAAGCATGATGTTAACTCTGATGAAGAGGTCAAAGAGGCTTATAAGATGTGGAAAAGGCAGATGAGATAGTTCGGTGTTACATTCTGGCATCTATGTCAAATGTATTGCAACATCAGCATCAGGCCATGGCCATGACTTATGACATGATGTATAACCTCAAGGAACTCTTCGGACACCAGAGTAGAGCCGCTAGACAGTTTGCTATGAAGTGTTTGATGAATACAAAAATGGCGGAGGGTACACCAGTAATGGATCATGTTCTTAAGATGATGGGTCATCTGAATGAGATGGAGAACCTTGGAGCTGAAATCGATGGGGAATCCCAGGTCGATATCATTATCGGGACTCTGCCTAAACATTTTAAAAATTTCTGCCTTAATTACAACATGAACAAAAGGTTGTATAGTTTGGCAGAACTTGTAAAAGGGCTACAGGATGCTGAATCTCTCTTTAGACAGAGTGGTCATATTTTTGTTTCTGAAAAGGCTTCTACTTCTAAGACAAAAGGCGATAAGAAGAAGAATAACATTCAAAAATAGGCAAACTCAGCGAAGAAGGACATGGGACCTCAAGGCGCTGCGAAAAAGTTGAAAGATAAATATTTCAAGTGCAAAGGGCCAGGACATTGGAAGATTGACTATCCACTTCTCAAACAAGGGAACAAAAAAGGTATATCTCATTTACTAGTAGTTAAAACATGTTTAGCGATGTTATCTACTGGCACCTAGTGTGTAGATACATGAGCCACTAATCATGTCTGTAATACATTATAGGGGTTCCAGGAAATCAGGCGGCTCAGTGATGGAGAGATATGCTTGTTCATGGGTGACACTATAAAAGTAGCGATCGTTGCATTAGGAGATGTTACTTTATCTTTTGGTAGAAATAAGTCTTTGACATTGAGAGATTGTCTTTATGCACCTTCACTTAGAAGGAATTTAATTTTTGTTTCTATGTTAGTTAAGGATAGATATTCAGTTTATTTTAATGACAATATTGTTATTAGAAAGAATAAACATTTTATCTGTTCTGGTGCATTAGTTGATAATCTGTATGTCATTAATCATGTTTCGTCCACAATGTAACTTATGGAAATGAATAATATATCATCTAACTTAAATAAGAGAAAGGAACCTTCTTGTATGAACCAAACATATCTTTGGCTCTCGCGATTGGGACATATTAACCTAAGAAGGATTCAAAGACTGGTTGAAGATGGACCTTTAAGTTCATTGATGTGTTGGAATTGGATCATTCTGATTTATGTGGACCCATGACTATCCAAGCTAGAGGTGGCTTTGAATATTTTGTCACATTTATTGACAATTATTCAAGGTATGGATACATTTATTTGATGCACCGTAAATCTGAGTGCTTTGAGAAATTCAAAGAGTACAAGGCTGAAACGGAAAAACGTCATAGAAAATGTATCAAGTTATTATGATCAGATCGTAGTGGCAAGTACCTCTTTGGAGAGTTTAGGGATTATTTATCAGAGGCTGGAATTACATTCCAATTGACTACACCTAGAACGTCCCAGCAGAATGGTGTAGCCGAAAGAAGGAATAAAACTCTTATGGAGATGGTTAGATCAATGATGATTTATTCGAATTTACCAGATTCATTTTGGGAATATGCCTTAGAGACTGTAGCTTATATTTTGAACTTGGTTCCTTCTAAGTCAGTACCTCTTACTCCTACAGAGCTGTGGATTAGGCGTAAGCCTAGTCTGAAAATGTTCGAATTTGGGGGTAGTCCAACACATGTGCTGAATGGGAAAGCAGATAAGTTGGAATCCCGTACAGAAGTACGCTTGTTTGTAGGCTATCTAAGAGGAACAAAAGAAGGTTTATTTTATAGTCCTAAGGATCAGAAGGTCATTATTAGCACTAATGCCCAATTCTTAGAGGAAGACTATGTGATGAACCATAAACCCACAAGTAGAGTTGTTCTAAAAGAACTGAGAGGCGAGACACCAAGTACTGCAGTACCAACAGTACAAGAGGATGAACCACAATTAACTGCACAACGTGTCACAAATGTTATACCAGAACCGATAGTACCTCGTCGTAGTGGGATGGTTGTGATACAACCTGATAGATATATGTTCTTGGGAGAGTCGTTAGACTTCGTCCCTGAGGAACAAGATTTTGATCCCTGTACCTACAACGAAGCACTCCAAGATAAAGATGTAGAGTCTTGGCAAAAAGCAATAATATCTGAAATAGAATCTATGGATTCCAATCAGGTCTGGGAGCTTGTAGAACCACTCGTTGGTGTAAAAGCCATTGGATGCAAGTGGGTCTATAAGAGAAAAAGTGGATCAGACGGTAAGGTTGAAACCTTTGAAGCTCGCCTTGTTGCAAAAGGTTTTACTCAAAGAGAGGGTATCAATTATGAGGAAACCTTTTCTCCAGTAGCCATGCTTAAGTCTATCCGAATTCTTTTATCTATTGCAGCTCATCTCGATTATGAGATTCGGCAAATGGATGTCAAGACAACTTTCCTTAATGGAAGTCTTGAGGAAGACATCTATATGAAGCAACCAGACGGGTTCATTGAAAAGGGCCGAGAACATTATGTTTGTAAGCTCAAGAAGTCCACTTATGGACTTAAGCAAGCTTCCAGATCTTGGAACATATGAATCCTATGGATTTGATCATTGTCAGGATGAATCATATGTATACAGAAGTGTGACGGAAACGTGGTGGTGTTCCTAGTACTTTATGTGGATGACATCTTGCTCATTGGAAACAATGTGAAGGTGTTATATGATGTAAGGGTATGGTTATCCAAACAGTTTGATATGAAGGACTTGGGAGAAGTAGGTCATATCCTTGAGATCAAAGTTCTACGAGATCGTAAAAAAAAGATGTTGGGCTTATCCCAAGCTTCCTATATCGATACTGTATTAACTCGTTTTAGTATGCAAAATTCTAAGAAAGATTTCTTATCTTTTAGACATGGAATTGCTCTATCAAAGGAGCAATGTCCGAGGACACCTAAAAAGATAGAGAACATGAAAGCAGTTCTTTATGCTTCAGCAGTAGGAAGCTTAATGTATGCAATGCTATGTACGAGATCAGACATCTGCTTTGTCGTAGGTATGGTCAGCAACGCCAGATTTTGGAATCAATATTTAATGTCGAACCCCGAATAGATTTGCGCAGCGCCGGACTCAGATTGTTGAGGACGGAGCAGAAAAGATGACCATAATAGTTGGATATTTTTTATTATTTGTTGTCATTTTGCTTTTTCTGATTATGCATGTTTATTATTGTGTGGATATTTTTTTTAAAAAACTAACCCTACATTAATAATGGACAACATGGATATAAGATCATCATGGATATGATGTCGTAGAAAAATCAAATCAAAGCCTTGACCTTGGCTTCAGAACTTTCTTTATTTTTCTTTTTAATAGTACCATCAAGCTTGTTGGACTGCAATTGCAACTTTGCATCCATTGTCATGATAAATAATTATCTTTGCTCACATCAAGAGTTTTGAATTCAAGCTTTGCAAGATTCGACATCTACATGACAGAAAATAATTATATTATATGTAAATTAATAATAAAATTGATAAGCGCTTTCAAGATTACAAAATTTTACATATGCCACAATGTGATGAAACGTTATCAAAGAATATACCTTATGTGTATCACATATACAATATTGTGGTAAACGCTATCAAAGAATATTATCTCATGTGTATCACATATACAACAATGTGATAAAATGCTATCAAAGAATATTATGTCTTATGTGTATCACATATATAACAATGTGATAAAAAGCTACTAAAAAGTTTTATGTCTTATGCTTATCACATATACAACAATGTGATCATTATATAATAATATATTTTGGTTATTTTTTTTAATAATTTGATTCACATATACGACAATGCGAAGTAGTACACTGTAGAATTCAAATAAATAAAATAATGAAAATAAAATATTCACATAAACTAGTCTAATGTAATGAACTAATTCCAAATAAGTTATAAAATTCAAGGTATTCTATATTAATTTCGTAGTTCATACAAAAAATATAGAAATAAAATTTATACATAATCTTAAATAGATTAAATTTTATATTTTGAATGAAATTGTGAACATGTTCAATACAAATTTAGATTTAAAACTAAAAGAGAAAGTAGATCTAGAAAACTTACGTTCTAATCGATCTATAAGCACGTAAATCAAACATGTATTTAATTTTACTAAAATATGCATATATCTAAGTATACAAGATTAGACTTACCTTTTCAATATAAATGACTTCTACCTTTCTTTTCTTAAGAGAACTTTTTCTCCATTTTTCTATCTATATTTCTTTGCTTACTATGAAAAATGGAGATAGAAAAGAAAGAGGAACGAAGTTGAAAGATACAAAGTCCGACTTGTAGCACAAGGTTTCTCTCCAAGACCTAGAATTGACTATCTTAAGACATAATCTCCAGTTATGGATGTCATTACCTTTAGATATCTAATTAGTCTCGCAGTTTCTAAAAATCTTGATATAAGATTTATGGATATTGTAACTGCATATTTTTACGGAGACTTAGATACTGACATCTATATAAAATTTTTAGAAGGATTTACGACGCCAGAGACTAAGTCAAAGGACATGTGTTCAATTAAACCTAGACGAGCATTGTACAGGTTGAAAACAATCTGGAAGAATGTGGTATAATCATCTATATTTGACTAAGGAATGATACGAAAATAGTTAAATGTACCCATGTGTCTTCATTAAGAAATTCGAAAAATAGATTCTCTATAGTAGCAGTATTTGTGGATGATATAAACTTGATCAGGTCTCCTACATAATTGGAAAAAACTGTAAACTATTTGAAGCATAAATTTGAAATGAAAGACTTGGGAAAGACAAAGTTTGTCTCGGTTTACAAATAACGAAGTTCCAGTGGAATATTAGTGCATCAATCTCGATATATTAAAAGAATTTTGAAACGATTCAGAATGGACAAAGCACATCCACTCACTACACCTATGGTTGTATGCAGGATGAATTTGGATAAAGTTCCATTCTGACCAAAGATAGAAGATGAAAAAAAAGTACTTAATCCCGAAATGCCGTATTTAAGTGCTATTGGAGCACTACTATATCTAACAAATGCACAAGATCAGATATTGAATTTTTTTGTTAATTTATTATCTAGATATAGTTCTGCACCTACACTGAGACATTGGAATAGAGTTAAACACATACTGTGATATTTTTGTGGAACAACTGACATGAGATTATTTTATTCTTATGATTCCTCTATTAGTTCTTGTCTAGTTTGTTGTGCAGACTCAAATATATTTTTGGCCCTCACAAGGGTTGCTTCCAAACATGTTATGTGCTTATTAATAACCATGCAGCTATATCTTGGCGATCAAGAAAGCAAGGTTCAGTAGCAACTTTCTCTAGTCATGCAGAATTAATTACATTACAAGAAGCAACAAGAGAAAATGTGAGCTTGCGATCAATCATTCATCATATATGAGTAACTTATCAACTACTCACATTTACATATGAGCCTACAATAATATTCAAAGACAATGTGGCTTGCATTGCGCAAGTCAGAGAGGGATTCATCAAAGGAGATCGAATAACCACCTTCCACCAAAATTGTTTTATGCACATGAGCTCAAAGGACGAAAGTGATCGAAATCAAGAAAATCTATTATATAGAGGGGGAGTATGACTCCTGAAGAATATTTTGTCACGCCCTGGATTCCAAATAAAAAATCGAAGTATTTTGATAAATCTCTAGGCTACGCACCCATATAATACAAGTCGTATTATACTTGCTATTGTTGCATGTAATCTCTAGGATAAACATATACATCAAGAGACAATCTAAAGTAATTTACATTTATTATACATAACTTGCATGTTCGATCATATATTTACATTCTTTCTACATCCACAAAAAGATCCATAGCTATACATAGAACAACAAGGGGACAACTACTATTTCCAACATCTTTTATTTCCTTGTCTCATTCGTAAAGCTCCTCCTCAATGTAAGGCTACACTCCTTCCTGGCCTTCACCAAACCCTAGTGAACAAAATTAGGTCGTCAATACGACGAGCAAACCCTCAGTCAAGGAATGAGATAAGTAAAATAAGTTTGATAAATTTTTTGAAATTAATTCAGAAAGAAGGAAAGATTATGATAAATTTTACTGGATTAAAATCAACATAAGACATTAATAGCTCTCTAAAAAAACTCTATAACTACGGTTGAAATACACGAATGTGAAGAGCCTCTAACTAGTACTAAAATGCAAAAATGCAACATTTAGAAAAACACTTCTGGATCACACAACATCTAATATCTTGGCAGTAATCCTATTAATCCGGGATCAGGTTTATACTTAATAGGCGGTGCTTAGATTTATTCGTCCTATTAGTATCAGGAAATCACATAATGATGTGATGTAAGTCAGGATAATACAAGAGTTGTTTTTTGAGTTATCGAAATCAAGTGTTATAACAACTGTCGTATAACTTAAAAATTTTCAAGAATATCGGAACCAGGCTACATTGGATATTACATGGCCGAATTCGGAGATTTGGAATCCAATGGAAAACAGGAAACAGAAAAGTGAGCTAAGCCTCACCTCGGACATCGTATGGCCGTACGAATGTCGATAACAGGAAGTGATTAGTTTTATAAAATATAATATTATAAGAGTTCAAAGGTGTGATCCAAGGTTTCTCTCCCATCCCGATGAAATCCTAATCTACAAATAAATCTAGGTTTTTGACTTTCCAAAAATTTATTCCTGGAATTTCTTAAAATTTTTGGCAGTGTCTCTTTTGTATTTATTGACTCCAAAAATTTTGTAATAGATAAAAATATAAGAATATAAGCCCCGAGTTTGTCGAACCCTTCGATAGAGCAACTCTCAACACCGGAACCACGTATTTATATCATCCCGGGTATGCTGACCCCTTCGGTGGAGCAACTCTCAACACCGGAACCACGCATTTCAGTATATATGCAATTTAAAACTTTCTTACCTTAGCAAGCAAGCAAACAAGCAAGCATTTGAATTTATTGCAATTTGCCCTTTTTTAAAAAACTATCTAAGTTTCAAAAAAAAGTAAGGTTATTAAAATCACAATGATACCAAGTCTCATTTCTAAATGACACTAAATATTAGATGTTTTGTGTCATAATTTAACTTCTTAGAGATGCGAAGAGAAGGTTTAATATTAAAAATTAATGGGTGTAGGTTTACCTTAACCTATAGGAACCTATAAACTCCCATTTGACTAAATAATTAAGTCCAAATCAATTAAATAGGGATATTTTCCACTATGGACAGATTTAACATAATGTATTAAAATTGAAAAACTAACTCATGTGTATACATATTGTTACTTCCCGATCCCGATATACGTAATCTTTATGGATTCTGTATTGTAATTAGTGGAGTGGTTAGGGATTAGGGTTTTCTTAAGCCAACCCAACCCCTATTTAATATCTCTTCCTCTCTCTCTCCTCATTCACTCCTCCATTTATTTCTCTGAACCACCACTCCATAGGCAAGTACAACTTGCTCAAAAGTGGAGATTAGTGAATTTTCCATTTCTTGATTTTTCTTTGATATTATTTGTCTATAATATTTTTTCTCTTCATTCTTTACAAGTTTAGTTCTTGAAATTCTTGATTTTGTTGGCTAGATTTGTGTAGATCTAAGTTCCTAAAATCTAGGATTTTATGGGTTTTCATGGTTTTGATCTATCAAACTTGGCTATTTTTGAAAACCAATGGTCCTATGTTGTAGGAAATTTGATTCTACACAATTTTGACCTCTGAAAAGTTAGATTTTGATTTGTTTGGAGGAAGTTATGGACAAAACAACATTTGGGTTTCTCCGAGGTTCGCCTACGCTGGCTCTGGCAGGAAGATGAACAGTTTGCAGTCGCATGCCATTCTCAACCGCATAAAGGTTTGCAGTCGCATGGCATTCTCAGCCGCATAAAGCTTTACAGCCACATGGCATTCTCAGCCGCATAAAGCTTGCAGTCGCATATGCATTTCTTAGCTGCATGAGCAAGGCAGTCGCATAAGTTCTTTGAGCCGCATAAGCCTGCTTTACATTGCTGCCGCATGGACTTTGTTTCCTGGTCGTATGGACTTCTGTTCTCTTGGCCGCATATAATTTGGCCGCATGAGTTTCCCTAGCCGCATGGCTAGACTCAGCCGCATGCGCCCCGCGTATTCCTAACCGCATAAGCCCGGTTCTTCTTCAGCCGCATAGGCCCGCTCTTTCCTTCAGCCACATAAGACTCCTTTATTCTGAGCCGCATGAACTTGGTTCATTCTCAGATGCATGAGCTCGTTCCTCTAGCCGCATGGCGTATGACAGTTTGGCCGTATAAGCTTTAGCAGCCGTAAGAGACCGCTTTTCCAAGCCGTATGGAGTCAGGCGGACTTCATTTTTCGGCCGCATGCAGTCTTGGCCGCATGAGCCTCGGTCGCAGGTTCCTATGTGTATTAGTCCTCATTTCTAATCTGACTACCTATGTGATGGCTGGATATCCCTATGTATGTACCGAGGTACAATCTACGTGAGCACCGAGGTGCTATCCTACGTGCTAAGTGTTCCTACGTGATACCTGCCAGTACCATCAAGAGTCCAGCATTACATAAGTAATGGTCGGTGGCAATGACGTGGTATGTGATGTGTGCTGCACTACACCAAGAAGGAGGAACATACGTATGACTCCTTGAGCCAGTACAAACTTCTTCTTAGGGTACTCGTACGATGTACGACATCTAGAGGAGCAAACATGTGACCACGACATGTGAGCTCTGAGGATAACCTAGGGATTAATTAGGCAACTAACTTGGTAGATGCATTGGGTGGGATGAATCCCGAGATCGTGCCATACTGGCCACCACAGGTTCAGTCCTGACGTGTCGGGTCGGCCGCCACGGATATGGTTTTATTCGCCTATAACGGAAGACTATATCCGACCTCTATGAGCTATGTGTTATATGTTTTAGCGCGGTAGCCCTCCAGGGAACTGGTGCATAATCAACGTGTTATATGTCCTATAGTTTGGCTAGCCCTGTTAGGTTGACACGATATGAGGATTCCTTTTAATCAGTATCGCGGGGATAACTCCGCCTAATATAGAAAGCCGCAGGAATGAATGGCCGCTCGAAAAACGACTTGACTGTGCTTGAGCCTTCCGTTAGTAGCTGAGGGACATGGACTGTCTTGGGGCGTGGTCCAACCCATGTCCTTGTTTGGTTGTTGGGTTGGTCTATCGTGCTAGGACAGGCTATGGACCGAGGATACGACCGGAAGCTTAATACAAATATTATTTTATGCCTGGGTTTTATCTCACTCTTTTTTGCTCCCTTGTGGTACTTGCTATTCAGGGCTGACCCCGCTGGTTTTGTTTGGCCAGATCACGTAGCAGAGCCTGAGGATCCGAACTTCTTTTCTGACGTTAATGGTGCATACTAGGAGCATGGCTGGTGGAGGACTCGAGTGGGTTTCTTCTCCACCACTCTTGTATCTTTACTTATATCCTGGAGTTTAGCCACCGGCATCTGTTAGCCGGTAAATCTAGACATTTTGCCTCTTGCACAATTGTAATTAATTCTGACTGCAGCTGAGTGCAATTATGTAACTTTGACTTTCTGGGACTAGCTAACTTATAAAGCCAGACCATGATTATTTTGATGAAGCGTCGGGGACGCCTTACAGCTTTATCTTATATGTTCATTAATTGATGTTTTCTTGCTTGAAAGGTTGAGACATAGATGTTCTGTGTGACCATAAAAGACTTGAATGTAGCATACACCCCCTTGTCTATCGACAGCCATAATCGCCGTATGACGTTTATATACCTCATAAGGATTAGCTGGCCTAGTCCGTCTCCGTATTTTGGTACTGGGGCGTGACAAGGTTTTATTGGTGGCCCATGCAGGTCTGACTTTTCAGACTTGTGGGGTGTAACTATTATAGGAGTCTCAATCAAAACTTGTTCCTTTTGAATCTCTTGTCTCGATTTCTCTTTCCTCACCTTGATTGATCACCTGAATTGTATCCTCGAATCTCCCTCGTCCTGATAATTAATATCATGTGCCTTTCCCTACAGGGGTGCTTCTTTCTCGGTAGCTGGCGAGGCCAACATGGAGGAACAACCAGTAGAGCATGGCTCGACTGGACAGCAATCGGAAGGAGTACATTCTTCTGACCAGATTCGAGTGGAAGTGATATCGGAGCTAGTGGAACCATAGGTTCTAGAAACTCCCGCACCCCCAACGGTGCCGGCAGCAACTGCAGTACCTGATGCTGCAGCACTCCTGGAGGTCATCCGGGGATTCTTGGCTACTCAGCAGCGACAGGTGGCAGCCCATCAGCAACAGCAGACCCGACAGCAGGAACAGAATGTGCTACTAAATCAGGGGTTACAAATGGCCCTTGAGAGAAGTGTCAGGAATGATTCGGGGGCATCGGAGAGGGTTTGTCGACTCAACCCGAGATATTTTGACGGCACGGAGGACGCCATTACGACGGATGCGTGGCTTCAGGATACTGAGGCCATATTGACTACAGCTAAGGTTCCAGCAGAAGAGAAGGTCGACCAGGTCAGACTGATACTTCAGGATCTCTTCCGCGATTGGTGGACATCAGAAGAGGTTGGACTGAGGCATCATATTCCCTGGGATAGCTTCCGTACCAGATTCAAGGCCAAGTACTTTGGTGTGGTAGCAAGGTATGAGCTACAACAGAGGTTTATCAGTCTCAAGCAGGCTGGAAAGACGGTGGATGGATATGCAGCGAAGTTCTGCAGACTGAGTCGGCTTGCACCAACGATGGTAGCTACAGACCCAAAGAAGGCTATGAGGTTCCAGCAGGGACTTCATTTGGAGATTCTACAGCTAGTAGAAGGGCACGACTATCAGACTTTTGATGCCATTTTAACGGCAGCACGGAGGCATGAACTCACTCAACAGAGGTAGGTGACAAGACATAGGGGCCAGAAGAGGTCTCATTCCCAGAGCAGAGGCGGAGGAGCAGTACAGCGAACATCGGCGCCGGCACCCGCCATCCGTATTCATGAGTCAGGAGCGCCGCGGAGGACGGCAGTACCTGAGATATCAGCACCAATTCGGCATCAGCAGCCGAAGAACCAACAACAGTGCCAGGGGGCGTCCATTGGACGTACTTATTGTGGTAAAGGAGGGCACACTAGGGATGTGTGTCGTTCAGCTAATGGGTTATGCATGAGGTATGGCAGTCCCGATCACAGCATTGCCAATTGTCCTATGATACAGAGGCCAGGAGGGCCAGTTCAGCAGTTTCAGACATTGCCAGCTCCAGGGGCAGCACCAGGCAGAGGACCAGCACTGGCCGTAAGGCCGCTAGCCCAGCGTCTACCTACGCAGGCTCAGATGTTTCGCCAGGCACAAAACGAGGAAGGCCCGCAGAGGCCGCAGCGATAACATGGTCGAGGAAGGCAGCCGGAGGGAGCTCACCAAGGCCAGGGCCAGGCCTTCACCTTATCACTGGAAGATGCGTTAGCTTCAGGCGACGTGGTTGCAAGTAATATTTCTGTTGCCTCTTTTCCTGCAGTAGTATTGTTTGATTCGGGGGCTACCCACTCTTTTATATCTGCACGATTTACGACACGTATTGGATTGGAATTCGAGACATTGCCAGAGAGGATGAATATACTCACTGGTAATGGGCTCGTAGGAGTTAGCAGAGTGTGCTTAGCGTGTCCAGTTGTAGTGAGTGGGCGATTATTGCCCGCATCTTTGATTGAGTTCCCTATGGGCAACTTTGACGTTGTCCTGGACATGGACTGGTTGAGAGACAGTCATGCGACGATAGATTGTCGGAGAGGTAGGGTAGTATTTAATGTACCTGGCATTGAGGCGTTCGTCTTTGACTGATCATTGGAGGATCGACCCAAGGGCATCGTTGCAGAAGCAATTGCAGAGCAGGAACAGATTCCAAGAGTGGTCAGAGAGTTTGCTGATGTATTTCCCGATGAGCTTCCAGGTTTACCACCAGTGAGAGTTGTGGAGTTTTGCATTGAGCTGAATCCTAGAACGGAGCCTAAAGTTGGCAGAGTTTACAGGATATTGTAGTCAGAGTTGGACAAGTTGTACCAGCATGAAGAAGAATTGAAGGCAAAGCAGTTTATCTAAGACAGTAAATCGCCCTGGGCAGCACCGGTGATTTTGGTACCCAAGAAGGATGGATCAACGCGAATGTGCGTTGATTACCGGCAGTTGAATGCAGTAACCGTGAAGAACAAGTATCCGTTACCAAGGATTGATGAGTTGTTTGATCAATTGAGCAAGGCTTGCATCTTCTCGAAGATTGATCTTCGATCTGGATATTATCAAGTGAGGGTCCGGGAGCAGGACATACACAAGATAGTATTTAGATCACGGTATGGGCATTATGAGTTTCTGGTGATGCCATTTGGACTGACTAATGCCCCAGCAGTATTCATGGATTTGATGAACCGCATCATTCTACCCTATTTGGATAAGTTTGTAGTAGTGTTTATAAATGACATCCTCGTCTATTCCAGTAGTAAGGAGGAACATGAGAAGCATCTTCGGACAGTTTTACAGACCTTGAGGGAGCACCAACTTTATGCAAAGCTTGATAAATGTGAGTTTTGGTTGGATCATATTTCGTTCTTGGGGCATATTATTTTTGGAGCAGGAGTGTCAGTAGACCCGAAGAAGGTCGAGGCAGTAGAGAATTGGCCAGTTCCGAAGACGGTGGCAGAAGTACGTAGTTTCTTGGGATTGGCAGGTTACTACAGGAGATTTGTGGCAGACTTTGCCAGGATTTTGGTACCCTTGACGCGTTTGACGCATAAGGATGTAGAGTTTGTTTGGTTAGCAGAGTGTCAGGAATCATTTGAAGAGTTGAAGAAGAGATTAATTTCAGCCCCGATCTTAACCCTTCCAGTAGGATCGGGAGGGTTTACAGTGTATTGTGACGCATCCGAAAAGGGACTTGGATGTGTATTGATACAGCATGGCAAGGTGATAACATATGCATCTCGACAGCTTCAAGATCATGAGAAGAACTATCCGACTCACGACCTAGAATTAGCAGCAGTAGTGTTTTTGCTTAAGTTATGGAGGCACTACTTATATGGGGATCGATTGGAGATTTACACTGATCATCAGAGCTTAAAGTATGTGTTTACCCAAAGGGACCTGAACATGAGACAGAGAAGGTGGTTGGAATTACTGAAGGACTTTGATGTAGATCTTCAGTATCATCCAGGCAAGACGAATGTGGTAGCAGATGCCTTGAGCAGGAGAGGTGGTACATTCGTTCTAACCACGCAGAGGCATATTTTGGAAGATCTTTAGGAAATAGGAATTTAAGTGATCATGTCGCAAGATACGGGAGTTTTGGCCAGTTTACAGATTCAGTCTACTTTAGTTGAGAGGATCTGAGCAACCCTGGCAGAGGATCCGCAAATTCAGAAGCTTCGGTCTGAGTGTGAGTCAGGTCTCAGGAAGGAGTTAGTAATCCATGAGGATGGTACACTTAGGTTCGGGAACCGTCTATGTGTACCAGGTGGAGACCTTCGATACGAAGTTATGGCAGAAGCTCATAGTTCTCCTTATTCCATTCATCCCGGAGGTACGAAGATGTACCAGGATATGAAGCAGCACTTTTGGTGGAATGGCATGAAGAGGGAGATAGCGAGGTTCATATCCAGATGTTTGGTATGCCAGTAGGTGAAGGCAGAACAGCAGAGACCAGCAGGATTGTTGCAGCCGCTTCCTATTTCGGAGTGGAAGTAGGAGCACATCACGATGGACTTTGTGACCGGTTTACCTAGATCCCTGACCGGCCAAAACGCAGTTTAGGTAATTGTGGATTGGCTCACGAAGGTTGCGCATTTTTTTCCTTTCAGAGTAGGGTAGTCTACTGAGCAGCTGGCAGAGATGTATATGTAGCAGATTGTGAGGCAGTATGGTGTTCCCGTCAGCAAAGTATCAGATTGTGACACACGGTTCACCTCTCACTTTTGGCAGAGTTTGTATCAAAGTTTGGGCACCAAGTTGAGGTTCAGTACAGCCTATCATCCGCAGACGGATGGACAATCAGAGAGAACCATTCAGACCTTGGAAGATATGTTACGGGCTTGTACTTTGGACTTCGGCAGAACTTGGGAAGATCATCTTCATTTAATAGAGTTCTCTTACAATAACAGTTATCAGGCAAGTATACAGATGGCGCCTTTTGAAGCATCATATGGAAGGAAGTGCAGGTCCCCTTTGGAATGGGACGATGTGGGAGAACGAAAATTGTTGGGACCAGAGATGATCACGCAGACCGTAGAGACAGTCAAGTTGATCAGAGAGCGGCTTCGAGTCGTGCAAGACAGGCACCGCCACAGGGCAGATCAGCATCGAAGGCCTCTAGAGTTTGGTGTCGATGACCAAGTGTTTCTGCAGATTTTGCCTACTTGGGATGTCATTAGATTTGGAACCCGAGGAAAGCTTAGTCCGAGATTTGTTGGTCTTTTTGAGATTCTTGCTCGGGTAGGCGATATTTCTTATCGGCTTGCCCTTCCTCCCTCGCTATATGGCGTACATGATGTGTTTCATGTATCTCAGTTGCGTGGGTACGTCCCGAATCTGAGTTATGTCCTCGACCATTCGGAGTTAGTCGTTGGTACCGACCTAACTTACGAGGAACAACCCGTGTCTATTTTAGACCGGCGAGAGAAGGTGCTCAAGCACTGGACTATTAGCCTTGTCCGTGTCGCTTGGGGCCATCACTCTCCACGAGAGACAACCTGGGAGCGCGAGGACGAGATTAGATCTCGGTATCCGCACTTATTCGACTCGAAAGGTATGTTCCTTCTCATGCCTTGATAATCTGCTTACATATTTGTTTTGTAATGCATGATCAATGATTGCTAATGATAGGTTGCTTGCGTAGATTGTAATTGCACCTTACTTGCCTGGATACCTCTATCTTGTCTTGGCTGAAATTTCGAGGACGAAAGTTTTCTAAGGTGGATAGAGATGTCACTTCTCGATCCCGATATATGTAATCTTTATGGATTCTGTATACGGTATCTGTATTTAGCATGTGCATAAATTTTGTTTAATTATTTACTAATGATGGCATGTAGCTTTTTTTAGCATTGTCATTAGTAGAGTGGTTAGAGATTATGGTTTTCTTAAGCCAACCCAACCTATATTTAATATCTCTTCCTCTCTTCCTCCTCATTCACTCCTCCATTTATTTCTCTCAACCACCACTCCTGTCACTCCCCGTTCCCGGAATGCGTATTTTTATACATGTACAACTCATAAGTATTTATTTAGTATTTATCATGTATTATCCTGTATTTAAATTCCTTTAATTTTATGTTAATTAATTACCCGTAATTTATTTTCTGCAATTTATTTTCTGCATTTATTTCCTGCTTTTATTCTCTGCTTTGGTCTTATTGGGTTCGGCCATGGAGGGTTTCGGGTTCATGGTGGACAAACCCGGCCCACAACTCCCACCTACCACCACCCTTCCTATTTAAAGCTTTTGTCTCCTTCTCTCTCTTCATTACTCATTCTCACCATTACTTCTTCTTCCTCACATCACTCTCCACCTACCAGCAGCAGGAGAAGGCAAGTGCAATCTTGCTTCTCCTTCACTTATTTTTATGGATCATTACTCTTCCTCTCATGATCTTGAGAGAGTTTAGTGCTTGGCATTTTTGATTTCTGTGGCTGGTTTTCTCTAGATCTAAGTTGTTACATTTTCGGCTGTTCATGGGTTTTGATCTCCCAACTTAGCGTGTCTTCCGGCTGGGAACTTCGTTTTCTGGCTTGGGACGAAGGCTGAGTCACGCACACGTCTCTACGTGTCTGCGTGGATTTTGAGTCACGCTCATGTTCTTACATGTTAGCGTGTATTTTTAGTCACGCTAACGTTCTCATGAGCGTGCGTGTATTTTTAGTCACGCTGACGTTCTCTTGAGTGTGCGTGTATTTTTAGTCACGCTAACGTTCTCTTGAGCGTGCGTGTATTTTTAGTCACGCTAACGTTCTCTTGAGCGTGCGTGTAATTTTAGTCACGCTAACGTTCTCTTGAGCGTGCATATATTTTTAGTCACGCTGACGTTCTCTTGAGCGTGCGTGTATTTTTAGTCACGCTAACGTTCTCATGAGCGTGCGTGTATTTTTAGTCATGCTGACGTTCTCATGAGCGTACGTGTATTTTTAGTCATGCACATCCTTGCGTGCGTGGATTTCTTGTCACCTTTTCACGCTCACTTGAGCGTGCGTGAATTTCCCTTCATGCTCATACTGTGCATGCCAGCGTGAATTACTTTTTCATGCTCACGCTGTTACACGCTCACTCCTACTAGACTTGGCGTGACTTTTGGCCTTAGTATAGACTTGTTGGCGTGACTTCTAACCTGGGTGTTTTTATTTGTTGTATAACTTAATCATTTAATGATGGCATGATAATTCTCCTATTATATCCTTATGCCTTTTTGCATGAACTTGATAAATCATGATATGTTAATATTGTTAATACAGATTGTTATGTGGAATGTGTCATATGTCTTGATTGATCCATGGATACCCAGTATGACTAGAACTTAACTCTGGGGAGTTATAGGCTCGACCCCATGTAATACTAATTGACTTTCATGTCTTGTCACCATTGATAATGATTGTGACATTGACTAAAAATTGATCATGCATTCCTAGTTGGAACTAAGAGACTGGCTAGTCGTCTTATTGAATTGAATGAATGAGACACGTTCATGTAATGAACTATTGCAATCGATTAGCCGATCTCGAATATTGACATGCAAGCACATGCAGGTTTCAAAATTTTTATTTATTTATTTAGTTATTTATTTATCTTACAAAAAAACAGCATGTGTACTTTATGGTCAAGGCATGATTACTCCGTGGTTAGATTTGATTGTTGCATTACGCTATGTAAGACCTACAACATGGCCGCACGGGTATCGTTGTAGAGTTGCGCATATCGTATCCCATACAAAAGTACTCATTTGAATGACCATGATCCACGGCATAGGATTTTGCTTAACGTAGAGACTATTAAGTTAAATAAAATAATGATGGCATGGAGAGAATGGATTCTCGAGTTCTTACATGGCAGCCCCCTTGGGACGAGTAGTACCCGACGGGCCGGCTGGTCCCCACAGATACTGTAAACCTGCCACACGGGCAGGGAGCAGCATCTGCTTTTATTATTATTGTATACTGTATATTGACGGACGTCCTGCTAGGACTCGTCTAATTCATGCATGGCGCACATGGTTAACTGGATAGACTAGCCTTGCTCACACATAGTAAGAACTGAGGAATCCCTAATTACATAATTCCAGGATAACTTGGAGCTCACATTAGCAAGCCATAGTAGTTGATTGGCCGTTCAAGATGATTTGTTTGTGTACTGCACCACTCTGTTACCTAACTGGGATGATCAGAATGTCAGGACATGAAGGGCCAACTTCTGTCCTTGTTTGGTTGGGAGGTTGGTTCGAAGTATCGTGATGTGATGTGAATCCTAGTGGAAAGCAGAGATCTATTATCATTATATTCTTTTACTTACTGGTTTAGTCCTTCATATCGTCCTTCCTTGTGGTACTTGCTATTAGAGGTCTAACCTCTCTGGTTTTGCATAGCCAGATTTAGAGCCGGTCCCCGAGGATCCAGCTTACTTCCACCTCCAAGATGGTCAATACTAGAGGAATGATCGCAGGAGGACTCGAGTGGGTCCCTTACTTCACCGCTCGTTCTGTTATTTACCTTATACTTAGCCGTTTGGCACCGACATATTAGTCGGATTGTCTTGTACTTACTTTTGCATACTTGTAATTAAGTCAGACTGCAGCTGATAATAATTGTGCACACTTTACTATACCATCTGGCTA
Organism: Iris pallida; assembly: GCA_029216955.1. Taxonomy (NCBI): domain Eukaryota; kingdom Viridiplantae; phylum Streptophyta; class Magnoliopsida; order Asparagales; family Iridaceae; genus Iris; species Iris pallida. The sequence continues at coordinate 11,217,225 of JANAVB010021798.1, read as the reverse complement.
TGTTTTGTAAAGCCAGATCTCAAGAACATTTTGACAGAGCGTTTGGGACGCCTTACTGCTTCATCTTACATGTTCTTTATTACTGTTTCTTATTTGAATGATTGAGACAATAGATGCAAAGTGACCATAGTAAGACTATCATGTAGTATGCACCCCCTCGTCTGGTTAGACAGCATTGATCGTATTATACGGTATTCATCTACCCGTAATACGTAGCTGGCTAAGTCATTCCCCCGCTCTCCAGTATTCTGGTTCTGGGGCGTGACAAGGTTTTAGTGGTGGCCTATGCAGGTCTGATTTCAGACTTATGGGGTGTTTTGATTTATAGGATGTCTCAATCACACGTGTTCTCCCTTGATCTCATGATTTGTTATTCTCAACCCTTGCTTGACATTCCGATATCCTTTGACTTCATTGATCCTTCATGTCCGGTTGTTTGATTGTTCTTTTGTCCCTTTTCTTAGGGGCACTTCGTCCGCATCGGTCAGAGCTGGGCAGCAACAACAAGAGCAACATGGACAACCTGACCAGGTTGGTCAGCAACAAGGGCCAGTCTCACCTCAGGAGGCTACTCAGGAAGAAGTGATAGTGGAAGCAGTAGCTGGATCGCAGTATCCGGATGTTCCACCACCACCAACAGTTCCACCTACCCAAGTGGACACACCAGCCCTTCTGGAGATCATGAGAGGAATGATGGCCACTCAGCAACATCAGATGTTGGTCCAGCAGCGCATGCACACTCAGCTACAAGAGCAGAATGTGCTACTCAATCAAGGATTGCAGACAGCATTGGAAAGAGGGGCAAGGCCAGATTCAGGAGCATCAGCTAGGTTTTGCAAGTACAACCCCCGCCGTTTTGAGGGCACGGAGGATGCTATATCAGCAGATGTATGGCTTAAGGATATTGAGGCTATTCTGACAGCAGCTAAGGTACCGGCAGAAGAACGTGTGGATCTAGTGAAGCTGTTACTTCAGGATCTCGCACGTGATTGGTGGGAATCAGAGGAAGTGGGCTTCAGACGTCCTATGGCTTGGGACGATTTCACTGCAAGATTCAAGACCAAGTACTATGGAGTTGTGGTGCAGTTTGAGCTACAACAGAAATTTATCAACCTCAGGCAGGCCGGTAAGACTGTAGATGCTTATGCAGCGGAGTTCTGCAGATTGAGTAGATTCGCCCCAGAAATGGTAGCAACAGAGCGCCAGAGAGCCATGAGGTTTCAGCAAGGGTTCCATCTTGAACTCTTGCAATTGATAGAGGGGCACAATTACCAAACTTTTGACAAAATATTAACGGCAACTCGAAGGCATGAGATCACTATTCAGAGGCTGGCAGTAAGGACTAGGGGTCAGAAGAGGTCCCACAGTCAGATTGAAGGAGGGGGGAGCAGCGCCCCGAATAACGGCACCATCCACTGGCATTTGTATCCACGATGTGGCGATACGAGGATCAGCACCACCATCCAGGCTGCAGCAACAGCAACAGAGGAAGAACCAGCAACCCCCGGCGGGCTGTACTTATTGTGGGAAGATGGGGCACACTAGAGATGTGTGTCGGACATTGAATGGACTGTGTCTGATATGTGGAAATCCAGATCATCGGGTTACCACATGTCCCATGAATTCGAGGTCAGGAGGACCAGGGCAACAGTTTCTTGCTCTGCCAGCACCAGGGGCAGGCCAGTATCGAGGACCAGCAGTGGCAGTAAGGCCGTTGGCACAGCGTCCATTAGTACCGCAGGCTCAGATGTTTCGGCAGCAGGGACCGCCGATGCAGCAACACCAGCATAGACCACCCCAGCATCATCAAGGAAGTGGCCAGCAGCAACATCAGGTTAGGCCGCAGAATGGAAACCAGCAAGAAGGTCGAGGGCAAGCATTCACTTTATCCTTGGAGGAGGCATTGGCATCGGGAGATGTTGTGGCAGGTAACATTCTCGTCGCCTCATATCCCGCAGTAGCATTGTTTGATTCGGGAGCATCCCATTCATTTATATCTGCACGATTTACGACACGGCTAGGAATGGAGTTCGAGGCATTGCCAGGGAGGTTGAATATACTCACTGGCAATGGGCTCGTAGGAGTTAGTAGAGTTATTCTAGCGTGTAGTGTTGTAGTTTGCGGGCATTCCTTACCCGCCCGGTTGATAGAATTTCCTGTTGGAAATTTCGACGTTATCTTAGGCATGGACTGGCTGAAAGACAGTCATGCGACAATAGATTGTCGTAGAGGGAGTGTATCTTTTGATATTCCAGGCATGAAGCGGTTCACCTTAGTCAGATCAGAGGCAACTCAGCAAGAGCAGGGAGTAATAGCGGCAATGGAAGAAGTTCAGATTCCGAAGGTAGTTGAAGAATTTCTAGACGTATTTTCTGAAGAACTTCCAGGTTTACCACCGGTTAGAGATATTGAGTTCAGCATAGAATTGGCACCAGGAACTAAACCGATATCAGATCGAGTTTACAGAATGGCGGATTCAGAACAGGTCAAGGTATATCAGCATATAGAGGAACTGAAGGAGAAGAAGTTCATCCAAGCTAGCATGTCACCATGGGCAGCACTAGTGGTACTTATGGAAAAGAAGGATGGGTCATCCAGATTGTACATTGACTACAGGAAGCTTAACGCGGCAACAGTGAAGAACAAGTACCCATTACCCAGGATCGACGACTTATTTGACCAGTTGAGCAAAGCTAGAGTTTTCTCCAAGATAGATCTTCGTTCAGGGTACCATCAGGTGAGGGTTCGGAAGGAAGATATTCCCAAGACAGTATTTAGATCAAAGTATGGGCATTATAAATTCTTAGTAATGCCGTTTGGTTTGACCAATGCTCCAGCAATATTTATGAATTTGATGAATCGTATTTTTATGCCATACTTAGACCAATTTGTCGTTGTGTTTCTTGACGACATACTCGTGTACTCTGCTAGTAAAGAGGAGCATGAAGACCACCTCAGAAAAGTGTTACAGGTTCTGAGAGAGAACCAGTTGTATGCCAAGCTCAGTAAGTGTGAGTTGTGGTCGGATTACATTTCCTTTTTGGGTCATATCATATCAGGAGCTGGAGTAGCAGTAGATCCCAGGAAGATAGAAGCAGTAGAAAGTTGGCCAGTACCCAAGATCGTAGCAGATGTGCAAAGTTTCTTAGGATTAGCAGGATATTACAGAAGGTTTGTGTCAGACTTTGCAAGGCTTTCAGCACCCATGACCCGCTTGACCCGAAAGGATGTACCATTCGTTTGGTCGGCAGAATGTCAGGCATCATTTGAGACTTTAAAGCAGAAGTTGATATCAGCGCCTATCCTTACATTGCCAGTTGGACCCGGAAGTTTTACAGTATATTGTGATGCGTCAGGTAAAGGACTTGGATGTGTCCTTATACAACATGGGAAGGTGATAGCGTATGCATCTAGGCAGCTTCGGGACCACGAGAAGAATTACCCAACTCATGATTTGGAGTTAGCGGCAGTAGTGTTTGTTCTGAAGCTATGGAGGTATTACTTATATGGTGACCGAGTGGAGATGTACACAGATCATAAAAGTCTAAAGTACATCTTCACCCAGAAGGAACTGAACATGAGGCAGAGAAGATGGTTGGAGTTGATCAAGGATTATGACGTGGAGCTTCAGTATCATCCAGGCAAGGCTAATGTAGTAGCAGACGCTCTTAGCAGGAGAGGCGACGCATTTATGTTGACAACACAGAGGCATATCTTAGAAGACCTTCAGGAGATGGGCATCGAAGTTATACTTCCTAGTGACGTAGGAGTTCTATCAAGTCTGCAAGTTCAATTTGACTTAGTAGACAGGATCAAGGCAGCTCAGGCACAGGACCCAAGGATTCAGAAGCTTAGGACAGAATGTGAGTCAGGACTCAGGAAGGAGATGAGAATTCATGAAGATGGTACACTTAGGTTTGGATCGCGTCTATGTGTGCCTAGTGGAGATATCAGACAGGAGGTTATGGCAGAAGCTCACAGTTCTCAGTATTCTATTCACCCTGGAGGGACCAAGATGTACCAAGATATCAAGCAGCATTTCTGGTGGAACGGGATGAAGAGGAAGATAGCTAGATTTATTTCCTGTTGCTTGGTATGTCAGCAAGTGAAGGCAGAATAGCAGAGGCCAGCTGGGTTATTACAACCGCTTCCTATTTCGGAATGGAAATGGGAGCATATTACAATGAACTTTGTGACCGGTTTACCGAGATCACCAAGTGGTAAGGACGCTATTTGGGTAATAGTGGACCGACTTACGAAGGTAGCACACTTTCTTCCTTTCAGAGTAGGGCAATCTACAGAAAAGTTGGCAGAGTTATATATGCAACAGATAGTCAGGCAGCATAGAGTTCCTGTCAGTATTGTGTCGGATCGAGATACCCGCTTTACATCACATTTCTGAAAGAGCTTACATCATAGTCTGGGTACCAAGTTAAGATTTAGCACGGCTTACCATCCGCAGACGGATGGGCAATCAGAAAGAACGATTCAGACTTTAGAAGACATGTTGCGAGCTTGCACTCTAGATTTTGGAGGGTCTTGGGAGAGTCACCTGCACTTGGTCGAGTTCTCATACAATAATAGTTATCAGGCCAGTATCCAGATGGCGCCATTTGAAGCATTATATGGTAAGAAGTACAGGTCACCGCTTGTATGGGATGATATCGGGGAGAGGAAGATGTTAGGCTCAGAAATGATTATTCAGACGGTTGAAGTGATTAAGGGAATTAGAGAGCGACTTCGAGTTGCGCAAGATCGGTATCGTCATTGGGCGGACCAGCATCGTAGGCCGTTAGAGTTATCTGTTGGGGACCACGTATTCTTGCGGATCTCACCTACTCGTGGGGTCATTAGATTTGGCGTTCGTGAGAAATTGAGTCCGCGGTACGTGGGCCCATTTGTTATCCTTGATCGGATAGGCGATGTTGCTTATCGTTTATCCCTTCCACCTTCGTTACGAGAGGTGCATGACGTATTTCATGTATCTCAATTACGTAGGTATGTATCGGACCCAAGCCATGTCCTCGATCACTCTGAGCTGGTTGTTGGTACCAACCTGTCTTACGAGGAACAGCCTGTGTCCATTTTGGACCGAAGAGAGAAGATACTCAAGAACCGAACAATTAGTCTTGTCCGTGTTGCTTGGGGTCATCACTCCTTGGGAGAGTCAACGTGGGAACGTGAGGATGATATCCGATCACGGTATCCACACCTGTTTGACTCACAAGGTATATCTCTTTCTGTATACCTTGATTGTCCTGATTCTTCATGCTTGTCACCTTATGGGTAGAGCTACTTGATATCATAGATTGATGAATTTACATATACAGTACTTGCTTTTGATATGGAAAAATGATTGTTTGCTCACTAGAACTGTTTGTATTAGTTTAGCTCCGATATTTCTACCTGCTTGGATTTGAAATTCCGAGGACGAAATTTTTTTAAGGTGGGTAGAGATGTCACTCTCCGTTTCCGGAATGCGTATTTTTATACATGTACAACTCATAAGTATTTATTTAGTATTTATCATGTATTATCCTGTATTTAAATTCCTTTAATTTTATGTTAATTAATTACCCGTAATTTATTTTCTGTAATTTATTTTCTGTATTTATTTTCTGCTTTTATTCTCTGCTTTGGTCTTATTGGGTTCGGCCGTGGAGGGTTTCGGGTTCATGGTGGACAAACTCGGCCCACAACTCCCACCTACCACCACCCTTTCTATTTAAAGCTTTTGTCTCCTTCTTTCTCTTCATTACTCATTCTCACCATTACTTCTTCTTCCTCTCATCACTCTCCACCTACCAGCAGCAGAAGAAAGCAAGTGCAATCTTGCTTCTCCTTCACCTATTTTTATGGATCATTACTCTTTCTCTCATGATCCTGAGAGAGTTTAGTGCTTGGCATTTTTGATTTCTGTGGCTGGTTTTCTCTAGATCTAAGTTGTTATATTTTCGGCTGTTCATGGGTTTTGATCTCCCAACTTAGCGTGTCTTCCGGCTGGGAACTTCGTTTTCTGGCTTGGGACGAAGGCTGAGTCACGCACACGTCTCTACGTGTCTGCGTGGATTTTGAGTCACGCTCATGTTCTTACATGTTAGCGTGTATTTTTAGTCACGCTAACGTTCTCATGAGCGTGCGTGTATTTTTAGTCACGCTGACGTTCTCTTGAGCGTGCGTGTATTTTTAGTCACGCTAACGTTCTCTTGAGCGTGCGTGTATTTTTAGTCACGCTGACGTTCTCTTGAGCGTGCGTGTATTTTTAGTCACGCTAACGTTCTCATGAGCGTGCGTGTATTTTTAGTCACGCTGACGTTCTCATGAGCGTGCGTGTATTTTTAGTCACGCACATCCTTGCGTGCGTGGATTTCTTGTCACCTTTTCACGCTCACTTGAGCGTGCGTGAATTTCCCTTCACGCTCACACTGTGCATGCCAGCGTGAATTACTTTTTCATGCTCACGCTGTTACACGCTCACTCCTACTAGACTTGGCGTGACTTTTGGCCTTAGTATAGACTTGTTGGCGTGACTTCTAAACTGGGTGTTTTTATTTGTTCTATAACTTAATCATTTAATGATGGCATGATAATTCTCCTATTATATCCTTACGCCTTTTTATATGAACTTGATAAATCATGATATGTTAATATTGTTAATATAGATTGTTATGTGGAATGTGTCATGTGTCTTCATTGATCCATGGATACCCAGTATGACTAGAACTTAACTCTGAGGAGTTATAGGCTCGACCCCATGTAATACTAATTGACTTTCATGTCTTGTCACCATTGATAATGATTGTGACATTGACTAAAAATTGATCATGCGTTCCTAGTTGGAACTAAGAGACTGGCTAGTCGTCTTATTGAATTGAATGAATGAGACACGTTCATGTAATGAACTATTGCAATCGATTAGCCGATCCCGAATATTGACATGCAGGCACATGCAGGTTTCAAAAATTTTATTTATTTATTTAGTTATTTATTTATCTTACAAAAAAATAGTATGTGTACTTTATGGTCAAGGCATGATTACTCCGTGGTTAGATTTGATTGTTGTATTACGCTATGTAAGACCTACAACATGGCCGTACGGGTATCGTTGTAGAGTTGCGCATATCGTACCCCGTACAAAAGTACTCATTTGAATGACCATGATCTACGGCATGGGATTTCGCTTAACGTAGAGACTATTAAGTTAAATAAAATAATGATGGCATGGAGAGAATGGATTCCCGAGTTCTTACATGGCAGCCCCCTTGGGATGAGTAGTACCCGATGGGCCGGCTGGTCCCCACAGATACTGTAAACCTGCCACACGGACAGGGAGCAGCATCTGCTTTTATTATTATTGTATACTGTATATTGACGGGCGTCCTGCTAGGACTCATCTAATTCATGCATGGCGCACATGGTTAACTGGATAGACTAGCCTTGCTCGCACATAGTAAACTGAGGAATCCCTAATTGCATAATTCCAGGATAACTTGGAACTCATATTAGCAAGCCGTAGTAGTTGATTGGCCGTTCAAGATAATTTGTTTGTGTACTGCACCACTCTATTATCTAACTGGGATGATCAGAATGTCGGGACATGACGGGCCAACTTCTGTCCTTGTTTGGTTGGGAGGTTGGTTCGAAGTGTCATGATGTAATGTGAATCCTAGTGGAAAGCAGAGATCTATTATCATTATATTCTTTTACTTACTGGTTTAGTCCTTCATATCGTCCTTCCTTGTGGTACTTACTATTAGAGGTCTAACCTCTCTGGTTTTGCATAGCCAGATTTAGAGCCGGTCCCCGAGGATCCAGCTTACTTCCACCTCCAAGATGGTCAATACTAGAGGAATGATCGCAGGAGGACTCGAATGGGTCCCTTACTTCACCGCTCATTTTGTTATTTACCTTATACTTAGCCGTTTGGCACCGACATATTAGTCGGATTGTCTTGTACTTACTTTTGCATACTTGTAATTAAGTCAGACTGCAGCTGATAACAATTGTGCACACTTTACTATACCATCTGGCTATGTTTTGTAAAGCCAGATCTCAAGAACATTTTGACAGAAAATTTGATGTAGGGTTTTATGGTTTTTCATGGTTTTGATCTATTAAACTTGGCTATTTTTGAAAACTAATGGTCCTATGTTGTAGAAAATTTGATTCTACACAATTTTGACCTCTGAAAAGTTAGATTTCGATTTGTTTGGAAGAAGTTATGGCCGGAACAACATTTGGGTTTTTCCGAGGTTCGTCTACGCTGGCTCTAGCAGGAAGATAAACAGTTTGCAGTCGCATGGCATTCTCAGCCGCATAAGGCTTTGCAGCCACATGGCATTCTCAGCCACATAAAGCTTGCAGCCGTATGTGCATTTCTCAGCCGCATGAGCAAGGCAGCCGCATAAGTTCTTTGAGCCGCATAAACCTACTTTACATTGCTACCGCATGGACTTTGTTTCCTGGCCACATGGACATCTGTTCTCTTGGCCGCATATAGTTTGGCCGCATGAGTTTCCCTAGCCGCATGGCTTGACTCAGCCGCATGCGCCCCGCGTATTCCTAGCCACATAAGCCCGGTTCTTCTTCAGCTGCATAGGCCCGCTCTTTCCTTCAGCCGCATGAGACTCCTTTATTCTGAGCCGCATGAACTTGGTCCATTCTTAGCCGCATGAGCTCGTTCCTCTGGCCGTATGGCGCATGACAGTTTGGCCGCATAAGCTTTAGCGGCCGTAAGAGACCGCTTTCCCGAGCCGTATGGAGTCAGGCGGACTTCATTTCTCGGCCGCATGCATTCTTGGCTGCATGAGCCTCGACCGCAGGTTCCTATGTGTATTAGTCCTCATTTCTAATCTGACTACCTATGTGATGGCTGGATAACCCTATGTGTGTACCGAGGTACAATCTACGTGAGCACTGAGGTGCTATCCTACGCGCTAAGTGTTCCTACGTGATACATGCCAGTCATCAAGAGTCCAGCATTACACAAGTAATGGTCGGTGGCAATGACGTGGTATGTGATGTGTGCTATATTACACCAAGAAGGGGGAACATACGTATGACTCCTTGAGCCAGTACGGATTTCTTCTTGGGGTACTCGTACGATGTACGACATCTAGAGGAGCAAACATGTGACCACGACATGTGAGCTCTGAGGATAACCTAGGGATTAATTAGGCAACTAACTTGGTAGATGCATTGGGTGGGATGAATCCCGAGATCGTGCCATACTGGCCACCCTAGGTTCAGTCCTGATGTATCGGGTTGGCCGCCACGTATATGGTTTTATTCGCCTATAGCGGAAGACTATATCCGACCTCTATGAGCTATATGTTATATGTTTTAGCGCGGTAGCCCTCCGGGGGACTGGTACATAATCAATGTGTTATATGTCCTATGGTTTGGCTAGCCCTGCTGGGTTGACACGATCTGAGGATTCCTTTTAATCAGTATCGCGGGGATAAATCCGCCTAATATAGAAAGCCGCATGAATGAATGGCCGCTCGGAAAATGACTTGACTGTGCTTGATCCTTCTGTTAGTAGCTGAGGGACATGGACTGTCTTGGTGCGTGGTCCAACTCATGTCCTTGTTTGGTTGTTGGGTCGGTCTATCGTGCTAGGACAGGCTATGGATCGAGGTTACGACCGGAAGCTTAATACTAATATTATTTTATGCCTGGGTTTTATCTCACTCTTTTGTGCTCCCTTGTGGTACTTGCTATTCGGGGCTGACCCCACTGGTTTTATTTGGCCAGATCACGTAGCAGAGCCTGAGGATTCGAACTTCTTCCCTGACGTCAATGGTGCATACTAGGAGCATGGCTGGCGGGGGACTCGAGTGGGTTTCTTCTCCACCACTCTTGTATCTTTACTTATATCCTGGCGTTTAGCCACCGGCATCTGTTAGCCGGCAAATCTAGACATTTTGTCTCTTGCAAAATTGTAATTAATTCAGACTGCAGCTGAGTGCAATTATGTAACTTTGACTCTCTGGGACTAGCTAACTTATAAAGCCAGATCCCCATGATCATTTTGATGAAGCGTCGGGGACGCCTTACAGCTTTATCTTATATGTTCATTAATTGATGTTTTCTTGCTTGAAAGGTTGAGACATAGATGTTCTGTGTGACCATAGGAGACTTGAATGTAGCATACATCCCCTTGTCTATCCACAACCATGATCGTCGTATGACGTTTATATATCTCATAAGGAGTAGATGGCCTAGTCCGTCTCCGTATTTCGGTACTGGGGCGTGACACATTTCATACAAATATATATATATATATATATATATATATATATATATATATATATATATATATATATATATATATATATATATATATATATATATCCCTAAGTTATGTCAAGACAAAAATATATATATATATATATATATATATATATATATATATATATATATATATATATATATATATATATATATATATATATCCCTAAGTTATGTCAAGACAAAAAAATATATATATATATATATATATATCCCTAAGTTATGTCAAGACTTATAAGTGTCCATATAAATATAAGTGCATGAGTTTGTGCCCTCAATGTGTCAAGGTGTGTATATGTATATGTATAAATATATGTAGGTGTCCTTGCTATATATATATATATATATATATATATATATATATATATATATATATATATATATATATATATATATATATATATATACATTCCATGTGTTTTATCCACACATGTCTATATATATAATAAAATTAGATTCGAAGTGTCCAATTCGTGTTGTGTCCTACGTATTGTGTCCAAAAGTAGGTTCTTTCAAAGTTTCATGTCTATATCCATATTCCATTCTCACAAGGTTGAATTTACCATAAGGTTTCACAAATTTCAGAAATATAAACTAGACTACATTGATTTCAAGGAGATCAAAATTGAGCAAAATTTCAAGAAGATCAATTTTGAGCAAAATTTCAAGGAGAAGAGGGGAAAGAAGACTTGCCTTTGTTGATGAAGACCTAGGTGTTCTCTCAACATTTTCCTAACATAACCCAAATCAAGGATTTAGATTATATCACTAGAAGAAAAAGGCTTTTCTTGACGGCTTTTTCCGTCAAGAAAGGGGTATCTTGACGGTTGCGGATCCGTCAAGTAGGCCGGAGTCAAGAAAGGACCGCTCCTTTTCTTGACGGTCGCTGACAGGAATTTTTTTGACGGTTTTTTATCGTCATATTAAGTAGTTTTCTTGACTATTTTTAGCTGTCAAGATAGTAGTTTTTTTAAAACCGTCAATATAGGTGAAAACTTTTTTTGACTCTGGCCTAGATGACGGTTATTAGTCATCAAGAAAAGTCCTCTTACAGCAGGATTGAGTTAATTGTTGACGTTTTATAACCGTCAAGAGAAGCTAAATTTTGTATAAAAAAATTCCATTTATAACTATATATTATGAATCGAACACACACATAATATCAATAATCCAGAAGATATACATACATCAAATAACTACAAAACCTAAATTTTATATTAATAAACTGTATAATGTTCATACACCACAAACTTTCAATACATCCAACACGTCCAACCACAAACATCTAACACTTGTCCAACCACAAACATATCCAACCAAAGTATGTAGTTTCCATATATCTTAAACATCCAAAACTGAAAATTATACAAATAAAATCAAAATATGTAGCAAACCCGGCTGGAGCACATCCCTCCCTTATTCACAGCACCTTCATTTTCTATGTAGTTCCTGAGAGAAGAAGAGAAATATATTTAATCATTTATGTGCCCATGTTTGTATGAATTAATAACTGAGAAGAAAATAAAATAACCATGAGGCCTACAAGTCAATACAATAATCCAATTCAGGAGTACAATATCATCCACACCCAACCTTTGTATATAATAAATCAAAGGAGACCCAACAAACTGCCAACAAGCCACCAAAAGCAACAACCAAGTAGACATTTGTATCAACAAGCAAGTATCAGTAAAACTCTAACCCACCAAAGCAAAAACAAGTAAAAATAACTAGGAATCCCAACCAAAGTTGATAGTGGAGAAAAACTTAGATATCATACACCCAAAATAGAGAAAGTAAAATATATCAAAAAATTTAAAATAGACTCAGGGTTTATGTTAAGATTTCTACTTCATTTTTTTCCTTTGGACTGCCCCAAACTAGTAAAATTGACTCAGTGGCAGTTGATATTTAACAGAAGAGAAAGCTTTAGTAAAGAGAAAAACACAACCATACATACAAATGCAAACACACACGTACACCTTAAGTACATATTATAATAAAAACATGATTACCTCTTTATGCTCTGCCTCCATCTCTTCATGTGTCAAAGCCTGTTTCTTTTCAACATTTTCTTTTGTTTGTATGATAGTCTGCAAAGAAGAAAATACATCTAAGCGGAATATGATAGTATTGGAAATTGTATAAATATGTATGACTCAGGGTTTGACTTTGTTTTTTATGACAGATATTTCCCCCATATATTATAATTATATAATTATTTTAAGAGTAGATAATCTAGTAAATTATACCTACTTTGATGCCTCTATCGTTCTATTTCTAAGTGCACCACATGGAGGAACGATACTGAACCAAAGGGGGTCTTCAAATAACATAGAAAAAAATGATAGTCAACAAAATAATCTACTGATACTCAACGGAAGTATAACATAGAAAAAATAATCTGGACATAGAAATTGGTAGAGAAAGTTTGGACTCAGAGTTTAGTAAAGGCTTCTTGAAAAATGTTTCCAACCCCAATGTGTAGCCAATAACAATTCATCCCATTATGAAACTGATACTCCAAGTTATACTGATACTCACAAATTTCATGTGTGGTATCAGTACCCAAAAATTTTGCTCAATGTGTAAAATATATCAAAAATTTATACTGATTGCTCGAGGAAATGAAGGATCAAGGGATCGAACTTACTGTTGTGACATTCAACATGATAATTGCTGCTCTGTGTAAAGAAGGAATGGTGGAAAAAGTTTATAAATTATTAGATGTGATGATTCAAAGAGGTTTGGACCCCGATGTAGTAACATACACTACCTTAATGGGTGGAAATTGCCTAATACAAGAAACTAGTAAATCATTTGAAGTTGTTGAGCTAATGCTCTCGCGAGGTCATAAAGCCGATACAGTTACATACAACATTTTGATCAATGGCTTTTGTATGTGCGGAATGGTTGATAGAGCTCGATATCTTTTTGATGAGATGCCTTGTAAGGGCTTGCAACTAACACTTGCTACTTACAATATTATGTTAGATGAATTATACCAAGCTGGAAGAGTTGCTGATGCAAAAGAAATACAAGATTAAATGATTGCTTATGGAACTTCCCTAGAACTCCATACCTATCATATAATATTACATGGACTTTGTAAAAATCACCATACTGATGAGGCCATGAATCTGTTTGACACCATATCATGTCAAAAGGAAAAGCTGGAAGCTAGGACCTTTAATATTTTAATTGAAGGAATGTTTCAAGATGGTAAAGTTAATGCAACAAATGATCTCTTTAACTCTACTCTTGCAAGTGATGTAGTGCAACCAGATGTTGTAACATACACCATAATGATAAAGGGCCTTATTAAAGAAGGGTTCTTGGATGAATTTGATGAGTTGTTTTTGTCAATAAAGAAATGTGGTTACTCTTCTGTCACGCCCCAGAACCAGAACACTGGAGAGCGGGGGCAGACATAGCCAGCTACGTATAATGAAATGGGATCCACTCCACTATACGATCACGGCTGTCTAGGTATATGAGGGGTTTATCTACAAGCCATCAGTCTTCTATGGTAAATAACAAGCCTAGTGTCTCAATCACAAGCAAATAAGTGAATATTACAAGATGTAAGATCACCAAATATACAATAGTAAGGCATCCCAAACATTACATATTCAGCTGATCATGAAGCAAGTCGTTACAAAATGTGAGGACTAGCAAGAGTTTAGTCATACATGATCAGCCCTAGGTTGCCAATCATGTTACAGCCCGTAGGCAGACAATAAGTAAAAATGTACACGAGCTAACACTTGCTCGGCGGCTAAACGCCTCAAAAGAATAATTTTACAATAGAGTAGGAGAGCCAAAATAAACCCACTCGTTGTCAGGATTCCTTCTAGTTGTCACCATGTGGCTGGAAAACTGGTAGATCCTATGGAGTTGCTCCGGTATCTGGCCATACAAAACCAGCTGGATCAGATCACAGAAAGAGAAAGTACCACAAAGGAGGCTTCACTTAGGAACTAAAACCAGCATATCACAATGAATAGCAAGGGTAATTAAAAGATACTGATAATAACTGAGATAACAATAATATATTGAGCACGAATAAACCATTCAAGTAGCCAGACTGCAACCCTTAAACCAAAAAAGGACCGGGGTTGAAATCCTTTGCCTGAATAGAAACCCGCCTCAATTACTATTGATAAGGTAAAACGTATCAAGCATGACAGGTGATATACGATGAGATAACCTTGGGACTATTCAGATAACCAGGTTACAACCCGTAAACCAAACAAGGACCGGGGTTGTAACCCTTCATCTGAACAGAACTTGGCTTCTTCCACCATTTATCGGCAAGGTAAATATAAGAAATCAGGACATATAACAATCTCGTACATGATCAAGACAAGACTACACTGATTATACCGCATCCAATCAATCACGGCCAAGCAATAAGTACTGCTTGATACTTTAACTAACTAGGGTTATCACAGGCCTAGTTACTAGCAAGATGCAGCGAGATTGTTCCACAGCCACAAGCCCTGCAGACCATCCAGGTTATCAAGGTCGAATATTAGTACAATAAGGGTGCAACACATGACAGTGTGCTGGAAATGTGCCCTACTCGTCGGCAGGTTACAGATCCCAAGTGGGGCGCCCAGATAACGGAATTACCTGTAGCTGGAAAAATCTCTTCATGACTACTGGATTATTCTAGTTATTAGCCTTAACCATTTTCAGTAGATACCCCTGACCGTGGTACTCAGGGGTCCCCATCCTAGACATGATGCAAGACAATACTGGTTCATTTGTACAAGTACAATCGTCTACGGTGTCCAGGCCATTCAATCTTGTCGTGTCGTGTTGGCCGTCGCAACAGCAATTCAAAAAATATCATGTCAGGTTTATTTGTCAAGAGTGCGCCACGGTGGGCCACTATCAAGAATTATCATGTCAAGTTATCATGTCAAATTGTCAAGTCAAGTTATCTTGTCAGGAGTGTACCACGGCGGGTCACTATCAAGAATTATGTCATTTATCAAGGAGGAAAGAAACTTGTACAATTAAATAATAATATATATATAATATATATATTCTTGAATCTAAGGAGAAACTCTACAACTTTCATGTTGGGAGTGGGAAGAAATTCTGACCACAATTCAGGCAAATAAAATATTTAAACAATCAAAGTGGACCCCATGCGGCCCAAAAGTAGGAGAACATACATGCGGCCAAGAGAGTGGGAGAGCCACCCATACGGCCAGCCAAAGCTTATGTGGCCAGAAAATAACTAAATGGGGCCATGCGGCCAGCAAGAAACATTCATGCAACCAGAAAAGACAGAGAGTGGGACCCGTAATAGATGCAAGTATCCACTCAAGCAAAAGAAAAGGACACGTGGCCACTCAAGTACAGAGGCCATGGGGATTCCCAACAATAAATGCAGCAAGGAAAGGTTCACGTGACCCCTTAATTAATGGTTCACTTGGCCCAGTAATTATTACACATATTATAATATGCCATCCAAGTACATAAGGCTATGCGGCCAAGAACCCTCATGCGGCCAAGAAGTGGAAATTAATGCCATGCAATAAAATAGTATAAGGCCATGCGGCCAAAATAAAGTGAAGAGGCCATGCGGCCAAAAAAAATTATTACATGCACATGCGGCAAGCAAATGGCAATTAATTACAAGCATTTATTGCTGGCAAGGCCATGCCCATGTGGTCATTAAATGGCTAAGGCCATATGCGGCTGAGCCTTAAATGGAGGAGAGGGAAAAGACGTATGCGGCCAGCATGCAAGGCCATGCAAATTTCATGCTAATGCGGCTGACATGCAAAGCTAAGAACAAATGCATGTAGCCACTAACTAATTAAATATTAATGCACGCTAGTCAAATACTAATGCATGCAGCTAGCACAAATACTACTTCATGCGGCCACAAGAAACTTAAATAGCATGCGGCCAACTAAAATTCTACTAAGGCCAAGCAAATGTACTAGTAAGCATGAGTTACTATCATGCTGCCATTAAATACAAGTGCATATAATTAATGCTAAAGTACATATTAAATGCCAAGGCCTATAATAAATGCTAATGCATTAAATAAATAAAAGCCATACAATGAACTAATGCATATAATAGGCCATGCAATTGCTTATACGGCCAGAGCATGTTCCAAGCAATGTTGCGTGCATGCATATGCGGCTCAAAATATGTGCCAATGGCCTATGCGGCCAGGAATATAAATGGTAGCCATGCAGCTCAGACAAGTTGCATGCAAATGCATGCAAGCTTGCAAGCAACCAAAATAAAAGGGCCATGCATTCGATAATGCTCATGCGGCCAGAGCTAAAAATGTCCATGCGGCCAGAAGTGAAATTAATGGCTCCCACAGAGAACATGTCCACGAAAAACACCATGGCCTCCATGCTCCACCAAACAACAATAGGAACCTAAGTCCAAACTTCCATGGGTCAATCTTGGGTAAAATAAAATTCTCTACAACATGAAATTATCAGTTAGCAAAATAAGCAAGTTTGATAGATTAAAAATCATAGAACCCGAAAATACCACAAAGCTAGATCTGCAAGAAATTAACCACAAAAATGAAAAATGCTAAGTACTAAAGTGGGTTAGAAACACATGAGGAAGACAATGGAACAATAAAAATGTGGTTCCTCCATGAAGCATGATGCACTTGCCTAAGCTCTCCACTCTCTCAGGTTGGTGGAGAAGTAAAGATGGAGAAGATGGAAGTAAATGAAGAGAGAGAAATGGGAGTGGGATATTTAATGAAAGTGGTAGTAGGTGGGAGTTGTTTGGTTCACATAAAATCAAGCAAAACCGAACCAAGCCAAACAAACCGAACCGAACCAAGATAAACAAATCAATGAAATGTCAAAATAAATCAAGCAGGGAGACATGCAATACGGGTCAAAATACGTACACGTTGTGAGCCTCCAATTTTTATAATTTACTTTTATGTTTTTTTATGTATTATAATTATAGTAGCCTAATTTAAGGACTACAATAATATTATCATTTATGGTATTATTAGTTTATTATTAAACATATCTATTTTTATAAACTGGATATATAATGATAGTTAAATGTTGAAGGAATTTTAGCATGCTATTAAGTTTAAAAAAAATATGTATATAAATTTTTATGTATTCTTAATCAATTATTCCTAGAGTAATCCCCCTCCGTTTTTTTTTTAAATTTATTATTTATTGGATAATATATTGGTGTCATTATATATATATATATATATATATATATATATGTTTAAGACTAAGTTTTGTTCAAGGGCCTAAATGAAAACTTGTCCACATTTGAGTTAGTTGTGTCATGTAGCCAACTTGTCCCAGTTGGATGCTTGCTAACGTGAGCAATGGGAGCACATATGCTAATGTGAGCTAGATTGTGAGCACAATATTTACTTATGCTAACGTGAGATTATGAGCACATTTTTGGGTTGTATGTTTTTTTTTTTTTTGATAATAGGATATGCATTAATGTGTTAAAGGAATAACAGAGTTCATGTCCAAACGAACATGATCTTCAATACAAGAAGGAATCTCCTTAAAAAGAGAGGTAGAGTTTGGGAGATTGGAAACCAAAGCTGCATTTGCTAAGGAGTGTGCACATAGATTTGCATTTCTAAAAGAGAAGGAAAAACTCAAATTTGTAGCAGTATTTTGAAAGTTTCTCGCGTCTTCAATGATATGCCTAGCTCTCCAGGGAACTACATTGGTATGGAGATTGATGGAGTCGATAAGAGGTTTACAGTCTCCTTCAATAACAACATCCATTAATCCTTCATTCTTGCAGATGTCAAGTGCTAGGCGTAATCCTAATGCTTCAGCTTCAATTGGAGTTCCCCCAAATTCCATCCTTGATAAAGCAAGCTTGAATCCCCCATGAGCATCTCGAAGAACTGCTCCAGCTGATATTTTCCCATCCAAATAAGCACCATCAAAATTAATCTTCAATTGGTTAGGAGAAGGAGGAGTCCAGGCAAGTAACCGTTGATTCCTGAGTGTAGGTACATCCATGCTTTGGTCATTAGTAAGAAATGCATCATTCCTTTCCTTTAGGTGCAAGGAATCTTCATATATCCTTCTATCATTTACAGGATACTGGTCGAAGATAGCTCTGTTCCTGTATGTCCATATAGTCCACATTTGATAGAAGAGGATAGCAATCTTATTGGGATCACCTTCCTTAAGAAGAGCAGTTGAAATGGAGGATACAGAAGTATCTTCATTGATGAGAGGTCCAATAATAGAGTTGTGGCGCCAAGAACTTCCTGTATGTTACTATTCAGCCATCAATCAAGTCCTAGTATAACCGTTCATCCCCTTCAATTTCTTCTAAATCCTATCCGGCCGTCCATTCTCAAACAACCCCCATATATATTGTAACTATTCCTTTTCTTCTCCTGTGGAGAATAAAGTCCTAGCAGCCGCAAACTGAAGATACAACCCCCTCCTTCCAGTAGAGAACCTCCTCAACTAGCCACCCGCCCTCCATGGATCCAGTATTGTCGTAGGGAACCACGTTGTCCACATTCGAGCTCCGGAGACGGCAAGGCAACGTCCTTCTCGGCTCGTTCGGAAAGGCTAATCTCTGTGAGTTTTCCTTACCCATGGATTCCATCATCGTCTTCAACTAGCAAACTTGAGATTTTCCCATTTTAGCTATGATGCATTGTGTCTGTGTAGAAATCACAACTTTTAGGTAATGTTTATATGAAATGAATTAATTAAAGAGAGTGTACAAGCAAAGGATATCTGCCTTTGTAAGCAGACCTATTTTACTCCATTTGTCATTTGGAATTTTGTTGTGGGAAATTAGAATGCAGGAGCATTAGTGTTGTTATGTTATCAAGATGTATCATGATGAAGTTGTATCTTACATGCTGTTATGAGAAGAGAGAAGTACTATTGCACGTACATGTTTTAGGGAAGAAGAGAACTGGGTCGAGGGATTAATAAGAAAAGGAAGACTAATCCTAACAGCAATGAGCCATAGCTCCATTGGTTGGGGAAGGGAATATTAGGGAAGTGGTCCCAGGTTCGATTCTGGGGTTTGTACGCTGAGGGGATTATTATTATTTATTTTTCTTTTGCTTGGTACTTGGTTGCAAATAGCCAAGTTAATTAGAACCCATATTCCAACACTAAGGTTGCGTTTGGTTCATTGTAATGTAATCGTAATCGTAATGGAATTGGGTTTGTAATGTAATTGAGTTTGTAATGTAATGGAATTACAATTACATTACTATGTTTGGTTGAAACATGTAATCAAACCATGTAATGTAATGTTAATTGCATTCATGTGTTTGGTTTACCATGTAATGTAATTGAATTTTTAATTTAATATTTTTTTTAAAATACAACATAAAATTTAAAAAGTTGATCAATACAAAATTTCAAAAATTTAAAAAGAAAAAAGAAAAAAATTAAAAATAAATAATAAAAAAAAGGGGAAAATGGTTTGTTTTCTGCTTAAAAAAAGACCAAAAACGAAAAAAAAAGACAAAAAATAAAAAATACCAAAAATGACAAACGAACAAAACAGAAGGAAAAAAAACCAAAAATGAAAAAGCGATAAAAAAGAAAAACGACAAAAAAAAAAGATCAAAAATGTGAAAACCATAAAAAGTGACCAATAATGATAAAAAAAATGACTAAAAAAAAAAAATTGACAAAAAACAACAATAAATGAAAGGAAAAAAAAAAGGACGAAAAACGACCAAAAACAAAAAAAAGGGCAAAAAATGAACAAAAACGACAAAAAAGAAAAAAATGACAAAAAACGATAAAAAAAGAGCAAAAAAATAAAAAAAACGATAAAAAGGAACAAAAATGAGAAAATACGAAAATACGAAAAAAGACCAAAAACAAGATGGAATTAAAACGAGCAAAAAACGACAAAAAGATTAAAAAAACTTGCAAAAAAAATCCAAAAACGACAAAAAAGGGAACAAAAACGACAAAAACAACAAACAAAAAGAAAAAACGAGCATAAACGACCAAAAAAAAGTGAAAAAAAGACCAAAAAAAAGCAAAAAATGATAATAAAAAAGCGACAAAAAATATGCAAAATCGACCAAAAACGATAGAAGACAATAAAAACGTGAAAAATGGTCAAAAACGTACAAGATCAACAAAAATCGATAAATAACATGCAGAAATGGCAAAAAATGTGCAAAATCGACAAAAAACGATAAAAAACGTAAAAAATTGACCAAAAACGATAAAAAAAGGCAAAAAATGAACAAAAACGACAAAAACGACAAAAATGACAAAAAAGGAACAAAAACGACAAAAAACGGACAAAAACAACAAAAAAAGGACAAAAACGACAAAAAAATAAACAAAAACAACCAAAAACGAACAAAAATGACAAAAAACGAACAAAAACGACAAAAAACGAACAAAAAAAGGACAAAAACCGAACAAAAATGAAAAAAAACGAACAAAAATTACAAAAAACGAACAAAAACGACAAAAAAAAAACAATAACAACGAAAAACGAACAACAATGACAAAAAACAAACAAAAACGACAAAAAAACGGACAAAAACAACAAAAAAAACGACAAAAAATAAACAAAAACAGCAAAAAACGAACAAAAATGACAAAAAACGAACAAAAACGACAAAAAAACGGACAAAAACAACAAAAAGGACAAAAACGAACAAAAAAACAAAACAACAAAAAACGAACAAAAATAACAAAAAACGAACAAAAACGACAAAAAAACGACCAAAAACGAACAAAAACGACAAAAAAACGACATAAAATGACCAAAAACGAACAAAAATGATAAAAAACGAACAAAAACGACCAAAACCGAACAAAAATGACCAAAAACAAACAAAAACAACAAAAAATGACCAAAAACGAACAAAAAGACCAAATTATAGCATACCAACCTTCCGCTTAAGTTGTAATGTAATTGCGATTACATAGGTTTTATGATGTAATTGAGTTTAGAAGAAACTGATGTAATGTAATCAAACTTGTAATCGCGATTACATTACATCTAATTTTTTTTGTCCAACCAAACACCCGAATTAGATTGACAACGTAATGTTAATTACATTACGTTGTCCAATCCTGCAAACCAAACGGGCCCTAAGTAGCTTTAGCCTCTTGGTTGGGTAAGTGGATGTGTACAGGAGTGATCAAGGGTTCAAACCTTGGCTTGGGTTGATAGGAAATTCTTTGGGATATGAGTTTTTTTTTGTTAGACGCTATTTGGGTTGTATAATTTTCAACTTAATTTTTTTTTTCTTTTCCCTTCAATACATGATTTTTGCCATAAACCCCAATACAACTTTTAGTCAATAAGCCATGAGTATTGTTATAAGTAAGTTATTCTTGTAGCAGTTAATTAATTAATTCACAAATTATTATATAGGCTCTTCAGACTCTTTGGACGCTTCGGAATTGGACTTTGGACCAACTATTCCTCTTCAGTGACCAGAGACAGGCAAGTGTACCTTGCCATTTTTGTACTTCAGTTACATTATTTAAAATTCTTAAATATTTATTTATGAGTATATAATTGCAATACCTAGGGCCGCATTCGATACTTCGCGTCCGAATCACATTCGGGTGCCGATCGCCATTAGCGTCATCGGGTATCGAACCTAGCCATTTATATATGCGATACCGCGACAAATCGTTGCGGGTTACACTTTGACCCTATGACATATTCATGTGACCATACATTATTGACGGATGTTCGTACTTGCCTACATCTTGTTGTACGGAGATTCGAGTTGATTCTAGGACGATGACATCGATATGCGTGCACTATTACTATTTTAGTTATGACTCGTGTACTAGATAGAGGTCTGACCGAGCGACTCGTGGATACGATTCGTGAAGTCATATGGGCGGGGAGAAACATACACCGTGCGCTTGGGCTACTTTCCCACAGAGTTACTGCTGCCTCATTACCAGAGCTGCGGATATTTCATAGTTACCACAGTTCCTTATCGAAACTGCGGATTCTCATAGTTACCGGAGTTCCGTATCAGAACTCCGGATTACACCGTGACAGCCCGCGTGTTCGAGTGATGTTTCTTAAATTGCATTTCATACTAGTTGGTTACGGTAGTTCACCAACTTTATTTCTGTCTTATTTTATTTTTATTATATCACCCTTTACTGTCGTACTTTTGGCATGTATATTATGTACCTTATTGCGTCCCTCTGAGGACCTGGTTTCCTTCCAGGTTAGCTGAGTAGGTTCTGTTGAGATGCTTGCTGGATTGTTGATGACATCCATTTCATTACAGGTATTCATTCTTTCGAAGTTATATATTTCATTTACTGTTATTTGTATCTGCCTAGTAGCCTAGTGTTTGTAGACTCATGTTACTTTTTCGAGTCCATTCGGGCAAGTATGATTATTGGGCTGCAGACTAGTATTCCTATTTCCCTTTCTTATGTTTTCTGTTACTTGGATTGAGATATAGAGTTGATGTAGTGTTAGTTACACCATTTCGAACAGCTTATACGCATTCTAGTCGGACTAGAGTCTAGTTGAATACGTAGCTGGCCAATGCCACGTGGCTCGGTCCCACATATTTTGGGACTGGGGCGTGACACACGTATTCCAAATACGTAATACGAAATCTGGGCATTACATCTTCAGATTCTGGGACTGGGAAGCAGCATTAGTAGCTACAGTTGAAGTTGTCTTTCATATAACTTTATTTTTTTCCTTTTAGGGTATTAAATGCAGCTGATATATTCACTTCAATTTGAGTCAATTTTCACTTCAAGATTATGTATTTTTGCTAAGAATATACATAACCAAGCAATTCAGATCATTTTTATGTTGTTGCTCCTTTCAATCTATTTTCTCCATATTGTTCTAGTCTGATACCATCCAATATTCTTTCATAAACACGAAAAAATGAACTCAACATTTGAGAATTTTATAGTATCTAATAGTGTAAAGAGGGATATATTTTCCATTCCATAAACTACCTATCCCTGCAGTCCCTACAGCAGAGCTGCTGCACATCTATGTCAATCCACTGCAGTTGCCTACTAAAGCTAATGATGATGCTTCAATTGTAGCTACTAAGCACATTAAATAGACAACCAATGCTCCTCAAAGAAAGAAGTGGATTACTAAGCACATTAAAGATTATAGCTAACACTTATCTTATAGAACCATTTCTTTGGAAATAGTAATGTCACAGCATAACATATAACGGGAAAATTTAAAGGGAAAAGAAAAAATAAAAGGAGGAGTTACACCTTTCGGCATCAACATCTGTAGCCTTCAAGAAGGCGATTAGGGCATCGAGCGCATTCTCTTGCACTGGAGCATCAAATTATCTATTGTCTTTCAAAACAAAGGATCTACCGAACAAAAAATGATCAGTTATGCAAAGTTTTCGATCATCGACATCAGTACTTACACATAAAAATCCTAAAATTTCCAAACAAAGAATTTAAGCAAAACTAGGTCAATTTTGACTTCGAAAATGCAAAGTAAACATAAAAAATGTCTTATCTCATATTTACTGCGGCACGACGAAGGACTTCCCAGAGAGGGAACCGCTGCTTATCATCGCTCGACGCCGCCGTCCTTGTTGAAGCGGATGCGATCCACCTTTCCCTTCTTGACATGATAAATTTTAGATCTTCCCTAAAATAGAACCAACTTCAAAGCCCTAAAATGATAAATTTTACAAAATTTTCAAAAATCAAGAAATGGAACCAAATTCAAATCCCCAAATTTTTTTTACAAATTTGTAGAAATCAAAAGAGGAAAAGTTTTTTTTATCTATATCATCGACATAACCCAAAAAGAGAAATAAATCCTAACAAAACCCTAAGCAATGGTACCTCATGTCCTCGAGGTCAACGTCATTGTCGTCAAAATCTGCCTCCTCGTCCAAAATGGCGTCAATGGTCGATCGTGGCGTCGAAGCAGCGGAGCACGCCGTCGTGCCTCTTCTTCTTCCCACCGCTCTTCTTCTTCTTCTTCTTCTTCTTCTTCTTCTTCTTCCGAGAGCACTATTTCTTGGCGAGGGGGAGGACGACAAGAGATGGCACGGCGGAGTGCACCGCTTCTTCGACGACCGGGATCAGGATGGTTGGGTTCGAAGAAGAGGAGTAGGAGAAATAAAGGGAGGGAGAGAGAAAAGGACTCGAAGATGAGAGGAGGAGAAATGGAGAGAGGAGTTGTTTCTGAGAGAGGAATTTTTTCATCGGGATAAACTTTGCTGCTTCTCTCCATAAAAATGTAACCACAACCGTCAACAAAGGTAAATAATTTAAAAAAATTACTATAATGGCAACCGAAAAATTTATGCCAATTTTTTTGTACATACATTAATTGACGATTTTCATCAATCCGTCAACAAAAAAATTTATGTTTCTTGACGGATCCTCTAAAACCGTCAACTATTATGGCAAAAATTTGCTAAATTAACTTAAATTGTGTGCTTTTTTGACGTATACCTAAAACCGTCAAGATAACCACTATTGTTGACGGTTTTCGACGACCGTCAACTTATAAACCGTCAAGAATCGGCATTTTTCTTGTAGTGTATATACACATTCATATATGATTAAACCTAATTTTGACCCAGGTTTGAAATTGGGGAAGAACATGTTCTTACTTGGATTAAGATTAGATGAGGAAGGAGCGAGGTGGTGCTTGGGGGTGTGGCCGATGGCGTTGGCCGACGGCGGCGGCCAGCAACAGCGACAGCAGCAGTCGCAACAGCGCAACAACAGTAGCAGCAGCGGCAGCAGCTGCAACAGCAGTAGCAGTAGCAGTAGCAGTAGTGGTGGTGGTGGTGGGTTTAAAGAAAATGAAGGATAGAAGAAGAATGAAGTAAGAAGAAGAATGGGAATGAAGGAAGAATGGAGGAGAGAAGAAAGAATCTTCTCTTAAAATTCAGCTTAGGATGAAATGTTCGTTATACCCTCCATGAAGAGTCATGATTCTTGAGTACCAAGTGTCCAAGACTCTTCATGTTTTGACAAGTAGCATGGTGGGTAAGAATGCAAAATGTGTTTTATATGAGGATTGATTTGAAAAGATTTGTATTATTTCTTGAAATTTAGGGAAAATTTTCTAAAATAAAATGCTAAATGAATTTATTTAGTGTTATGGAAAATAAATAATATATATATATATATATATATATATATATATATATATATATATATATATATATATATATATATATATATATATATATATATATGTTATGACATTCTATCGGTCTTATTTAAATTTCGTCCTCGGAATTTATAAGAATGTAAGAAAGTTGTAATAGCAACAACTAAAGTTACCTTATTTATTGAATAGATAGGGATATTGTTGTCGCATCTCTTCTTCTATTTCCCAAGTGGATTCTCCAGTTGAGTCCTTGTTCCAAGATACCCGAACCAATGAAATAGTTTTGTTCTTAAGGACCTTCTGGCTTCAATCCAAAATTTCCACCGGCTTCTGCTCTAGGCGTAGAGTTGGACCCACTGTGATCTCTGAATGATAGAGTATGTGACTGGGGTCTGGCATATATTTTCAAATTTGAGATACATGAAAGACATTATGGACTCCTTCCAATGAGGGTGGTAAAGCCAGTCGTTAGGATACATCTCCAACTCATTCCAGAACATCAAATGGGCCTATATATCTTGGACTTAGCTTTCCTCTTGTTCCAAATATGATAGTTTTTCGAGTTGGCAAAATCTTTAATGATCACCAGCCTTGAAGTCTAAGTTTCTTCGATGCCTATTTGTCCACATCTTATATTTGTCTTACGCAGCTTGGAGATGACTTCAAATTGCCTTGACCTTGTCTACAGTTTATGTAACTAGCTCTGGACCCAAGAGTTGACGTTCTCCTACGTCACTCCAACATATTGGTGACCGACATTTTCTTACATACAAAGCTTCAAATGGCGTCATTTTAATGCTAGCCTGATAGTTGTTGTTATAGGAGAACCCAATTAAATGCAAATGGTCATCCCATGATCTCCCGAAGTTTAAAGTACATGTTAACATATCTTCCAGGATTTGAATCATCCTTTCTGACTGACCATTTGTTTGTGGATGGTATGTTGTACTGAACTTCAGGCGAGTACCAAGACTATCTTACAGGCTTTTCCAAAACTTAGAGGTAAATCGAGTATCTCTATCTGAGATGATACTCACCGGTACCCCATATTGACTAACAATATTCTTCATGTACATATCTGCTAAGAGCTCGGTAGGTTGACCGACCCGAAATGGTAAGAATCTTGCAGATTTAGTAAGCCTATCTACAATTATCCAGATGGCATTATTACCCCTTCTTTTTCTTGGAACAGATACAAAATCCATTGTAATATGTTCCTATTTCCATTCAGGTATAGGTAGGGGTTGCAAAAGTCCGACGGTCCGTTGATGCTCGGCCTTTACTTGTTGACATCCAAATATTTTGACACAAATTTAGCTATCTCCTGTTTTATTCCGTGCCACCAAAAATTCTGCTTCAGATCCTTATACATCTTCGTACTCCCAGGATGAATGGAGTACTGAGAACTATGCGCATCAGACATTATCTCGGTTCGGAGTTCTCCAGATGGCACACACAAATGATTTCCAAACCTCAAAGATCTATTAGGATATTTAATCAGTCCAGTTTGTGTTCCAGCCTCAGTTTTGCTCCATAGTCCTTGCAGTTTCATATCATCATTTTTTGCCTCTTTAATTCTTTCTATTAGGGGTGATTGTATCTGTTAGTTTTTCACGATTCTATCTGTTACTGGCATATCACTTCAGTTTCCATCTTTTTCAGATCTTCCAATATTTCTTTATATGTATTCATAAAGAAAGCTGCGGGTCTTCTACTTAAAGCATCAACTACTTTGTTTGCCTTTCCTAGATGATATTCCAACTCCATATCAAAGTCCTTAAGCAACTCTAACCACCTTCGTTGTCTCATGTTTAACTCTTTTTGTGTAAATACATATTTTAAACTTTTATGATCTGTATATATCTTAATTTGTTTACCATAAATGTCTCCATAATTTTAATGCAAAGATAACAGCTACCAATTCCAGATCGTGAGTTGGGTAATTCCTTTCATCAGTCTTCAGTTGGCGAGAAGCATAAGCGATAACCCTTACATGTTGCATTAATACACAGCCCAATCCTTTTCTTGAAGCATCACTATAAATCTCATAGCCAACTGATCCTGATGGTAATGCCAGTACAGGAGCTGTGATGAGTCTTTCCTTTAGTTCCTCAAAAGCTGTTTGACACTTATCAGTCCAATTAAATTTTTCATTCTTCTGGGGTCAATCGAGCAAGTGGCTATGTAATTCTTAAAAAATTCTCCACAAATCTCCTATAATATCCAGCTAGACCAAGAAAGCTTCGAATTTCTACTACATTCTTAGGAGTAGGCCAAGATTTGACAGCTTCTGTTTGTTGGCCCAATGATTACATCATATTTTTTGAATATGGCTAATCAGTTAAGTTTAACATAATGATGTCACTAATATTTATATACTCACTATCATGTTGCTACTTAAACTTAGCATTGTCCTAGTTGTCCTATATTATATTGCTATGCTTGTATCGTACTGCAACATATTTTGCTGGCCTAAAATATATTTGTAGACATGCATTAATCATGATCAAACATGATCAAACCAGAACATAGGCAATGAAGAATTAATGATGGACCAAAGACGACGTCATATAAAAAGATTTCTTCGAACCGCCTAGCGACCTATCTGGGGCCTCGCATCGGGGGTTCCGCTGCCCGGTCAACGGACATGGATTGAGGGGGCAGGTCCCCCCGTCAGGGGTTCGGGGGCAAAGTTGTAGTGACCCGCTCCGCCCTAGCGGAACGCCGATCCCAAACGGCAAGTGCAACGACTCAAACGAGCCGTCGACCCGAAGAGTTCCTTCGACCCGATGAAGTATCGATGCGAATCGATGCAAGACTTACAATAGCTCGTCAAAGATGAATCCAGACTTAGACTATCAAAGGCGCGCTCGGAGTATCGCTCGACCGATGCAAACATCACTAAGGTGGGTGGCTCCGATGAACCCGTCTGTGCTTAGCCTAGACACATAACAAAACGGACACATTCACGAGAATCGCTAGGCGATAACATCTTGCATGCTAATAAATGACTCAACGTACCTAGCTAAGGGAATAATCCCAACTTGTATGCTTGTATAGAATATGGAAAGGAACATGGAAAAGTACGAGAACTCTCGCCCGCGCTCCATGCTCGTGCTACGGCACAAGCCTACGTTTATGCTCCTTATGCGTCCAACAATGAAACAATGAATGGTTTACAATAATAAACGGGAAGGCTATCAATATAGTCGTTCCGAGTAGAGTATAGCGACACTGCAGGGCTATGGGACCGATGGGTCGCCAAGGCAACTCCCGTACGAGGAGTTGCGTAATGCTTGAATGAATAAATCAACAAAGCAATGAATGAATGAATGAATACGTGAATGAATCGATAAACGAATGAACAAGTGAAAGAAAGAAAGAAAAGAAAGAATGAAAAGATAAGAAAAGAAAGAATGGTTAGCGACAGGTGTGACGGGCACGTGCATCGGGGCTCGCTACCCGCGCTGCACGGACGCCAACCTGGTCGATAACGTATTACGGCTAAGGGTTAGCCTACGGCGGAGACAGCCGTTAAGTTAAAAAGACAAGTTAATACGAAATGGTCGTGGACAAACGGCACGAGCGAGGGGTGGCGTATGCTGTGACCGTGGTAGTGAAAGGATTCTGCGGCACGGGCGTTGTGTGGAGTATACCGTGGCCGGCCTAGGCGGAATCAAAACGGGGCTTACGGGCTGCTTGGGTGCGGGCTTGGGCACCAAGAGACGTAAGTAGCAGGGTATATTCAAGAGACTTAATGGGGTGTACCAGCCATCACCCTACGCTAAGTTGAGAATTACCGCAGGGATGTCCAAAATGGCTTGTCATGCCAGCGACCCGTGCATATAGATTAGGTGGGCTTTGCTGGTGGCAATCCACGTGCAAGTCCTTGCATTGAAATCAAAGTAATCTAAATGAACTGGACAGGTGGCCCTGAATATACTTGAAATGTAGTACCCCTGAACATGCTCGAACTTGCTCGAAACGTAATACACCGAAATGATATAGAGTAATTCATGCAAAGTGATTTAGATAACGTGCCCACGATGCGCTAGAACCCGAGGCAGGGACACGCACTCGATGTTGAATGTTTTCCAAGTGCCACATTATGTTATTACATGAATTGTTGTCTAACTTGGTTTACTTGGACAGGGAAGGCCGGACGGTAAGTATGGGTAAGTCATGCATATATTTTCTATGCGACACTTGAATTCTGCAACACGAGATAGGTTATACAATATGCCATGAAACTGATCCTAAGGCAAGATTAGAAAGACAATGAATGATAGAGATGCACAAAAGTAAATACAACGTGTTTGGTAATGATAGCATTGTGGGCGAGCCAGCCTCCCCACCAGTGCATAACAATGTACTGATAACCCCACAGTCTGCTTGCAGGATGCAGGTATCGTCGGCGGATGCGGAGCTTTCCTCGAACGTACTAAGGCGCAGAGCTATCTCTGGAGTCTTGGAGCGTTGCAAGGAGCTGGAGCACCATATACAGGACATAATGTATCGGAACATCGCCATGAATCATTCCATCTTGTAAGCCACTTGGCACGCCTTTTATGTTTCAGAGAGAGAGCTTGAGCGACTTGTAATATCGGCCTAGCGCCGCTTGTAACTTCTTGAATATCAATAAAGAGTTTGATTTCGTATTCAACTTGTGTGTTCGTTTACTTTTCGCTGCAAAATGGGGACACTCTGTGCGACTCTGTGGCCTAGATCAAATCGGTCGTTTCTGGACTTAGCCTTGCACGGGCGCAACCTAGGCCCGTGCGGCATCACGCCTTAGCGAGGACGATCGCTCCTGCGGGAGCGGGGCGTGACATAGTGGTATCAGAGCACGGCTTTACGTCCTTGGACTTCATTCGATTTTCTCAGTTTTGAAAGCTCGGTTGGTTACAAAAGAAGTGTACGCTCTCTCTCGTTGTGCCTTGGGATGTTCCATACAATAAGTCTAATATTTTTGAAATCTCGTATAAGTACTCGGGTGGTCGGGACCGATAGGCGAAGGCCTTTGTGCCAAACCACGACGGACTTGAGTTGGACGGAATCGATGCTAAGAGTTAGCAAACGCAGTGCGTGTTTGAATGAGCTTACGCTGACAGCAAACGAGTACACGAGACCAAAGTATAGTTCGAACGGGATGGTTATGCACGCAGCCTTTTGGCTAAGTTGTGTAAAGTATCGCGCACCTAGACCTTCTGGTGCAAACGAGTTGCGAGTGAAATCGATTATCACTCGAACGAGGATAAGTGAGCATGCGAACTCGAATATAGTCCACACGGAATGGCTATGCACATGGCCTTTTGGCTAAGTTGTGTTTCGCGTCGCGCACCTCGACCCTTGGTGCAAACGAATCGCGAGCGATAACAAGTATCGCTCGGTCGGGAACGGAGATATACTTAGAGTGTCTATCGATAGGAACGCTATCGGACTAACGCTTAGGCATACACGGAAGATTGAATTGGATTTTGAGGAAATAGTGCGTCGATACGATGCGAGCGACTACGCTAGCGATTCGTCGAACGAATCTGAAGGATGTCTTAGCGAATGACGCGAGTGTGATTGAGGACTAGATCGTATGGTTTGAATCCGAGTGGTGTATGTGATAGGTTCGGAGAAGAATAAGAATGAGTGTCGACGACTAGAAGAGTGGCTCGAATCCGAGTGGTGTATGGTTTGTCTTGGGGAATTGTTCGAATGAATATTGAGGATTACGAGTATGTCGGCGAGGCGATGCGATCGCGCAAAGCCTTAGAACGCGTCACGCTTAGTTGATCGTGACTTCGAATGTCCCAAACGAGCATCTCGTTCGGATAACTTGTGAATGAGCAACGCGAGTTAGAAAACGATTCGGAACGATAAATAAAAATGAATGGTCTTGATCGAGGAAACTTAGAGGATCGCACGTGCGATATTGGATTGATGCAAATGAAATGTGACTTGAGTTTTGAACAAACGATCTTGAAACGAGCTTGAAGAAGAGCGATCGAACTTGATCTTGAATATCGAGAAAATTGTGGAATATCCAACTCGGACAATAGTATTAGTCGCACGACTCGAATTTGGTTGCAAAGGAAGATCGTCAGGTTACG
Source organism: Iris pallida (assembly GCA_029216955.1). NCBI lineage: Eukaryota > Viridiplantae > Streptophyta > Magnoliopsida > Asparagales > Iridaceae > Iris > Iris pallida. The sequence continues at coordinate 11,185,690 of JANAVB010021798.1, read as the reverse complement.
CATGCCGTCGATGGTATTGAGGCGTATCAAAGATCGATATGCGATAACTCGGAGGTACTCTGACTCGGCAAATGACGATCGTGCAAATGTCATTGTTTCGATGGATGCTTTAATCGGGATGTTAAAATTTATCGAGGAAAAGATAGTCTTGGCTCAAGGATTTTCTAAGTTGAATGAATGACGATCGAACTTGGCTTGGATGAAAACTGGAATGTTTGGAGTTGCTTTGTCGATAACCACAACATTGATGTTTTTGTCTTATGCGAGTGCTACTCCAGCCTCGCACATGCGTCACGTCGATTAGGGCGATCACTCTGCGTGAGCGCTGGTATGTTGATTCATACAGCGGGAGTGGTCGAACTTGCACGGTGCGACAATTTGTGCTTCGATTTGTGGTTTGACGCGAAGGTGACTCGAGAATGGATTTGTGCGCTTGAAGAAATCGAACTTGAGGATTGAGTAGGTCCAATCCACGTATCGAAAATGAGTTAGTCTAAACTCAAACAAGAGTTACGCCCCGATGAGAATGATTATTCTGCGGGTGCGTTGCATGGTGATTCATAAACCACCGTGGATAAACGGACTCGCGTGAGATTGGGGCACAACGTATTGTCGAGCTAGATGACCTCGTGATCGAATACATGAATTGGTTAGAATTGGTGATCGAACGAATTTGAATTCGTTGCGGTGTGCGACGAATACATTGATGCGAATAGGTGATCGTGCTCGATGTTTAGAAATCTGAATAACGCGAGCTTGGGTAGAAAACCCCGTACTACCGACTTTGGTTTGACCCTAGGATTGGGGTCAGTGTTGGCATTATTGTTGGGGAACTATGATTCCAATCCTGACATTGACTTAGCCTCGAAAAGATGGCCTAGCGGGTAGGCGAGGCGCCCTGTTTCATGAGTTATCAATCGAAGGATTGATCTTGAGGATTGGCATGGATGGATAGTGTGAATCACAAATATAGGAATACCCCTCACGAGATTCGGCTGACATACATATATTCAGGGACGCTTGAGTATGTACACGATGCGACTCGAGTGAGAATGACAAATTCTCTATCATGCGGCTAGGCTGAATGCAGGTATTTTGGGGACGCCTGAAATGCGTGCACGATCCGGCCAAGTGATACGATGAGTTCTAGCACGACTTGGGGGAGTGAACGAGTGTCGTGAACGTGAAATCGTGCTAGTAAAAGTTGGTACAACGAATTGAACCATTGATAGGAAGTTATGCTCGACGATAGTGCAATACTTGGTCTTAAATTTGACGAGAAATTCTTAGACTTGGTCGACCCCGCTAAGAGGAAATCATACTGATTTCATGGACGAAACGCTTGAGAAGCGAATCGAGTCATCTCGATGACCGAGATAAACGAAAATGAGTTTGCCTTAGCCTACGACCCTCGTATTTGACAAATTACAACGTGCCTCGTGCAACCATTCCAGTTCCATAATACGTCGAAATAGCAACCAAGTCGAAGAAAACACGGCAATTGAATAAGTACCATCAACTCTGAAATGAATAAAAAGCCATTCAATAAAATCGACCACACATGCGCGACATAGAACTTGGAAAAGTATCAAGTATAGTTCGGTGCCATAGAGCGATAGAGCCGTTCGATAGGGATTGACTAAGAAACATGACGACGCGAGTTAAGGAATAGTAGGATAACCTGCACTCAGGAAGTCTCGAGGACGAGACTTGTTTTGAGTGGTGTATAATGTAGTGACCCACTCCGCCCTAGCGGAACGCCGATCCCAAACGCCAAGTGCAACGACTCAAACGAGCCGTCGACCCGAAGAGTTCCTTCGACCCGATGAAGTATCGATGCGAATCGATGCAAGACTTACAATAGCTCGTCAAAGATGAATCCAGACTTAGACTATCAAAGGCGCGCTCGGAGTATCGCTCGACCGATGCAAACATTACTAAGGTGGGTGGCTCCGATGAACCCGTCTGTGCTTAGCCTAGACACATAACAAAACGGACACATTCACGAGAATCGCTAGGCGATAACATCTTGCATGCTAATAAATGACTCAACGCACCTAGCTAAGGGAATAATCCCAACTTGTATGCTTGTATAGAATATGGAAAGGAACATGGAAAAGTACGAGAACTCTCGCCCGCGCTCCATGCTCGTGCTACGGCACAAGCCTACGTTTATGCTCCTTATGCGTCCAACAATGAAACAATGAATGGTTTACAACAATAAACGGGAAGGCTATCAATATAGTCGTTCCGAGTAGAGTATAGCGACACTGCAGGGCTATGGGACCGATGGGTCGCCAAGGCGACTCCCGTACGAGGAGTTGCGTAATGCTTGAATGAATAAATCAACAAAGCAATGAATGAATGAATGAATGAATGAATACGTGAATGAATCGATAAACGAATGAACAAGTGAAAGAAAGAAAGAAAAGAAAGAATGAAAAGATAAGAAAAGAAAGAATGGTTAGCGACAGGTGTGACGGGCACGTGCATCGAGGCTCGCTACCCGCGCTGCACGGACGCCAACCTGGTCGATAACGCATTACGGCTAAGGGTTAGCCTACGGCGGAGACAGCCGTTAAGTTAAAAAGACAAGTTAATACGAAATGGTCGTGGACAAACGGCACGAGCGAGGGGTGGCGTATGCTGTGACCGTGGTAGTGAAAGGATTCTGCGGCACGGGCGTTGTGTGGAGTATACCGTGGCCGGCCTAGACGGAATCAAAACGGGGCTTACGGGCTGCTTGGGTGCGGGCTTGGGCACCAAGAGACGTAAGTAGCAGGGTATATTCAAGAGACTTAACGGGGTGTACCAGCCATCACCCTACGCTAAGTTGAGAATTACCGCAGGGATGTCCAAAATGGCTTGTCATGCCAGCGACCCGTGCATATAGATTAGGTGGGCTTTGCTGGTGGCAATCCACGTGCAAGTCCTTGCATTGAAATCAAAGTAATCTAAATGAACTGGACAGGTGGCCCTGAATATACTTGAAATGTAGTACCCTTGAACATGCTCGAACTTGCTCGAAACGTAACACACCGAAATGATATAGAGTAATTCATGCAAAGTGATTTAGATAACGTGCCCACGACGCGCTAGAACCCGAGGCAGGGACACGCACTCGATGTTGAATGTTTTCCAAGTGCCACATTATGTTATTACATGAATTGTTGTCTAACTTGGTTTACTTGGACAGGGAAGGCCGGACGGTAAGTATGGGTAAGTCATGCATATATTTTCTATGCGACACTTGAATTCTGCAACACGAGATAGGTTATACAATATGCCATGAAACTGATCCTAAGGCAAGATTAGAAAGACAATGAATGATAGAGATGCACAAAAGTAAATACAACGTGTTTGGTAATGATAGCATTGTGGGCGAGCCAGCCTCCCCACCAGTGCATAACAATGTACTGATAACCCCACAGTCTGCTTGCAGGATGCAGGTATCGTCGGCGGGTGCGGAGCTTTCCTCGAACGTACTAAGGCGCAGAGCTATCTCTGGAGTCTTGGAGCGTTGCAAGGAGCTGGAGCACCATATACAGGACATAATGTATCAGAACATCGCCATAAATCATTCCATCTTGTAAGCCACTTGGCACGCCTTTTATGTTTCAGAGAGAGAGCTTGAGCGACTTGTAATATCGGCCTAGCGCTGCTTGTAACTTCTTGAATATCAATAAAGAGTTTGATTTCGTATTCAACTTGTGTGTTCGTTTACTTTCTGCTGCAAAATGGGGACACTCTGTGCGACTCTGTGGCCTAGATCAAATCGGCCGTTTCTGGACTTGGCCTTGCACGGGCGCAACCTAGGCCCGTGCGGCATCACGCCTTAGCGAGGACGATCGCTCCTGCGGGAGCGGGGCGTGACAGAAGTCCCCGAACGGTATTCAGATTTTCAGATCTGCTTTTCTTTGGACGACTGCTGTCAAGGAAAAAAGATGTCTTCAGGATTGCTCAAATATTAGAAGAAAGGCGTCATCAAAGGGCTCTTGGTTTTCCTACTTGTTCCAAGTCTGTAATATTCAATTTATTGAGTCTAGGAGAATGTGTACGTTGAGTCGCACTGAGTCATCTCAACCCCTAGACATATCTCTCCAAGCTCTACCATACAAACAGACCAATTCCTGAACCAAGCCCAAGCTCCACAAAGCCCAAAAGCCCAAAGGCTATTCTGTCACCTAGGAGGCAGAGTTTGGGCCGAACTCTGCCCCCACACAGAGTTCGGGCCGAACTCTGTCCCCTAATTTTTAGGAACTGATTTTTTAGGGCCTGCTTGGTACAAGCTGTCCAACATTCAAAAATTTGAATTCTTGGGGCCGAATTCGGGCCGAACTCTGCCTCCCCAGAGTAGTATAAATAAGGCTTGATTTCTCTCATTTCAGATCATCTTTCTATCTCTTACCTTCAAATATTCAAGCTTTATAAGCTCTACTACTCCAAGCCTCATTCTTTCATATCTTCTAAGCCACAACTCTCCTTAGCCCAAGGTGCTCAGTGCGATATCAGCTAGAAGTTGTGTGCAAGAGTGAAAGAAAAATCACTTGGACAATTCCAAGTTTTGCCATTTGTGAATCTGTAAGAAGTTGGCGTGCTCTTCTGAGTAAAGGCACGTGGTTGTACATTATTTCACAAATAGTGGATTTCAATCCTGAGCTAGAGTTCTCAGGCCTTGTAGCACCCAGTTTCCAAATGAGGGTAATTTCAAAATTTCTTGTTTATAATTATTTTAATAATAATATTTAATTCATGATATAATTTTTCGTGATTTTAAATCATTTTAAAATTATTTAAATCAATGACTTGTGGTTTTGACGTTTTGCTAATGAAACCCTAGAGACTGTTTGACCTAGAGCCTAACCATGTGATTATGACATTTTAATGTCATTTCTGGCCTAAGGATATTTTGCATTTGACCTCTTTGAATTATTTTGATATTATTTTATTATTTATGATATTGTTTTGGGATTATTTGAGTCAGGTTCGAATTTTATCTCAATCCGACTTGTAACGGGGACCCGGGGTAACTTAGACTCTAGTTGGACCCATACATTAGTTAGCCATGGCCCACATTTTAATTAGTCATGTTAGAAAGATTAGTCATAATCCTAATTATTAGGTTAACCATTTAGAGTTTTTATTTTGACCATTTTACCCCCAAACCCTAACCAAAATTGTTTTAAACACTTGTAACTAAGGGAAGGACAAACTTGTAATATTCAATGAGGGGGGGATAACCATTGTGGCCGGCCCTAATAGGACTCCCATCTCATTTCCTTTCTTTGAGAAGTCTTCTTCCCCAATTGCTCTCTAGCTCTCCCAAGGAAGAAGCCTTTCTCCTTGGATTTTCTCTCCTTTAGGTAATATTTCCTTCTCTTTTATTTCTCCATTTTGCATTTAGGAAAGTTTTAACCATAGAAATGACCTCCATTATTGTGTCCCTATTTTGTGTCCTCTTGTGTCCATTATGTGTCCTTTAGGAATTTCTATTGTATTATTGTTGTGTCTTGTGTTCATGGGGAAAACCCCCAAACTTGGACACACTTTATATTTAAAATATTGATTAAATGAATTAATTCATATTAAATCTCATATTTGAATATGTAGAGATGTGTTCTTGAGTACTTTACATTTCATTCATGTATCTCTTATAGATGTGTTCATGTTACATATATAGATTTATATATATATATATATATATATATATATATATATATATATATATATATATATATATATATATATATATATATATTGTAATGAGAATATCTATATTTATATATGTAATAAATGGTTCATGATGATTATATAATCAAGTTTGTGAGTGTGGTTCCTCATATTATTATTGTCATTATTGTTGTGGATAATTAGGATATATATTGTGTATTCTTTTGGCTCAAACTATCTAAATCCGTCATGATTTTTATCCATATTTTTAATTTCAGCCCTAACTTAGAAATGTCATAACTTCTAGCTCAAAGCTCGGTTTAATCTCCCATTTTTTTAAAAGAAGGATATTGAAGTTAGCTTTCCAAAAAATATGTATTAATAGGCCTAATTTTTTCTGTAACTTTCTGAAGAATTATTTGAGTGTCAGCTGTACGAAAGACAAACGCGTTCTCGGTGTTTTCGCGATTCAGGGAGTTTCCGGAAACGAAAACGCGATCCGTTTGAAGTTTCGGAAAGCTAACACATAGATCTATAACATACTTTAATCGTAGATTTTACTTCATGCTAAGATGGTATAGTATTGATTATTAGTAGGAGTTACCATTCGGCATATGCATTTTGTGCACCCTTATATGTAATATAATATTCTATTTGATTTAACCCATGTTAATGTATATACATTATGTAATTAAATAGAGAATGCAAGCATGAGTAAATGGTTAAATAAATGATGTATGAGGTGTAAGTATCCTATCTAATGTAAGCATGTATAAGTATGGCTTGTAATGAATATGTAGGTTCTATAGTATGTATTGTATGGTGCATATAGTAGTGCAAGAGAATAAATGAATGATGAATTAATGCAAGCATGAATGTAATGTAATAATAGATGTAATGTATACAATATACAAGTTAATGAGATGTAATGTTCTATGTTAACACAAATCCTATATTACCTCATGTACCCCCTTACACAATGTTGACACTATCACACTTGACACTTTGTTCACTTACACTTTGACACTCTTTGATATGTATACACTATATATACCCATTTAATCCTCACTTGCCCCTTTGCCATGTTCACATACACACACATAGCCTCTTAAATAAGTATTTATGAATATAGTTAACTTAGCTATGTATGTATATTATATATATGTTAGCATATTGTGTTGTAATATATAAGTTTATATAACCATTTGAAATGCCATGATTATAGACCTAATATTGAATACCAATATATGCATGTGTATATATGTGTAGACATATATAGCTTAAAGTAATAGATTACCTAGTGTATATCCAATGTGAATTCTTGCCTATTTGAGTATTGAATAATTGCATGCTATATAGAGTTGGGTGTATGTTGGCTTGTATAGCCTTGTATTGATGTGTGCTTGCTAGGATAGTCTTGGTTAGGCCTAGTAAGACTTGCTGGGTTAGGACATGACCTAGTTTGACTAGTGCAGTTGACCAGAGTTGACCAAGGGTTGACTTTGGCCTAGTTTGACCTAGATTCATGTAGAATGCATTGTAGTGCTTTTATATTACCCTTCTGGATATGTTGTGACTTGTGCTGTTCTAATTAGGAGCCAGATACCTCTCCTCGGACAGTATCTTTACCTTGGACATTCAGATATCAGGCTAGTACATTCTCTGATCATTTTATATCTTGTTTAGGATTATATTTTCTGCTTTAGATTACTTTACATGATGCTGACACGTTGGAAACACGGATTAGTACTATATGAATCTTGTTGTGCGATGTTATCCTCTTAGCGGATACATCGGGTATTCGTATTCGTGTACTTTATTGTGAGCATCGTGTACTCCTTGTATTCGTGACATTCGTGTACAAATCGTATGAAATCGTATATATTCATGTATTCACATGATCTCGTGTGCGACTATACTTCGTGTGCAATAACATAACTTAGCTTGATCCTTGTGTATTGATTGGGACGGGGGAGTAGAAGTGGTTATGTAATCAATCCAGTAGATTACTCGTGTACAACCTCTGTAGATTACTCGTGTACAACATCGTGCCGTTTACATAACCATCTTGTGCTCTGAATCACTAGTCACTAATAGTTCTCTATATATTATAGCTATTTACTTACAGTCTCTCTCTTTTTTATCATGTTATTTCTTCAGATCCTGTATCTTACTCTCTAGCATGTTTATATTTCCTAACCTGTTATGATATTATTGAGATGTACTGTACTCGCTCCTGTCCTGACTGGACCCGTTGATAAATTTTACAGATAGCTTGGAGATTGCCTGCTAGCCTAGAGGAGACACATTAGAGGTTGTTTAGATAGTTATTTCAATTGTCTGGAGTTGTATTTACTTTCTGGATTACTGTATCTGAGTTTGGAGATTTGAGATGTATTTCTGGATTTGTGTATCTTAGACACTTAGATTTCTCTCTGTTGTACCTCTTTTGGATTTCATGTTTTATCTATCCTTATCATGCTCTACCTTAGATGTGATTGAGTCTGTACCTGCTATGTCACCCCCATTCGGGGAGTACAAACTGTTCAGCCTTATACTGTTAGATGCATGAGACCTAGGACAGCGTTCTACCGCCGACACTGCGGCGTAGGCTGGACGTAACCACTTCTTGTGCCCTAACTCTAGGGTGCGGATCGTGACACGTTTTTAGTGGTGGCCCATGCAGGTCGAGATTCGCATTAGTACGATTTCGTAGTAGCGCAACGACTTAGTTGTACTACTACGAGCCTGCTATAGGATATATAAATTAAGATGTTAGGATGAGAGGATACTCAATCACTGTTAGGATTCCTTAAGAGATTCCTGGGATGACCCTTGAGAATCTTATTTTGAATTTTGATTTAAACTCCTTTTCTTTGTTTTGATTCACCTTTTTCCTTGATTTGAATTTGATTTTGTGGATTCATTGTAGAACTTTGAATCGTGGTATTAGTTGATGATTTTGATAAAATTTTGTAGTTGTTGATTTAATTTTGTATTTAGATTAATATTTTCAAATCCAAGATACTCAATCACACTTAGGATTCTTTGAGAGATTTCTGGGACAACCCCTGAGAAACTCATTTTGAACTTAAATTGGAATTCTTTTTCCTCTTGTTTGGATTCACCCTCATTCCTTGCTATTGAATTTAAGCTTGATGGGTTCCTCTCGTTTGAACCGATGAGAAGGAACATATCTTCATTATTCTTTCTCGCCATTATTCTCTTGCATTCTTATTTACCTCTTATCTTAAACTCTATCTCATTACATTAATTATCCATATCTTGTCGTCCCTACCAGATGTACTTCGAAACCCTTGAATCTTCATATCTTTTGCATGGGAAAGGCTAAGGAAGTGACGTAAATTATGTAGCTCAGAGAAGACGTAACTGGTTATTTTATGATGATCTAAAGGAAATCAAATGTGGAGTGTTCCATATGGAAACTTGAGATAGAAATGTGGTAAAGGTCTCGAATAGAATAAAGAGATGTATACTGCCAATCTGGAAACAATTACATTTAGAGAAATTTTGGGGTTATGAGATAGTTTATAGGTGTATTCAAAACTAATGAGGATATCAGAGGTCAACCTAGTTTTGAGAACTTAGAAAATCTTGGTTATTGATTCTGGAGAAAACTTTTACTCTGAGGCTATGTAGAAGGTTAGTAATGGAAAAGAGAAGTTAATTGTGTTTAATAAGGATATTAAACAAGATGTTGCGAGGAAATGACTAGGGATAGAGAGAACACAAAGTTATGGAAGTTTAGAGATTGTTGTGAAATATTTTTAGGAGAATAATATTCAAGGGTATATGTCGAAGAAAATACGAAAGTTGATTTTATGATGGAAGATAAGTTTTGTAAGGCCTAGAGATTTAAATTAAATAATACGAGGAGAACAATTTGAACAAGTTCAAGGAATTCGTAAACGGGATTTAGAGATTTTGGGTCAAATTTAAGACAAGGTGAAAGAACTTGGAAATTTAAATAAATGGTTAATGTTGATTTCTAAATGTGAGGGCTATGTTTCAAGAGTGATGTTTGGAAATTGGGAATAGCCTACGGTAGTCATGGTAAGGGTTTAAGTAAAGGTTAAATTTTCATATGGAGACTGGTGAGGTAAAGATATGATTGGCAAGTTATGACCAAATGAACTTAAGAGTATCAGAAGCAGATGACTAACTCGATCTTTATTATTTTTTGTGCATTAATTACCACCTCTTGAACTCCCACTTTCTAATTGAGATCCTTGACGTTCCTTATCGTGACTTTGATATTCGGAATGTAATACTAGCTGTTACCCTCCAACAAATCTTATATGCAAGACCTAGACGAGCTCACCTTCATGTAGGTATATCATGTCCCACTAAAACCCATCTTCTTGTACTCTATTTTCTTGATATGATTTTCTGGTCAACTGGCTAAACTATAACCTCTATCATTATACTAAATTTCTTCTTATTTCAATTAGAAATCCAGCCTTGACTCAATTCTTTCGACTCGACATGTGATGGTGTTCTGCTTGTTTCCTTAGATGCTTAACCTTGTACCTTATCTGATTACTTGACCCGTTGGTTAAGAAACTTGGACTATGTAATTCCTTTCATCATTACTACCCTTATATCTTGTGCTGCTAAATTAGCCTTAGTTTTGCAAGCTTATCTATTTTCGAGCTTGGTCATGACATATTTTATTGGGTGGCCACCCACTAACATATTGTCTAATCAGAACCGGTACATGATGGTCTGATCAACCTATTGCACTTTGGTTCGCTTTTTTCATGTATCAATCTACGAGAATGGAGACATAGTTAAACTTGACCCTAGAGTCTCATTCGCGACAGCCTTGACAATTCTCCTTGAAATCTTTTTATCGCCTATGAAACTCGTATTCATACTCAGTCGAATTAAATTTAATCATGACCTGAACCTCCATCATTGGATGCTCGTGCTCATACTTTGATTTCTTGATTTCCCTTCTTGCCCAAATCTCGTTTTATCCTGAAATTGATCAACTTAGATCGTGTCAAGACAAAAATCTATTTGTGATTGTTGTGCCTAAATTTTCAATTTTTGCCATTTTATGGAATAGTAACCTTTTAATAATTTCTTAGTTGCTTGTTAATGACCAATTTTTATATAGGATGGTAGACAGCCCTACAACCTTGATGATTGTTGTTCCCTTACCTTTCCAATTAGGACACCCTAGATTGTTTGTGTGTTGATACCATAGTACTGTTTTGACCTAGAATGATTAGTGCACCTAGGTGAGACTTCCAACTGCTATGGTATGCCCTGACCTTGTATAATATTCTTTCAAATTGCATGATTTAGATAAAAAAATTTAGACCTTGATTGTTGGAAAATAGGGACGTCACTCCATTAGTATCAATTGTGGATATATATAGGTTAGTCCTTGATGTGGAGATGTGTGTCTATAAATATGCAGCTTATGAGATTTATGAGAGATTATAGTATCAGCCTTGATAGGATGTACTAGTCTTTTGGTGAGTATAAATGTGTTATGAGAGATAGGGGCCTATATGTCTTAGTAATGCATCGTTCCTATGGTAATAGAATGTATTAATAGATGGTTAATAGGAAGATAATAGTTTGAGCATACCAATAGCCTATGATCAGTTCCTCTTCATCCTTAGTTAAGACCACTTTAAAATAGATCCAGTCCCTTGGATATAGGTTCCAGTCCATATTTTATTGAAGTTCCATTACTGCCGTACAGCAGAGCAGTGTTGGAGGTATTCCTAAATTGACACTATTTAGATGTCCGTTTATTATTCCAGTGTTAGAAAGTGTTACCTTAGATATTGGGTAGGTTAGAGGCTCTAGAAGGAGTACTATCGATCTTAAATTTCGAGGACAAAAATTTTCTAAGGTGGGTAAAGTTGTAGCACCCAGTTTTCCAAATGAGGGTAATTTCAAAATTTCGTGTTTATAATTTTTTAATAATGATATTTAATTCATGATATGATTTTTGGTGATTTTAAATTATTTTAAAATTATTTAAATCAATGACTTGTGGTTTTGACGTTTTGCTAGTGAAACCCTAGAGACTGTTTGACCTAGAGCCTAACCATATGATTATGATATTTTAATGTAATTTCAGGCCTAAGGATATTTTGTATTTGACCTCTTTGAATTATTTTGATATTATTTTATTATTTATGATATTGTTTTGGGATTATTTGAGTCGGGTTCGAATTTCATCTCAATCCGACATGTAACGGGGACCCGGGGTAACTTAGACTCTAGTTGGACCCATGCTTTAGTTAGCCATGGCCCACATTTTAATTAGTCATGTTAGAAAGATTATTCATAATCCTAATTATTAGGTTAACCATTTAGAGTTTTTATTTTGACCCTTTTACCCCCAAACCCTAACCAAAATTATTTTAAACACTTGTAACTAAGGGAGGGGCAACCTTGTAATATTCAATGAGGGGGGGATAACCATTGTGGCCGGCCCTAATAGGACTCCCATCTCATTTCCTTTCTTTGAGAAGTCTTCTTCCCCAAGTGCTCTCAAGCTCTCCCAAGGAAGAAGCCTTTCTCCTTGGATTTTCTCTCCTTTAGGTAATATTTCCTTCTCTTTTATTTCTCTATTTTGCATTTAGAAAAGTTTTAACCATAGGAATGACCCCGTTGTTGTGTCCCTATTTTGTGTCATCTTGTGTCCAATATGTGTCCTTTAGGGATTTCTATTGTATTATTGTTGTGACTTGTGTTCATGGGGAAAACCTCCAAACTTGGACACACTTTATATTTAAAATATTGATTAAATGAATTAATTCATATTAAATCTCATATTTGAATATATAGAGATGTGTTCTTGAGTACTTTACATTTCATTCATGTATCTCTTATGGATGTGTTCATGTTACATATATATTTATATATATATATATATATATATATATATATATATATATATATATATATATATATATATATATATATATATATATATATATATATATATTGTAATGAGAGTGTATCTATATTTATATATGTAATAAATGGTTCATGACCATTATATAATCAAGTTTGTGAGTGTGGTTCCTCATATTATTATTGTCATTATTGTTGTGGATAATTAGGATATATATTGTGTATTCTTTTGGCTTAAACTATCTAAATCCGTCATAATTTTTATCCACGTTTTTAATTTCAGCCCTAACTTAGAAATGTCATAACTTCTATCTCAAAGCTCGGTTTAATCTCCCATTTTTTTAAAAGAAGCATATTGAAGTTAGCTTTCCAAAAACATGTATTAATAGGCCTAATTCTTTCTGTAACTTTCTGAAGAATTATTTGAGTGTCAGCTGTACGAAAGACAAACGCGTTCTCGGTGTTTTCGCGATTCCGGGAGTTTCCGGAAACGAAAACGCGATCCGTTTGAAGTTTCGGAAAGCTAACACATAGATCTATAACATACTTTAATCCTAGATTTTAATTCATGCTGAAATGGTACAGTATTGATTATTAGTAGGAGTTACTATTCGGCATATGCATTTTGTGCACCCTTGTGTGTAATATAATGTTCTATTTGATTTTAACCCATGTTAATGTATATACATTATGTAATTAAATAGAGAATGCAAGCATGAGTAAATGGTTAGATAAATGATGTATGAGGTGTAAGTATCCTATCTAATGTAAGCATATATAAGTATGGCTTGTAATGAATATGTAGGTTCTATAGTATGTATTGTATGGTGCATATAGTAGTGCAAGAGAATAAATGAATGATGAATTAATGCAAGCATGAATGTAATGTAATAATAGATGTAATGTATACAATATACAAATTAATGAGATGTAATGTTCTATGTTAACACAAATCCTATATTACCTCATGTACCCCCTTACACTATGTTGACACTATCACACTTGACACTTTGTTCACATACACTTTGACACTCTTTGATATGTATACACTATGTATGCCTATTTAACCCTCACTTGCCCCTTTGCCATGTTCACATACACACATATAGCCTCTTAAATAAGTATTTATGAATATAGTTAACTTAGCTATGTATGTATATTATATATATGTTAGCATATTGTGTTGTAATATATAAGTTTATATAACCATTTAAAATGCCATGATTATAGACCTAATGTTGAATACCAATATATGCATGTGTATATATGTGTAGATATATATAGCTTAAAGTAATAGATTACCTAGTGTATATCCAATGTGAATTCTTGCCTATTTGAGTATTGAATAATTGCATGCTATATAGAGTTGGGTGTATGTTGGCTTGTGTAGCCTTGTATTGATGTGTGCTTGCTAGGATAGTCTTGGTTAGGCCTAGTAAGACTTGCTGGGTTAGGACATGACCTAGTTTGACTAGTGCAGTTGACCAGAGTTGACCAAGGGTTGACTTTGGCCTAGTTTGACCTAGATTCATGTAGAATGCATTGTAGTACTTTATATTATCCTTCTGGACATGTCGTGACTTGTGCTGTTCTAATTAGGAGCCAGACACCTCTCCTCGGACATTATCTTTACCTTGGACATTCAGATATCAGGCGAGTACATTCTCTGATCATTTCATATCTTGTTTAGGATTATATTTCCTGCTTTAGATTACTTTACATGATGCTGACACGTTAGAAACACGGATTAGTACTATATGGATCTTGTTGTTCGATGTTATCCTCTTAGCAGATACATCGGGTATTCGTGTTCGTGTACTTTATCGTGAGCATCGTGTACTCCTTGTATTCGTGACATTCGTGTACAAATCGTGTATATTTATATATTCACATGATCTCGTGTGCGACTATACTTCGTACGCAATAACATAACTTAGCTTGATCCTTGTGTATTGATTGGGGCAGGGGAGTAGAAGTGGTTATGTAATCAATCCAATAGATTACTCATGTACAACCTCTGTAGATTACTCGTGTACAACATCGTGCCGTTTACATAACCATCTTGTGCTCTGAATCACTAGTCACTGATAGTTCTCTATATATTGTAGCTATTTACTTACAGTCTCTCTCTTTTTTATCATGTTATTTTATTAGATCCTGTATCTTACTCTCTAGCATGTTTATATTTTCTAACCTGTTATGATATTGTTGAGATGTACTGTACTCGCTCCTGTCCTGACTGGACCCGTTGATAAATTTTACAGATAGCTTGGAGATTGCCTGCTAGCCTAAAGGAGACACATTAGAGGTTGTTTAGATAGTTATTTCAATTGTCTGGAGTTGTATTTACTTTATGGATTACTGTATCTGAGTTTGGAGATTTGAGATGTATTTCTGGATTTGTGTATCTTAGACACTTAGATTTCTCTCTGTTGTACCTCTTTTGGATTTCATGTTTATCTATCCTTATCATGCTCTACCTTAGATGTGATTGAGTCTGTACCTGCTATGTCACCCCCATTCGGGGAGTATAAACTGTTTAGCCTTATACTGTTAGATGCATGAGACCTAGGACAGCGTTCTACCGCCGACACTACGGCGTAGGCTGGACGTACCCACTTCTCGTGCCCTAACTCTAGGGTACGGGTCGTGACAGGCCTGGACTAGTCCTCCACGAGGGAAACCAGGTTAAAACTGCTGTATCTGCGAATGCTCTTCTGATCTTTATTTACTTCCGTATTTTTTTCTGATTTATTTACTATCTTGATAGTTGTTTTATGCAGGTGATATAGAGTTAATTTTTTATTTGGTGATTATCGACACAAACTCTATTCACCCCCCTCTAGAGTTGCCTATACGTTATTTCACTATTTTCTTTAGGTCTACCAATATCCCTTCTCCGCTCACTATATGACCCAAGAAGGAAATTTTGTCCAACCAAAATTCACAGTTGCTTAAATTTCTATACAATTTCTCTTGTCATAAGATTTGAAGCACTATCCTCAAATGTTCTTCATGTTCCTTTTTATTCTTTGAGTAGATCAATATATCATCAATGAATACAATCACAAATTTATCCAAATATTGATAAACTATTCTGTTCATCAGATGCATAAATATGGCTGGAGCATTAGTCAGCCCAAAAGGCATAACATAAAACTCATAATGCCCATAATGGGTTCTAAAAGCTGTCTTTGATATATCCTTCTTTCTAACTTTCACCTGGTGATATTCCGATCTGAGATCAATTTTGGAAAATACTGTTGCTCCTCATAATTGGTCAAACAATTCCTCAATCCTTGGTAGCAGATATTTATTTTTGATAATCACTTCATTTAAGGTCTATAATCTATCACTAACCTCAGACTTCCATCTTTCTTCTTTACAAATAGCACAGGTGCTCCCCAAGGAGATCCACTAGGTCTGATAAATTCCTTAGCCAACAATTCCTTGATTTGTTTATTCAATTCAACACTTCCTTGTTCATTAGGTAAACCTTCTTTCCAACAGGTGCGGCTCCAGGAATTAGATCAATACAAAATTCAACGACCATATCAGGTGGAAATCCTGGTAATTCATCAAGAAATACATCTTTAAATTCGTCTACAATCTTGGGCCATTCAATTACTTCTTGGTTCTGAAAATTTCTTCCTGATGGTAATTCGAAATTTTCTAATTCTTTTTCATCAAATTCCTTCTGATCTATGATAAATTCACGTATATCCTTTCCGGGTAGTGAAAATTGCACCTTTCCTTGCCTACAGTCTATAATTGCTGAGGTCAAGGTTAACTAGTCCATCCCAAATACCACGTCATAGTTATTCATGGAGAAATACTAGTAATCTAGCCTTGAAGCTTTCTCCTTCCATCTTAATTAGACAATTTTTAAGTATTCAGCTAACCTCTGCACTACCATTACCCGTAAGGGTTTTCAAATTTTTGGCTAGGGGTTGAGTGATTATATCATACATCGATATAAAAGATGCAGATATAAATGAGTGAGTTGCTCCACAATCATATAATACTAATACAGGACTAGATTATGCAAGTATGGTACATGTCACCTCTTCTCCGGCCAGTTCTTCTTCATTGACATTCATCATGAAGGCTTGTTCATGCTTCTTCTTCTTCAAATGAAGTGGAGGTCTTGGTCAGAATCCTTGGCTTGCAACCATCGGTCCTTGCGAATTGTTCTGTCCCTCAAATCTTCCAGTGGCTTGTCCAGGACATTGCTGTATCTGATGTTCAGATGACTCACATCTGAGACACCTTCCTTGAAGTTTTCTATAGTCATTCCTTGTATGTCCAGGCTTCCCACAATATGTGCAGCTCTGACGATTTTTATTTTATTCGGTTTGGATATATTTCTATTGTCCCTGCCCTGGGTTCCTACTCTGAAGAGAGCTGGTGTCCAAGTTTCGCTTTTGCCCTCCTATCTTCGAGTTAATCTTGTCATTCTGTATCCTCTCTTGGTCTCTAGCTGCTTCAACCACCTCTGCATAAGTCTGACATGCGTAAGGTGCGACCTTCATCTTTAATTTGCCGTTTAGTCCTTCTCGGAATCAGGCTATCGTTGCCTATAGCTACCACATGGGAAGCATACCGACTAAGTCTTGTAAATTCTGCCGCATACTCATCAACAGAGGTCTTATTTTGCTTCAAATATATGAATCTCCTTTCTAGCTCCATCCTGGCGCTGGCGGGAAAGAACCTTTCTTCAAATCTTCTTTTAAATTCCTCCCAGGATACAATCTCATTGGGTCTTCGGGGTGCTGAGCACTCCACCAATGTTTAGCCACATCTTTTAGTTGTATTCTTATTAGAGACATCACATCATCTAGCGCGATCTTGGCGCCCTTCAATATTCCCTTCGTAGTCTTTAGCCGTTGAACTGCTTCCAAAGGAGTTTCAGTTCCTACGAAATTTGGTGGATTTATCTTCCTAAAATCTAGGATTGTCCCAATTTGGGTGTAGGAGTGACCTCAAGCCTTTCTAGTATTCTTGCTGATGTGTCTTGAGCAAGTTGGACTTGCTGGGTATTAGTCTCTAGGACCTTCTGGAAAATTTCAAGAACATCCACCGTCCGGGATTCTGAAGATTCAGATTGAGCCGAATTTTGGGTTGGAGAAGAAGACATTTTCCTGGATATTAAGAATTTGTAACTCTTAATGTGGGTTTTTGAAAAAAGAATAACGACCTTAGGAATACTTAATTATCTATTAAAGGAAGATGAATTTGCAAAACTAAGATCAATTGCAAATCAAAAAGATAAGATATAAAGAAGCACACTTTCATTTATTTCACAAGAGTACAATATGCTTTTAGGAAGTCATCCTTACATGCTAACACATTTCTACCCTTTCTAACCTTATACAACGCTATTTACATCTACTGATTTACAAAAGGTGGTACAGCAGACAATTCCCTAACTAAGTCCTTATATATATATATATATATATATATATATATATATATATATATATATATATATATATATATATATATATATATATATATATATATATATATATTTAAAATATATATATATATATATATATATATATATATTTTTAAATATATATATATATATATATATATATATATATATATATATATATATATATATATATATATATATATATATATGCTGATCCTTCAAAATGTAGTGCAGCAGACAAAATTCTCCCTATATTTGTTCAAATCACCCCTTGTTTAGCCACAGTTCATCGATCTGCAGGATCTTGGCGTAGGGGTTTACCTCCATCCATTATTCTATTGTTCCATCGTAACCCCTTATCTTAAGGTATGCCAATCCATCGAACCTTAGGAAGAACATGAAGCGTACTTCCTTTTTGTAACTCCCTGAATCAATTTTGGTAAAATTTTATTATTTTCTTTTAGGTATAATATTGTTTTCATGAATAAAACCAAATTTTATTTGGATAGTTATTTAATAAATGAATTTTTAATTATTTATGATAATAAAACTATTTTAATTAAATCTTGTTTAGATCTAATTTTAGTTTATTAATGGTTATTATTACAAGGTGATTGATACTGTTTAATTTTAATTGTAGTAAAGGATTAGTTGATTAATTATTTTTCATAATTAATTATTAATTAAGATGAATAATTGTTTCTTATTATTAGTTGAATATGGCAGTTTCTTGTTAACTAACTAAATTAGTGGACTGTTTCTAACTAATTTCTATTCCTATTTACCGTTCCTAATGGCTGTTTAAAAATTTAAATTTAAAATTCTGTTAGCAGTTTAAAATATAGTTAGCATTTAAAAATCTGTTTTGAAAATCTGTTGATTATTGAATATTGAAAAACTGTTTTGAAATTCGAATTTGAAATCTATTAATTGATTCTCTAACTAATTCAGTTACTTTCTGTTATTAATCTCGTGTTAAGCCCCCAGATCTATATTAAATTACTGCTATTGCCACTAATCACTATTGTAGGGAACAACCCAGATCTACACGTATTTACAATCCTGCCATTCCCAATTCTGCCATAGCACACACAGAGGAAATATTTTATTATAAATTAATACACGTTTCCCAAAAAATTTGATAAGTTTCTGACAGTCTCTCTCTCTCTCATCACTCTCTCTGCTTTCTTTCTCTCTCTCTCCTTTCTGGACTCAGGCTGAGCTCAGCCGTGCGCCACCGCACCCTCGTCGAAGTGTCGTCGGAGTGTCATCGAAGCTTCCTGCCGCGTCGACCTCGGGCAGCACAGCTCGCCTCGACTGTAGTGCCATCATCGAAGACCGCATCCTCGCTGCCAGTTCGAGCCGCGTGCCCCCATCGGTTTCTGTGCTTCCCCTTCGGGAACCGAGGAGCCGCTTCGAGCCCAGTGCACGCCTCTTCGAGATTCGAGCCGTCTCTTCGAGACTTGTGCCACCGCCATAGAGGAGCGCCGTCGGGGCCTTGTCGCCGAGCCCGTCTTCGTCACCATCTACCGTGTCAGATACATCGAGGAGTCGGTCGCCTCTGGAGACCCGTCCACCACCAGATCTGAGCCATCGTTCTCCTGAAGCCACGACCGTCGGATCTCGACCGCACCGTCGCTTCGAAGTGTGGCATCACAGGAGCTAGCTGTACTTGGTCACCTCGAAGATCAGCAGTAGCACCTCCAGATTCGGACGTCGGTGTACGAGATCGTGCCGTCGTGAGAGTTTAGCCCCCGCCACCGCCTCGTCGACAACATCTACCCCGAGCAACGAGGAGACTCTTTGAATAGAGGGTCGTTCCTTCGAGTCTCGCGAGCACATCAAACTTTAGTCAGAGCCGCCTCTACGTAGAGTCATGCCAACCTTGGATGCTCGCCGAGGAGCCGATCCACCGCCGCAGCGCTTGACGCTACTCCGCAGGTCGGTAAGCCTTCGCTCGATCCACTTAGCCCCAGCTTCTTCTCCATGCTCCGCTTGTTCTTCTTATTCTTCTTATAATTTCTAGGGTTTTCTTGAGCATTTGGGAAGAATTTTAGGATTTAGGGTTTAATGGAGGGGCTGTGTGTGTGAATAATAAGAACCTAGGGTTTGGGAATAGTTAGGAAGAATAAGACGAAGATACAGAAATGGGATGTTGAGCGGCTGAACAAATGAATTAGAGAGAGAATGATGAAGTGGTATTTTAAGAACTGTGGTCGGCTGAGAGTTTAGATGAGGAAGGATAAGAGAGTTTGGGAGGGGCTGTAGTGTGAAAGGAGTGGAATTTTGTTTTACACGGCTGAGAAAAAAATAAGAAGTAGAGAGTAGGTGAGGAAGAGAATGGGATTGAAGTAGGAGAGAGAAGACTCTGTTATGAGTCCAGTTCATTTTCGAATATGTGTCAGGACCTTGTTGCTTCGGGAACCGAAGAGTTGGTCAGTTTTGAGATTTCGAGAATTGGAAGATGCTTACGAATGACCTTTTGAAATTGTAGAAGCTAGCTATACTGGGTATGTTAAGTTGCTATACGTTAATAGTCTCATTTAATTTATTTAATAATAGTGGGCTGTAGGGAAGAGTTGGCTTTTGGGATTCTGAAGAGGCAACTACCTGACATTGTTGGCCAGAATTATGTAGTTACTGAACCGTTGTTCAATGAAGACTATTTAATGAGTACATTTTTGCAGTGAGTATGGGCCGGACTGTGGGAGTTAAGTTTAATTGTAAATTTGATGTGTGTGTCTGTTATGTTAAAGATTTGTCATGGGGTTTGGGAGGAATATGTAGAAATAGGAATGAGGTTGAGACTGTTGGGTCTTGGGCTTCTGCAGTTTTAGGGGCTAATTTTGTATTATTATTATTATCATTATCACTATTATTAAAATATTAAATTAATATTATAGTTATTGTCATTTCTTGTAATATTTTAATAGAAAATGATCTAGTATTATTGCTAATAAATAGATAATATCTTAAATATCAATATCTTGTAAATGGTTTAGCTAGCAGTGTATTTTCTACACAAATGATTTTGCTAGATAATTTAAAGTATTGAAGTTATATTTTTTTTTTCTGAAGTATTGTTAGCTAGCATATATTACTAAACTATTTATGGATAGCTTATTAAGTATATACACAAAAGGTTATTTTGATTTTTACAGAAATTATTATACTTAAACATGTCACTTATTTCTAAAATAAATAAATCAAGATATTTTGATAAATATATAAATATATTTGGTTAGCTAAATGTCTTTAATTTCAAATCCTAACAAACTTGTACCAACTACCAGGTGATCATTTACAACCATGCAGTACTACTCTCGTGCTTCCAAGGCGAGGCAAGTACACCGACTCGACTTTTACTTTGACTTTCTGTCTTACATCCATGTGTCATGTTCTCATATCGGACACGAGATAC
The DNA here is from genome assembly GCA_029216955.1 of Iris pallida. Classification (NCBI taxonomy): domain Eukaryota; kingdom Viridiplantae; phylum Streptophyta; class Magnoliopsida; order Asparagales; family Iridaceae; genus Iris; species Iris pallida. Next base: position 11,164,256 of record JANAVB010021798.1, on the reverse strand, counting down.
ACACGATTGTCTTGTACATTGTTCATTGCTCGTGAGTCATTGTTTATTGCGGAGATTGGGGGAAATATTAGCTTTCGTGTGACCACACCCAACATAGGTATTGTGGATAGCCTAATCGTATACTTCACGTACGTTGAAGCTGAATCTTGTAGAATTGATTAACACATTGATTGATTGTGCTCCTTAGCCGGTCACATATTAGTTTAATAATTTAAATTGTCACACTTGTATATTGATTGTCATGTTCATTATCTTGTACATTGATTGCCGTGTTCATTGTCTTGTATATTGATTGTCGCGTCCATTGCTTGCAGTTTTACATTTTATTTCTGGTACCATAGTTTCATTTCCAGTTTTGGTATTCTAGTTTCACCTTGTATTCTATACTACAGATTACATTGTATATTGTTCTTGTCGGGGTTGTACTTTGCTCTTTTCTTGACAGGATACGTTGCAGGTGAGCTTGAGGCCACATGGAGCATGTGATTGCAATGGATATCCGATCCCGTCTTCGTCACCATCCACCGTGTCAGATACGTCGAGGAGTCGGCCGCCTCTGGAGACCCGTCCACCACCAGATCTGAGCCACCGTTCTCCTGAAGCCACGACCGTCGGATCTCGACCGCATCGTCGCTTCGAAGCGTGGGATCACCGAAGCTAGCTGTACTCGGCCACCTCGAAGATCAGCAGTAGCACCTCCAGATTCGGACGTCGGTGTATGAGATCGTGCCACCGTGTGAGTTTAGCCCCGCCACCGCCTCGTCGACAGCATCTACCCCGAGCAACAAAGAGACTCTTTGAACAGAGGGTCGTTCCTTCGAGTCTCGTGAGCACATCAATCTTGAGTCAGAGCCGCCTCTACATGGAGTCGTACCGACCTTGGACGCTCGTCGAGAAGCCGATCCACCGTCGCAGTGCTTGACGCTACTCCGCAGGCCGGTAAGCCTTCGCTCGATCCACTTGGCCCCAGCTTCTTCTTCATGCTCTGCTTGTTCTTCTTCTTCTTCTTATAATTTCTAGGGTTTTCTTGCACATTTGGGAAGAATTTTGGGATTTAGGGTTTAATGGAGGGGCTGTGTGTGTGAAGAATAAGAACCTAGGGTTTGGGAATTGTTAGGAAGAAGAAGACGAAGATGAAGAAATGGGATGTTGAGCGGCTGAACAAATGAATTAGAGAGAGAATGATGAAATGGTATTTTAAGAACTGTGGTCGGCTGAGAGTTTAGATGAGGAAGGAGAAGAACTTTTGGGAGGGGCTGTAGTGTGAATGGAGTGGAATTTTGTTTTATGCGGCTGAGAAAGAAATAAGAAGTAGAGAGTAGGTGAGGAAGAGAATGGGATTGAAGTAGGAGAGAGAAGACTCTGTTATGAGTCCATTTATTTTCGAATATGTGTCAGAACCTTGTTGCTTCGGGAACCGAAGAGTTGGTCAGTTTTGAGATTTTGAGAATTGGAAGATACTTACGAATGACCTTTCGAAATTGTAGAAGCTAGCTATACTGGGTAGGTTAAGTTGCTATAGGCTAATAGTCTCATTTAATTTATGTAATAATAGTGGGCTGTAGGGAAGAGTTGGCTTTTGGGATTCTGAAGAGGTAACTACCTGATATTGTTGGCCAGAATTATGCAGTTACTGGACCATTGTTCAATGAAGACTGTTTAATGAGTGCATTTTTGCAGTGAGCATGGGACGGACTGTGGGAGTTAAGTTTAATTGTAAATTTGATGTGTGTGTCTGTTATGTTAAAGATTTGTCATGGGCTTTGGGAGGAATATGTAGAAATAGGAATGAGGTTGAGACTGTTGGGTCTTGGGCTTACTGCAGTTTTAGGGCTGAAATTGTATTATTATTATCCTTGTCACTATTATTAAAATCTTAAATTAATATTATAGTTATTGTCATTTTTTGTAATATTTTAATAGAAAATGATCTAGTATTATTGCTAATAAATAGATAATATCTTAAATATCAATATTTGTAAATGGTTTAGCTAGCAGTGTATTTTCTACAAAAAAGATTTTGCTAGATAATTTAAAGTATTGAAGTTATATTTTTTTTCTGAAGTATTATTAGCTAGCATATATTACTAAACTATTTATGGATAGCTTATTAAGTATATACTCAAAAGGTTATTTTGATTTTTACAGAAATTATTATACTTAAAATTGTCACTTATTTATAAAATAAATAAATGAAGATATTTTGATAAATATATAAATATATTTGGTTAGCTAAATGTCTTTAATTTCAAATCCTAACAAACTTGTACCAACTACCAGGTGATCATTTACAACCATGCAGTACTACTCTCGTGCTTCCAAGGCGAGGCAAGTACACCGACTCGACTTTTACTTTGTCTTTCTGTCTTACATTCATGTGTCATGTTCTCATATCGGACACGAGATACACACGATTGTCTTGTACATTGTTCATTGCTCGTGAGTCATTGTTTATTGCGAAGATTGGGGGAAATATTAGCTTTCGTGTGACCACACCCAACATAGGTATTGTGGATAGCCTAATCGTACACTTCACGTACGATGAAGCCGGATCTTGTAGAATTGATTGACACATTGATTGATTGTGCTCCTTAGCCGGTGACACATTAGTTTAATAATTTAAATTGTCACACTTGCATATTGATTGTCATGTTCATTATCTTGTACATTGATTGCCGTGTTCATTGTCTTGCATATTGATTGTCGCGTCCATTGTTTGCAGTTTTACATTTTATTTCTGGTACCATAGTTTCATTTCCAGTTTTGGTATTCTAGTTTCACCTTGTATTCTATACTACAGATTACATTGTATATTGTTCTTGTCGGGATTGTACTTTGCTCTTTTCCAGACATGATACGTTGCAGGTGAGCTTGAGGTCACATGGAGCATGTGATTGCATTGGATATCGCATCTTTTATTCTATTTATTTTCTGGAGATTGTATTTCTGTTGATTTCATCATTGTATATTTATTTTAATTGATCGGATTTATCTCCGGCTGAATTTGTACTAAAATGACTTGATGGATATTGGTGATCATTCTGGGAACGTTATAAAAGCCGTGGATGTTTATATTACATTGCGACTTGGAGTTTTTCTTAGTATTGTACAGCTTACTTCGTCGTGTCCATCGACGAAGGCTGGGCGTGTCCGACTCGTATCCGATTATTCGAGAGCGAGTCATGACATGTTTTTTACGACAAACTTTTTTGCCGTCCTCAATTTCCCTAATAATTGGGTGCTCGATCCCAAAATAGACCCCGTAGACAGGAAGGTCATACCAGTCTGGTATTTTCCACTCACTTCTAGCAAACTTCTCATAGCCATATAGGGTACGCTTACTCCCGTCCCAGTAAACAGAGGGCATAAATTGAGCCATTACCAACAACCATAAAATCCTCACATAAGAACTCAATAGGATAATATATGATATTTTATTTAATTTATTTATTCTTTTTTTTATAATTGACAAATCATATCCCCAATCCTTGTAAAATCTCTAATTCCTCAGTCCCTTATCTAATCTCCAAATTTATCACCATTTCCATCATATGGTAATCCAATGAAATTCTAGGAAAATATGCAAGTGTTTACCAATACTAACTTCCTTAACCTATACCCTATCCCTTAAAAGTTGACCTGCATGGGCCACCACTAAAAGACGTGTCACGCCCCGGGTTCCAAATAAAATATTAGAGTATTGTGATACATCTCCAGGCTACGCACACATATAATACAAGTCGTGTTATACTTGCGATTGTCGCCTGTAATCTCTAGGATAAAGCATATACATCAAGAGACAATCTAAAGTAATTTACATTTATTATACATAACTTGCATGTTCGATCATATATTTACATTCTTTCTACATCCACAAAAAGATCCACAACTAAACATAGAACAACAAGGCGACAACTACTATTTCCAACATCTTTTATTTCCTTGTCTCATTCATAAAGCTCCTCCTTAGTGTAAGACTGCACTCCTTCCTGGTCTTCAACAGACCCTAGTGAACAAAACTAGTTCGTCAATACGATGAGCAAGCTCTCAGTTAAGGAATGAGATAAGTAAAATAAGTTTGATAAAATTTTTGAAATTAATTCGAAAAGAAGGAAAAATTAGGATAAATTTTACTGGATTAAAATCTACATAAGACATTAATAGCTCTCTGAAAAAATCTATAACTATGGTTGAAATACACGAATGTGAAGAGCCTCTAACGAGTCCTAAAATGCAAAAATGCAACATTTAGAGAAACACTTCTGGATCACACAACATCTAATATCTTGGCAATAATCCCATTTATCCGGGATCAAGTTTATACTTAATAGGCGGTGCTTAGATTTATCCGTCCTATTAGTATCAGGGAATCACATAATGATGTGATGTAAGTCAGGATAACACAAGAGTTGTTTTTCGAGTTATCGAAATCAAGTGTTATAACAATTGTCGTATGACTTGAAATTTTTCAAGAATATCGGAACCAGGCTACATTGGATATTACATGGCCAAATTCGGGGATTCAAATCCAATGGAAAATAGAAAATAGGAAAGTGAGCTAAGCCTCACCTCGGACATCGTATGGCCGTACGAATGCCGATAACAGGAAGTGATCAGTTTTATAAAATATAATATTGCAAGAGTTCGAAGGTGTGATCCAAGCTTTCTCTTCCATCCCGATGAAATCCTAATCAATAACTAAATTTAGGTTTTGACTTTCCAAAAATTTATTCCTGGAATTTCTTAAAATTTTTGGCAGTGTCTCCTTTGTATTTGTTGACTCCGAACATTTTGTAATAGACAAAAAATATGAATATAAGCTCCGGGTTCGCCGACCACTTCGGTGGAGCAACTCCCAACACCGGAACCACGTATTTATATCATCCCGGGTATGCCGACCCCTTCGATAGGGCAACTCTCGACACCGGAACCACACATTTTAGTATATATGCAATTTAAAACTTTCTTACCTTAGCAAGGTAGCAAACAAGCAAGCATTTGGATTTATTGCAATTTGCTCTTTTTTAAAAACTATCCAAGTTTCAAGAAAAAGTAAGGTTATTAAAATCACAATGATACCAAGTTCATTTCTAAATGACACTAAATATTAGATGCTTTGTGTCATAATTTAACTTCTTGGAGATGCCAAGAGAAGGTTTAACATTAAAAACTAATGGGTGTAGGTTTACCTTAACCTATAGGAACCTATAATCTCCCATTTGACTAAATAATTAAGTCCAAATCTATTAAATAGGGATATTTTCCACTATGGTCAAATTTGACATAATGTATTAAAATTGAAAAACTAACTCATGTGTATACATATTATACAAAGAAATATAAAACTCATATATATATATATATATATATATATATATATATATATATATATATATATATATATATATATATATATATTCTTTTAAGTGTAAAGGTTGAGTCCCTAAGTTATGTCAAGACATGTAAGTGTCCATATAAATATAAGTACATGAGTTTGTGTCCACATAATGTGTCAAGGTGTGTATATGTATATGTATAAATATATGTAGGTGTCCTTGCACACACACACACACACACACACACATATATATATATATATATATATATATATATATATATATATATAAAATATATATATATATATATATATATATATATATATATATATATATATATATATATATATATATATATATATATATTCTCCCATTTGACTAAATAATTAAGTCCAAATCTATTAAATAGGGATATTTTCCACTATGGTCAGATTTGACATAATGTATTAAAATTGAAAAACTAACTCATGTGTATACATATCATACAAAGAAATATAAAACTCATATATATATATATATATATATATATATATATATATATATATATATATATATATATATATATTCTTTTAAGTGTAAAGGTTGAGTCCCTAAGTTATGTCAAGACTTGTAAGTGTCCATATAAATATAAGTACATGAGTTTGTGTCCACATAATGTGTCAAGGTGTGTATATGTATATGTATAAATATATGTAGGTGTCCTTGCGCGCGCGCAGCGCGCGCACACACACACACACACACACACACACACACACACACACACACACACACACACACACACATATATAAATATATATATATATATATATATATATATATATATATATATATATATATATATATATATATTCCATGGGTTGTATCCACACATCTCTATATATATAATAAAATTAGATTCGAAGTGTCCAATTCGTGTTGTGTCCAAAAGTAGGTTCTTTCAAAGTTTCATGTCTATATCCATATTCCATTCTCACCAGGTTGAATTTACCATAAGGTTTCACAAATTTTCAAAATATAAACTAGACTATATTGATTTCAAGAAGATCAAATTTGAACAAAATTTCAAGGAGAAGAGGGAAAGAGGACTTGTCTTTGTTGATGAAGACCTATGAGTTCTCCCAACCTTTCCCTAACATAACCCAAACAAATTTTTGAAATATAAACTAGACTATATTGATTTCAAGAAGATCAAAATTTCAAGAAGATCAAATTTGAGCAAAATTTCAAGGAGAAGAGGGAAAGAGGACTTGTCTTTGTTGATGAAGACCTAGGAGTTCTCCCAACCTTTCCCTAACATAACCCAAATCAAGGATTTAGATTATATATACACATTCATATATGACTAAACCTATGACCTAAGTTTGAAATTAGGGAAGAACATGTTCCTACTTGGATTAAGATTAGAGGAGGAAGGAGTGAGGTGGTGCTTGGGGGTGTGGCCGACGGCGGCGGGTGGCCGGCGGTGGTAGGTGGCCGGCAGCGGCGGCCTACAACAGCGGCAGCAGCAGTCGCAACAACGCAGCAACAGTAGCAGCAGCGGCAGCAGCAGCAGCAGTAGCAGTAGTCGTGGTGGTGGTGGGTTGGAAGAAAATGAAGGATGGAAGAAGGATGAAGTAAGAAGAAGAAGAAGAAGGGGCTTTTCCTATTTTAATTAGTTTTTTTTTCTTGAAATCCCACACACATACAAAATTCTACCGGTCTCTTCGGACGTCCATTCAACTACTATTATGGCTCGTTTGGATCAAGTTTTTCTATTCTTAGGAATAGATTTTCAATTCTTTTTCCATGGAAAATGAATTCAACATTCTAATTTCCATGTTTGGTTAGGTTGGGAATAGATAGTTCAAAATTTTTAAAATTTTCATTTCCATATTTGGTTCACATAAGGATAGGAATCTAAATTTATTTAGTTTTCCATTAATACGCTTTCATTAATTTTATGATGATTCACATGTTTGGGATAAAAGTTAAAAATTTGAAAATAAGGAGAGGGTATAACCGTCCAAACAAAATAGCAAAATATTATTCCTAGGAAAGCAAATCTATTTCCAAGCGGGGACTTGGGAATAGCTTTCCCACATCAATGGAAATATCTTTTCCACATAAGCCCCTCCAATTTCCAATCCTAAACATATCAAACATGGGTAAGGAATTCAAAATCCATTCCCAAGTTTCAAAAACTTGAACCAAACGTCCCTAGGGATCGGCATTGGGCCGGGCCGAGCCGTCCAAGCACATAAAGTACGGGTCCGGATTGGGTTCGGGCCGATTTTTTTTGGCCCTAAAGAAATTTCGGCCTGGGTCATGCCAGGTTTAATTATTATTTATGAAGTCCAAGCCCGTCCACAAGATTCGGACTTTTCGGATCAAATCGGATCGGACCGAACTAGCTCTATAAAAAAATGTTAATTTGCATGTTTTACTGTTTAAAAAAAAAGTCTTCTTCTGACAAAGAAGCAATTGACTCGTGCACCTAACAGAAAATATATATTAGAAATGCATTCTTTGCTTCAAGACTGATTCTAGTACTAGAGATATTGTGACTGAGCACACAGAGTTGGGGGTACTCAGTTAAGTGTGATATACATGCTAACATGTGGTTGATCAAGTTAAGTAAGTGTGTGCATTTTTTCCCTTTTTCTTGAGGACATCTAGTAGTTCCTAACTCAGGAACACCTGTATCAGTGCCAAACAAAATTTCACTAATAACAACTATATCATGCCCAATCTTTAAAGAGATAACTCACATTTGCAAAAAAAAAAAAATAGCATTAGTCTTCTATTTAAGAAAAATTCTATTACTTCTTTCTTCCCAGATAGTAATAGGGTGGGCAACTATACCGGGCTCGGACGGATGCATAATTCAAACTTGTATCGGACGGACCTCGGGCCGGGCTCGGACGGATTGATGCATAGTCCAAGTCCGGTCCTATACTAATATGGATCGGGTCAGACTACCCTAAAGACCGGGCTCTATCGGGTTTTGGTCCATCGGGCCGGACGGACTCTTCGGACGTCCATGGACTTCGGGCCAAATGATGATCCCTAAATGTCCCCTTAGACTAGAGAGTTCGGACATTAGTAATCATTCACTTGGAAAAAGGACACAAAATATGGCCTTGTTTGGTTCGCGGAATGGAAGGGAAAGGAAATCAATTCCTTATCATTTCCTTTCCTTTGGGTTATTTTAATTCCCATTGATTTTTTTTCCGATATTTGAAAATACCAAAAAATTTGGAAAGGAAGGTGATTACTTCAATGTGGAAAAGTGGCTCCTTGCTTGGATGGATGGAATCACTTTTCTTCCTAATTTTTCTTTGAAAATCACTTTCTTTACCTCCTCAATTTTTTTGGCATCCAAATATAGAAAAGTAATCACTTTTCTTTTTCAACCTGAAAATTCCACAAAACAAACGAGGCCTATGAGTAAATGGAGTGACGGTAGGCATAGTGGAATTAAAAAACTTGACCGACACAAAAGTCTTCCAAAGATTGACTGCAATCTCATCCAAATTTCTGGGTATAGTTAACCTATTTTGCAGCCTCATTCCAAAAAAATTTAAACTCGTAAGAAAGTCATACTTAGGGAATCTTAAGAAATTTCATAGCAACGAAATTCTTGTATGAGGAAATACCATATTATCATAATTTATTATCATTATGTGATAATATATTAAGAAGGATTATGTGAACCCATTATATAAGTTGTCCTCCTCTTTCCTTTGTTGGAAATATAAGACTCTGGACTTTTGTTCTTCCTTTAGATATGTTAACAAACTTTTAGACTTCCTAAGTAATCATAATGGAAGCAACAGTCAAGGGATTGGACTTCCCAAGTGATCATAATGCATGGGAATGAACACTCAAGTGGTCATTATGCATGCAACAGTCAAAGGAATGAACTAACTTAATTATTATGCATGCTCTTTGTAGAGACTGACAACAGGTGAGACCATAAGGTCTTGTTTAGGAGGTGGGGTTCGAAGGGGCGAGAAGATGAGCAGAGAAAAAAATTTATGTGGGTTCTACTTAATTTTTTTTTTTAAGTGGAAGAAAAATATAGCGAGTTGAGATGACTGCGTGAAAAATTACTCAATTATCCCTAAAAAAACGTTAGTATCAAATTTGTAAAATAAAGACTTGAATGGTAATTATATCTTTCTCCACAAACAAATAAAATATTATTTTAAAACTTTTTCTTCCTCTATTTTTTGTTATCCAAATAAGTGAAGGAAAAATTAATTTTACCTACATTTTACTCTCCTCCATTTTTTCCCTCAAAAATTTCTTTCCTTCCTCAAAAATGTTCCCAAACACAGTGCAAGGATGAGTTAAGGTTATAATAACTGTTATAATCTTGTATCTTTTTGATGTGTCCTTTTCTCCGGACTGGCGAGAAACAAAGGGGGATTCGAACCGTGTCTATCCCCACGGGACCCCTCGATGTACCCAACGAGCTACACCCCCACGGACTTGTAACTTGTAGTTTAGGTTACTATTTTTTTTTCTTTTTTGTTTCTGTATGCTCTTATATGTCTATGCTTTTGACAACTCAAATAGGGAGCAGGTACTAAATCCATAGTTTGTAGTATCGACCGATACCGATCCAATACTGCTGATATCAATCTGATACTGCATGTTGAGTTATAAGGACTTATTTAGTCCCATATCGATTAGGAAATAAGGAGATGGCCTGCCTCGTCCTATATATATGTACTCCCTCCTGACTAATAAATTATCAATTATTCCTTTCTACATGGTATTCGAGCCAAAATTCTTGGTTTAAATAGTTTGACTGTTTAGTTTTGTTTTGAATCTATATAAATTTGTTTTGAAGACTGGTGAAGATGAATAGTTTGGCTGTTTGGCTGTATAAATATATTTTAAAGGGTTGTGAAAAAGAAACCAATTTTTTCATATCTTCTCCGGACCACTCTTCTTGTATAAATGTCTATCGATCACCATTATATGGTGAATGGCACTGATACCACTAATGTGAGTGGAATTTGCACTGCCAAAATTCATCTTGAAGAAGGTAAAATCTGTGTTGGGGAATGTCAAAATCTCTTGGATATGATTACACTGAGATGTTGTATTAATGTTAAGATACTCATATCTTCCACTATATAATGAGGTTTCAAAACGGCTCAAAAGTGAGCCGTCTTAGCCGTCATTATATCACAGTCCATTTTATTTATAAAAAAAATTAATCATGTAAAAAATTGTTGAAAAAAGTAAAATTTTGTCAAAATGGATAATCGAACTCAAAAAAATACCTTGCACCTTGCACCTTAACCAAATAAGTTAGAAGCGTATTTAACTATAATTGGATAAAATTTATATTATACGTTTTTATGTCTATTCTACTATAATAAGAAAACTTGTTGGTGAAACTTTTGAATTCCTAAAATACCCTTGAGTATTTATAAACATGATGTTATTATGTCAACTTGCATGTCATTTATGTTTAAGAGTCAAAGGAATAAAGTTTGCATGCAAGTTTTATTTTTCCATATAACATTATGTTCTAATGGTAATAAATTTTTATGTCATTACCATTTTCTAAAGGTTATTATTCTCAATAGAAAATAAAAATTAAAAAAAATTGTACTTCGAATCTCTTGACATATAAATAGTCACCTGAAAAAGACGAAAAGATGACAACTAACTTTATAATATTCTAATTAAAATACGTACAAAGTACGTATATGTAGACTAGTAAAAAATAGAAAGAAATGCATGCATGCATGCTAATGTCAGAAGAACCATTCACCCCAGGACTGATTGATGAGATCTAAATCATTAAACATCTCGTATCTATAGGTTCCCCTGGGATTGCATCATCAAAGGGTCGTTTAAACGTAAACAAATTTTTCTGAGGTCGTCGTCGAAGTGCACATTGAAGCACCCACGTATGTCGAGCACACGAAGACCCTTGCAGTTGCATATGATAGATCGTAGCGTGTCTCCATTGGACATGCCTGATCCCATCTCTATGTTCTTGAGAGCGGCATCGAATCAGCCACGGCCTTTTCCTCCGTCTCGTTCGACGTGTTCAGCACGAATCTGTTCCTGACCATGAAATATGGAGGGGGCATGTTCCTCATCAGCTTGACCAGACGGTGGCAATACTTCCCGGCAGAAAATATTCCAGTCGACGTGATATAGAGGCAGTAGCTAATGTCGAGTTCTTCCAGCCCCGGGAGAAACTCCAAGTATCTCACGAAAGTTTCATCCCTCACGTCGCACTTCGGAATGCGCAGCACCCTTAGAAATTTCCTATTGTATTATAAAAAGGGGAAAACATCAAAAGAAATTAACAAAGTATACATAAAATTTTGTAATAGAAAAAATAAAGTATTAGAATAAGACCAAATAAAATTTTGCACAGGCATTAAACATGCAAAAGGGAAGGCTGCTTCGTCGAGCTTGTACGCGGAGAAGGACAGTAGATATCTCCTACTACGAGCTACGAGCTTCTTTACGGTCAAACTAATCTTAGGGGTTTGCTGGGTCCTCCGGCACCACTGTACCAAGTCGACGTTGGACCAATAGTCTAAGGGACCGTTGAGCGCCTTCTACCACGAACGGCAAACTGGGGCCACGTTGCACAATACCTCGTCCGTCGGCATCCCCGACAGTACCAGTATCATCGAGAAAATCTCCATAGGAATGACGGCCCATCCGCTGCAGTTGATCTTGCTCTTGTTCTTCTCTATTGCGACTCTTCTTCTTCTCTCCTTTATTTCTTTCTAGTCGGATGGGTTCTTTTCTTTGGAAAATGCTATTTAATCCGCTCGTTTCAGGGGTGTAACCCACTCATAGAGGGGTGTGACTGAACAAGGAAAAGACTATTTGGAAATAACGGTAATGTCATTGTATTAATATTAGTTTCAATTATATTATAAATTTTAAATTAACAGAAATGCCACTGTAGATTTAATATTAATGCTAGTTCCAATAATATTGTAGATTGTAAATAAAAAGAATAGAATTTTAGCTTTAACTACTTTTAAGTTGTGAATTTAAATCTAAGTTTAAATGTCAAATCAAAAACTAATTTAAATTTTAGTATTAATATTAGTTTCAATAATGGAAGTGAGATTTATAGAGCTAGTATTATCAATGTTGATGGTCACGAAGAAAATAGTGTCTAATCTCAATGTGTTTCGTGCGTGAGTGACAAATCGGATTTATCGTGAGATTTATAGAGCTAGTATTATCACATTTAATGGAAGTGCAAGTACAAATACTAAACATAATATCGGGTTTGCTTGGTATCGTGCACAAATACAAACACTAAACATAATATCGGGTCGGCTAGCAGTTAAATAAAGTAAGCTCCCGATCATACCTCGATACTTACGAATGTCGACCGAGATACCGTCTTCATCATTATCACGTTTTGTCGTTGTTGCCAAAGGAGTCCCCATTGATTTGGATGAGTCAACTGTTGGGAACACTTCACAAGCATCCAATCTTTGTCCCCAAATAGACTGCGACAACCATAATCTGCCAGCCTCCCTACCGAAACCAAGTTGTAGCGCAAACTCGGTACATGGCACAGTGTTTCCATCGCCCATCTTCACACGTCCAAACCTGCCGCTGACCTATAGTCCCGACATGTTTACAGTGTTTCCATCACCCAAGTCATGCTTTATATGACGAGCTTTGAAATCGTTGTAGTGCCCCATCCCTACATTATGCCCCGTTTCCGTCCATGGGGTACGCGAAAAAGGAACAATGTCGCTACTGATTCGGTCGGGACCGATAGGTCAGAATCGACCGAGTCGATCAAACGGGAACGGTTGAATTAAGATCCATTCCACGTTATGGAATGGCTTCTTTGGAACCAAGTCCCATATTCAGTGGGTTGCGCCTCAAGGATTGGCTCTGCGACTGAGTCGGGAGAGACCTCCCGTTGCTCTGATATTCATGCCGTACTTGATTTGGATTTGGATTTAGTTTTTGTGAATGCATTTTTCGTGAATGTTTTTGATGGGTTTTCATGAATTGTGTGTTCGAGCTTCATATTCATATCGAAATTCTTTGAATTACACAATGTTTTAATTAGTTGTTTATGCGATTGCAGGTGATCGCGTAGGTGACGTCAGCGTAGCCAACCAGTCGCTCGCTTGAAGCAAGTCTAAGGCGAGTGGCTGACCTCCTTCGCCTCGTCCCTCTACTTCAAAATCAATATGTGAAGTAAATGACTGCTTGTCATAATAGTGTAGAATCAAAAAAAAATTGTGGCACGATTTTTTATTAAATACTTGCTATCAAAATGCCGGTATTAAAAATAGAAAACATGCTTCCTCATGCAATTCTACTTAGCCTATGTAAGACAATGAATGAATCGATTAACGTTTAACGCAACGATATGGCTAAGTGAGTAAATCGACTAAGTTCAAAACAAAGGCTAAGTTTCGCACATAAAAGAGAAAGGATAAGGTTCTAGAAAAGAGATAGCATATTTCAAGACTCTGCAAAACGGTCATTGGACAACTTGTCGACAAGGTGTAGTTTCCTCGAACGGTTGCCTAGGCCAAGGGACCGAGTCGGCCCGAGAGGAACGAGTATAATAAGCGCCAGCCTTACACCGGCGTGGGTTATTCGGGAACTTTCGCACAGGGCTCGCTAACCGTCGTAAAAGGGTCGTCGTCTAACCCAGCTATAGTCTGTAATGGCTTGACATTGCCAGTGGCCTTCACACCCTTTCACTGCTTAACAAATGCATGTGACACGGGATAAATATGATAGCTGCTTAATGCTTACAAATTCATATGCTTGCCTCGAAACATGTTGACATGCTAATTGATCAGGATGGTTAGAAAGATCACATAAATAGCTAGCTAACATGTTTATAAAACTGCTTGAATCAAATACAGAGCTTGAATTTTAATTACTCATTCACTAGTATATGTGATCGTACTGATGCTCGCTCTTGCAGGTCCCACGAATCAGGAAGGACGCGCCAACTAGCTCGGCGACGCTCGTGATTTTGATGTTTCGGTCCTACGTCGAAGACTTGTCCCGTAACTCCACTTTTGAAGAATCTCAATTGTCCAAGGAAGATGGCTCAGCGTCCCATCATTCCAGGTCATTGGAGTAGTTTATTGTATATTAAGGGATGTGTGCAATGTATAGATCGGCTATCTCAAAGTTTTCTTTACTTAATGTGTGATTCAATTTGTCTGCTTATTCTCTTAGATCTCGTGTCTCGGATTATCTTATGACTATGCCTTGTGCGATCGCAAATTAGGTTCGCACGGCATCACGTCCGTGGGACGACTATCGATTCGACGGAATCGGGGCATGATAATCGTGGGACTAAATGACTTGACAACCGCAGACAATAGGGGACAGTGCTTGCTATGACTTTGATAGCCTAACAAAACTCTTGTATAACGTATTCGTGCAACGACTTGACAAGCAAGGGCTACGTCAAGCCTTGCATCGAGGTAACGTGCTGTGCACGCGTTCGACTTGAACAATCAAGTTCTTTGGGTGCATAAACTTAAGCAACAAGCAGTGAAATATGACTTAAACTACGGGACAAGCGAATGTTGATATTAATTATAGTTCCAATAATATTGTACATCTTAAATAGAAAAGAATGTAATTTTAACTTTAACTAGTTTTGAAGTTGTGAATTTAAATCTAAGTTTAAATGTTAAATCAAAAACTATTTTAAATTTTAGTATTAATATTAGTTTCAATAATATTGTAAACTTTAAACTAACAGGAATGCCACGGTATTAGAAACCTAGCTGATGTCACGTTGCTCGGGCTCGGTTAGTGTTCGTCTAGACTCGTACGTGCGAACTAGTTATTAGTAATGAAAATCAAAAATTGAATTTTAAGTTTAAAATCTAGTCGAGCTCGATCATTTCTCTTTATCCCATCTCCCTCTCTCTCTCTCTCTCTCTCTCTCTCTCGGGTTCTCTCTCGAAGATTGTGTTCATTAATACCATATCATTAGAAATAATTACACAACAGTAAACGTAGCATTAAATGCTGATGCATGCGTTATCCTACACAATTTAATAATATATGTACCCAGAAGACGAAAAAGTTGTGTTGTTGGAAGTAGTTTCTTTAAAATTATGCTTGCTTCTAGAATCACTCAAGCATTTTTATGAGCCAACAGAAGAGGGCCACGTGGCGGAGGTACAAGGAAGACGAAAAGGTTGTGTTGTTGCCTTGTTGGAAGTTGTTTCTTTCTGAATAATGCTATTTGTACCTCCAAATTATACCTTCAAACTGTCCCTCCTTACGTAGCAGCTGACGTGATATGTTGATCTGGCGGCTAATGAGGCAAAAAAATTAAAATAAAAATAAAAATTAACATTAAAATTAATGTTAACATTGACACTAACATTAACATTAAAATTAATATCATCGTTAACATTAACAATAATATTAATATTAACATTAACATTAATATTAATATTAACATTAATTAATATTAATATTAATATTGACATTAATATTAACGTTAAATTAATATGGAAAAAATTAGGCAGTTAACTTTTGGGTTAAAATTTGCCATGTCATCGGTCATGTCAGATGACACAATATTATTTAACATACCACATCAGATGCTACATAAGGAGGGATATATATTAGAGGGACAATTTGGAGGTACGAATAGCAATACTCTTTCTTTTTGTATTGTTTTTTGTCCTTCGTTTCTTATGTTGGTTTCTAACACACTCTATTTTCTTCAATGGCGACGTCACATGGAGAAACTGATCGTCGTGTGGAAGAATTAGTTGATGAAGAAAGCTTCGCTTCAAGAGAAGTGTCAGATGATTTGGATGATGAGCAAAGTTTGGAAGCTGTTAACTTAGGAGACAATAAAGAACAAGATAAAGAAAACAACGGAGGAATGCATCATAACGATGACGACGACATCAACGCAAACAACGAAATGTTATTTCGCATCACCCTTTCTAATGGATTTAAGAAATGTATTATATTTTTACATTTATTTCTCATACTTATTTTGTTTTATTCTGTTCTTGGGGACGATGGTGAATCTCCATTGGATTTCGATAAAGCGACGATGAAAAAAATATTGCAGTCTGGCAACATTAATAAAGCTCCAAGGGATCTCTTACATGAAGATATTGTTGGCTTACAATTCAATTCTATTGAAGAAGCAGAGACATTCTATCGGATATATTCAAAAGCATTTGGTTTCAGTATAAGAAAGAACGAAGTAAAGATAAACAAATCTGGGATGGTGATGGTCCGTAGTTGGTGTTGTTCGAATGCGGGATTCAGACAGAAGAAATACAATAAAGCTCCTAACAGGGTTCGTGAACCAAGAAGTAAAAATAGAAGTGGTTGTAAAGCAATTTTTCGTAGTGGGTACACCAATTCTACAAAGCTGTGGGTCGTCGAAAAATTTTACGTACATCACAACCATAACCTGGCAAATGATTATGAAACAGTTTTTTTGAGATCACATCGTAAGATATCACCCGCAGAGTTGGAACAAGCTAAGCTTATGAAGCAATCAGGGATTGGGACTGGAGATATATGGAATTTACTTGTCCACCAGAAAGGTGGCTGGGATAAGGTTGGATGGACGAAAAAAGATTTATAAACGCTTTAGCTAAAGATAGTAGAGCACTAGACGATGTTGATGTTACGACAACACTTAAATTTCTTCAATCTAAGGAGTACATTGACCTAGATTTCTTGTACGCGTACAAGGTAGACGAAGATTTCAGATTGACCCATCTCTTTTGGGCTGACGGTGCATGTCGATTCGATTACGAATTATTTGGAGATTCACTTGTATTTGATTCTACATATAAAACAAATAGAAGTCAAATACCGTTGGTGGTTCTAGTGGGTACAAACAATCATGCAATGACTTGTGTGTTTGGGTTTGCAATGATCCATAATGAGACTGCAGAGACATATTCTTGGGTTTTAGAAAAATTCCAAGAGTGTATGAATGGCAAATTACCAGTGATAGTTCTCACGGATGGTTGCAGATCCATGAATAAAGCAATTGAGGATTTAATGCCCAGCGTAGTTCATCGAATGTGCTCATGGCATATCCTAAACAATTCATCCAAACATGTACACCGAGAGGGTTTTGCAAATGAAATGAGTCTTCTGATTAAAAGGTACATCGCACACTTGCTACTTTACTTTGAAGTATGTTGTTGTTACAATATTAAAACTTTAGTTACTGTCCATGTTTTCTAAACAGGTACTATTTAGTCGAAGAATTTGAAAACCATTGGCAGCAGATGCTAAGGGATTATAATGTAGAGAACAATGAGTGGACCATTGTATTGTACAGAACGAGAGGGCGATGGGCAGACACATTCCTATGTGGAAATGATTTTGGTGGTTCTTCTACAACAAATAGATGTGAATCTATAAACGCATTTCTAAAAAAAATTTCGAATGAAAAGCTGCCACTATGGAAGGCCCTTCAAAATTATGACCACGGTTTGGCGGCCTTACGTTACGGCCAGATACGTAAGCATGTCACTGATAAATTCTTAACACCAGCTGTGAAGCAAACTAGCATGGTCGAAATAGAAGATAAATTTGCCGTAATTTACACTAAAATGGTATTTATAGAGGTAAGGAAGGAAATCACATGTTCTGATACATATACTGTTCTCCACCATCACATCATAAGAGAGGCAGAAGTTTGAACTATCCAAAAGTATATGTCGCCAAACAGTGTCAACCGGAAGGTTACATTTGATCGGGCCGATAACATCATAAACTGTGACTTCTTGTGGATGGAGACCAAGGAGATTCCTTGTAGGCATATTTGTTCAGCAAT
Source organism: Iris pallida (assembly GCA_029216955.1). Lineage (NCBI taxonomy): Eukaryota > Viridiplantae > Streptophyta > Magnoliopsida > Asparagales > Iridaceae > Iris > Iris pallida. The sequence continues at coordinate 11,146,097 of JANAVB010021798.1, read as the reverse complement.
GAAGAGATTGCAAATTGGAGATATTTTAAAGAACTTGATAAAAACTCGTTGGCTCAAGGATTACAAAGAGTTATCTCTCCGGACCTGGCGCAGAAAGAAGATTCATCTATCCAGACAGTATTGAGAGCATAAGGTATGGTGGTATTAATGAACAAGTTGATTTGTTTACGTATTATTATAAAAAAATAAGCAAAATTCAAGAGAAGGGAACAGAGTTGATGTCGTCTGTTCTGATGGAGTTGAAAAAAATGGTGACCGATATTGGTAAAGAAGAAAAAATGGTAGCTGATGCAGTTCATGGAGTGCATGAATCTTTTAAAGAGCCAAATCCGGTAGCAACAAGAGGAAGACCTTCTCAAGGGAAATCAAGCCAGCCTAAAGTCAGACTATCCCGAAGCCTAGAGTTTGTAGAGTTTGTAGAAAATTGGGTCATAATTTTCGTAATTGTAAAGTACGGAAGCGAAATAGCGACAAAGAGCAAATGGAATCAAATAAAACGTCGTTGACTTAAGAGCATCTCCAACCCTATTGTCTTATTTTGTGTTGTGAATCCTATGTGGCATGAAACATAAGACAATGTCTTTCCTATATGGCAAGATGTCATTCACACAAGACAATGAGATAAAAATATGTTCTCCAATGCAAAAGTTTGAGAAGACAATAAAATTATTTTTTTTTCAACTTCCAAGACAACTTTTTCACTTCTTCTTTTTAATATATATAAAAGTCATTTTGAAGGGGTAGATGCTCACAATAGGGTTGGAGATGCTCTAATAATCAACTTTTTTTTTATAATTCTCCGTCAATTGGGCGCACCAGTACACGGAGAATGGTGTTGACTTGGCAGAATTCGAAGAGGCAAATTCATTGGTATTAATGGCATATAAATGGCAGTAGTTGGGAGAGTTTGTTCTCGTCTTACTTAGCTTTACTTGAGAAGGGGCAGACGCATTGGTATTAATGCAAATTAATTGAATTGAAGTCGAAGTGACCGCCATTTGGCGCATGAGTTCGAGTTGTCCTTGCCTATAAATGGCAGTAGTGTAGGGAGAGTTTGTTCTCGTCTCACTTAGCTTTTCTTGTGGAGATAGACTCTACCGATCCCCCGCCTTGGTAAGACGCTTTTCTGTTGGTTGTCGATCTCCTCGTTCGAAGAAGCTTTGGTGGTGAAGTCCTTCAGAAGACTGAGATGTGCCTAGTGGACTGTCCGTGTTCGTGCATTTTATCGACTGTGTGCCATGATATTGGTTACTGGAAGAGCCCTAGGGTTTGGGTTGATTGCCAACCCACACTCTGTCGAAGCGCCCGCACGTTGATTCGCTCTGACTATGCACGGTGTTCCGTCTACGCACGTTGACGATGAAGTAATTTGCTCTGACGATGCACGGTGTTCCGACTTTCATATGTAAATAAAAGTCAAACTTTCCGTGGTTTGCCTCAAGGAGTTCCTTTGCTCCGACGATGCACGATGAAGTAATTTGCTCTGACGATACCCGCACACTGCTCACATTCAACTTTTTCTTGGCAGTAGAATTTTATGTAGTAGTTCAGACTTTCATATGTAAATAAAAGTCAAAATTTTTGTGGTTTTAACAATGTAAATGTAATTCAAAAATAATTTTATTATAAAAGACAGAGCAGACCAGACGTTATAAAAGACAAAAGTTCCTTGCCCAATTACATTATTGTTTTACAATGTCATTGCTAGGTTGGTAGTGTTACATATTCGCTTGAAGGCAACTTCTTAGCCCATTCCAACCTCATCATTGTAATCTTCTGGTGAGTGTCATCGTCATTTTCTCTCAGTATTTCGAAGGGAGTTGTCATCAACCTCTTCATATAATACGCCGTGTACAAGAGGCAGTTGGGTGCCTGTTGTTGTGGGCATCGTGGAGAACAATTCAGCACTGTACTCTCATACTCCATCTTCGTCGGGCATCTCTCCCTCATCATATCAACTTTCCTCCTGGCGATAGGCTCTAAGGTCTTCTTCATTAATTATGCATCCACCTTGCCCTTTTCGTATGTGGTTTGCCTCAAGGAGTTGTAGTGTGTCCAGTCATAGGAGATAAAGTTGAATGTGAGCAGCGTATAGTGTTTGATGGATACATGAAAGAATGTGATGAATAGCAACTCTATGTCGTCCTTTAAACCCATGACGAAGTCTTCTACATCTATTTTGAAAGTGTCAATGGCGTCGGCTTTTGCTTCTGGTTCAATAGCACGTTCAACGATGTTATGTTTCCCAAAAACAAAACACAATATCATGAATAATTTTTTATGTCATTTTTCTTTGGTGTACACATGAATATGGATTTTTCTGTTTAGATTCTTACCAATGTGTGGGGCATCAAGAATGCAGACCACTTACTTTGCACGTCCTTTGAACTTGACTGGGCATACCTTCTTGCAATGTCTTGAATTTCTCTTAGCTTCCTTATTATTAGGTTGAGTATGCCAGCCTCCATGTCTTCATAGTTGAGTATGTCTTGCAGGTCTATTGCCGATAGCTGGATTGCAACTTCATTTTCACCATCTTTCGGCAAACTCAAGTATACAATATCACTGCACATAAATTTAGTTTAGATTAAATTAATAGAGATTCTTAATTATGAAAAAAGTCTAGAAAAAAAAGAAAAAAAGGGTCATTCGCCGTCCAACAGACACGAAGAATGATAATTCGCCGTCCAACTGACACGGAGAATGGTAATTCGTCGTCCAACTGACACGGAGAATGGTAATTAGCCGTCCAACTGACACGGAGAATGATAATTCTCTGTCCAACTGACACGAAGAATGGTAATTCGCCGTCCAACTGAAACGGAGAATGGTTGTTCTCCGTTATGAATTAGACGAAGATTGGTCGAGTTCAGAATACATACTTTGGGCTCATCTTTCTGGGGATTACGATGTCGATGTAATGCTTCTTTAGCTCTTCATCCGCATCTTTCCAAAGTACGAGTTTATCGCATTCCCTTAGTATGACACCCTTCCTCTTTAGTTCAACCATTTTGGCGTCTTCTCCGGATTTCGGAGCGGCATTCATCTTCCGCTTTTTATTAGCCTCTCTAACTTTCTTATTTTCTAAGGGAGTAACATCTTCATCGGCTAATACCGCTGATAGTTTTCTGGACATCTTTTCCTCCGATCCTCCTCTTCTTTTGGCTTCTTTTGGAGCAGCAAGTTCAACAGCTGCTTGAGTCTCCTCATGTTGCAATTCTACAACAATGGCATAGAGATCAGCGATTTTCGTATCCTTTTCAATGACTTCAATATTCAACGATTCAACTTTATTTTGAAGCTCCCTTTTCTCATTAACGAGCCCTTTATTTGTTTCTCTGAGCTGCTCGGTTATTTGCACTGAAATAAAATAAACAATAATAAAATTTATGATGTGAATCCAACACGGAGAATGAGCATTCTCCGTGACATTAACAAGGAGAATGGCCGTTCTCCTTCCATCCAAACACGGAGAATGGCCATTCTCTTGAATTCTAAAATAGGGAATGTCCATTCTCCGTTGTATTAATACGGAGAACGGCCATTCTCCTTCCATTTAACACAGAATATCCATCCTTCGTGGTAATGAAATGGAGAATGTATATTCTCCGTTATTTTAACACGGAAAATTACAAATCAGAACTTCGAAAAAGTGAAAAATTTACCTTGTGTCTGTAGCTCTTTAACCTTTTCGCTAAGCTTTCCATTCTCAGCAAGAATCTCAGATTTGTCTCTTCGCAAGGAGTCCAATTCCTGCGCCAACATCTCCATCGAGGTGTTCCTTTGAATTTGTTGGGCTCCTTGTTCCTCTAGCTCTTTAAGCTTCTTATGGAGATTCTCGTTCTCAGCAAGAATCTCATATTTGTCTCTTCGCAAGGAGTCCAATTCTTGTGCCAACATCTCCATCGAGGTGTTCCTTTGAATCTGTTGGGCTCCTTGTTCCTCTAGCTCTTTAAGCTTCTTATGGAGATTTTCGTTCTCAGCAAGAATCTCATATTTGTCTCTTCGCAAGGAGTCCAATTCCTGCGCCAACATCTCCATCGAGGTGTTCCTTTGAATCCGTTGGGCTACTTGTTCCTCTAGCTTTTTAAGCTTCTTATGGAGATTCTCGTTCTCAGCAAGAATCCTAGATTTCTTTCTTCGCAACTCCTCCAATTCATGCATCGAGCCCTCCATCACAACGTTGACTGCACGTTGTTGGGCTTCTTGTGCCTCTAGCTCTCTAAGCTTTTCATTCAGTTTTTCATTCTCAGCAAGAACCTGAGAATACTGTCTTCTCAACTCCTCCAATTCCTGCATCGACCCCTCCATCACGGTGTTCATTCCAAGTTGTTAGGGTCTCTCTTGTTCAGCATCCTCATCCCCACCAGTTTGGTGGTGTCCCTCTCCCTTAAATACATCTTCTTATATTTCTACGTCCTCTTCTAGGTGGCCTTCCTCGTTCTCGACAGCTATAACCAAATCTTTGAAAATCTATTTTGATCTAAATTTAATGCGATATTCGCGTTTGAGGAAGACCGAGATTTCGTACCAATTCCATGTATAAAATCTTGGACATTCACGTATTGGTGCGGACTTCCTTTCCACAAGCGTACTATGTTCCGCAAACCAATAGAGGAAGTATATTGTGCAACCTTCCATTTTGGAGTATGCATCGGAGTAATCCTCCCCCCTAGTTTTACTTATAGTCCTCTTGATGCTCTTTATGACATACTCCAAGAGTAACCTTGGCCAGCATATTCTGTTGATAACTTCTATGTTGTCTACCAAGGCCAAGAATCTGTACGACAAATTTGAATCGTCGGACATTGTGAAGAATACTGTTTGGTACAAGTGGAAGATTATTAGCTTGGCCAAATTATCTGGATTAACAGCGTTATCTCCGCCACGAAGCCGTTGCAATAATTCGAAGAACTTCTCCCTTCTTTATTCGTGACTTCTGAGTGTTTGCCCTTAGAATTAGCCAGCAATCTTGTGAAGTGATCTCTACACAGGCTCAACGATGCTGGTGGTGTGGGCTGCTGTTGTTTTTCCATTATCAGTCTTCTGTAATTAGCATCATCCTCACTATCATCCTTCAGCGGTAGACCGAAAATGGCTGTCATATCGCCCACACTCGGCGCTATTTTAACAGTAGTGCTCAGTTGAAAGTATCCGATACCAGATTTGTCTTCCACATAAGTTCTTGTCAAATTCTCAAGACCTTCTGAAACCTTAGCCAATTCTTGAGTGCGAACTTTGTTTTTGTAGAATACCTCGACAAAATTGTAGAAACCGGTATTCTTCAAAGAATCGATAACTGGCTCGGACAAACGGCCGTCATCTTCTTTGATATCATCCATAAGAGTTTGCATTGTCTTGAAAGAAGAACGGAAAACTCTTGAATCTTTATTTCTGACAGTTTTTTTCCTAAAAAAAGACAAAAAATTAGGTTTCTGTCAACTGTTCTTGATTACTAGGAGAATGGAAAACTCTTGAATGGCCATTCTCCGTCTTGAAAGAAGAACAAAAAACTGTTGAATGACCATTCTCCGTCAAGTCAACACGGAGAATGGAATTAATCCTTCAATCTAACAAGGAGAATGGTCATTCTTCGTGATATTATCACGGAGAATGGTCCATTCTCCGTCAATATAAACTTGTAGAATGGAATTAATCCTACATTTTAACACTATAATTATACCTTCTTTATGCCCTCCTTCTTGATTACTAGCCTCTCGCTCATGTGCCACCTTCTTAAATCTCTTCACAACAGCTTTCTCTTCTTACATATCTATATCTTCTCCCCCTTCTCTAACTAGGATTCTACTTGATGCTGATGTTTGCGACATGGTGTGAAGATTGCGAATGGAGAGTCACTGACGAGTTTTTGAAATAGGGTTTGAAGATTTTGGAGGATGAAACCTAGAAACGAAAAGGAGAAGCGTATGGAAGAAGAGGAAGAATAGAAACTTTTTGGTTTTAAAGAGTCGGTTTCATGAGTGTTTTGAAAAAATTAGAAGGGCAATAAGGTCACGCACCCTTTTATATATTTTTAGTTAATTCTAGGCACGCAATGAAATGTTATTTTGCGGTGGGTTTTTTCATAAAACTTTTACGGTTTTTGGGTAATTTACAAATTTTCTCTTGTCAATAACTTGAGAATTTTTCTCGATACATAGGGTCAGAGGCATAAATCACTTTAGCACGAAGAGAGGGTATACCCATATTGTCAGAGGCACAGGTTAAAAAATTTTAGGATTATATGGCAGCAAGATTATGAAACAAATAAACATTTTGATATCATTTTTATCCCACATTTTAAGAACATTACAACTCAACAAAACAAATGAACATAATACATTAGATAAAAGAAGAAGAAAAAAAAATTATCGTCTTCCATATTCAATCATTTCAGTTTGGACTCCTTTCTGCTTAATTATATTATATACGCAACTTGGATAGTACTTCATTGTGCTCTGAAGTTGTAATCCATTCAGCAGCTTTGCGTCTTTCCATTCCCGCATCAAACTGCATATAACAAACATAACATCAAAAATATTGCTCTAAAAAGTGTAAGTTTTTGACGACATATTTTCAGACTTACATTGAGAGAATGGTAGTCCAGACTACATCGGTCTTTCATGAATACAATTACAAAAATCCCACAATCAAGTAAATTGCCTTGGCGAGGAACATAAAGACGATATTTTATGGCAAAAGTAGAAAAGCTGAACCTAGCATCTCTCAAATTCAAAATCTCTTCTTCGAGAAAGAGATCCAAATTCGAAAGCTACAATTACCAGAATACAATATGTATTAGTATATCACGGATCTTGTACTCAATTCATAAAAATTGATGAATATGAGCTGACTATTTCTTTTATGACTGATTTGTTTTGAATCGGATCATCTTTAGATGCAAATGTGTTCCAAATTTCAACAGTCCTTGTTTTAACAAGAACTTTTGTAAGAGTATAGTGTCCGTCCAAAAGAATAGGTATGTATATCTGAATCAAGATTAATTAGGTAAAACAAATTAGTAAATTTTCAGAAAATTAGGATTAATATTTAAACAGAAATACATTAATACCTCGTTACAAATGCTTAAAGACCCTATGTAATCCTGAAAATATTTGCACTTCTTCCATATTTCATGAAGCTTTTTGTCAGATGGAGGTAACATTACTTTCTACATACACATCAATTAATACATTACGAAGGACAAACAAACGAGAAAATTGTTACTGCATATGCATTGAAGAATAAAATACTCACTCACCGTTATTCCTATTGGTAAAAACCATACATTAGCTGTATTGGAGGTTCTTTTTCGTTCCTCCGCGGTGAGAAGAGCAGAGATAAGGGTTACAATATGAATATCTTATTAAAAATGTCAGCGATGGAATCGAAATAAACATAGATGGCATCTAAGAAAAAATATACTATCTATGCATACCCCATCTTTAATTCTCGTTAAATGAGCTAAGGATTTCATCTCAGCCCGAGATACATAGATTTTGTTGCAAGATGATATTATTTCACTAAGAAAATAAACAAATAAATTAGGAGAAAAAACTATTGGAATTAAATCAAAACTCATATTACTTACTCTTCAGGTCTATCATCCGCAAAAATATAGTCGTAATAACTCGAAGAACCACTAGTACACTTGCTAGGCTTCGAGGTTGAAGTTTTTGTTAAACTTTTCAGAGGTGTGACCGGATCTAAATTTCCACGCATTCTTTTCGAAGAACTACTAAAGTTAGTTTTCTTCTGTAGGACACAATGCGAGAATTCGGTCCATTGCTTTATCATGATTCTGTAGCAGCACATCCTCCTCATCGAAAGATTTAACGAAAATCTCCTCTATATTATTAAATACTCCAGATGAAGATGCCTTCTTCAAAGCTGGAGATTCTTTAATCTTATCCAAACGCCGAGATATACTCACTTGTTCAATTTCTATTGAACCAAGCTTAGAATTGATCGATACAATTTGAGCTAAATTCATCGACAGTTGTTCTTCAAACCTGTGCAACATACGCAGAATGAAGGTTTCATTTGGAGCTGGCAACCAATCTTCTACGTCTTCTATATTTTCCACCATACGAGTAGACATCTTGAGAACAAAAAAACTATTGTATTTCAGAAAACTATTTTATGTATTTCTGAATAAATAATAGTTGAAACAAGAAAACTATTGTATATATAGCAAGAGAAAAGTACAAAAAGTGAGGAAGATGGAAAGACAAATAAATTTCGAGACTAGCAAACAATCTACTAGCCGTTTGATTGAGGAGGGCTCGAGGAAGATTCTATTAGCCGTTTGAAAAGTACAAAGGTTATCATGATTAAAAATTTGAGAAACTCTATAAGAGGTTTAATTCGCTGGTACTCCTCGTTGTTCGAGGAGGGCTCGACGAAGTCCACCGCGAACTGAAACTTCTTCTTCTTTCCTTCTTCAACTCCGTTTCTCCTTCCACCACCACCACCATGGCCTGTAGCTTTATGACAAAAATATTAAATTGTTAGATGAAACAAAAAACAAATTACAGAAAGATTACTAAATCAAAATCAAACAGAACACATATTCATAGAAAACATGAGATTAAAGATGCAAATGTTACAGAAGCAACACCACAATTTTATAACAACTAAGCAGACTCGGCTAAGCAATAACTAAAATTAGGGATTGTGTCCTCCTTGGATTTAATTTACACAAAGAAGAGATTTGAGAGAATGAGCTTATATCGACTTCCTACCACTCTTCCTCCTCTGAATTCTTCCCTTACTATTATCTACATTGGCTACAGGAACTTCGTCTATGTCGTCGTCGGTGTCATCATCTAGATCGCCATCAGCGGTGGCGTCGTCGTCTACATCACCTACAGACCTGGACACACTGTGTACTTCCTTTCCGACCGACTCACAATTATTGTTATATATACGTAGTTGCACAAAATATTAAATTACATGGACGAAAGAGAAAGTAAATATGAGTTAATTTAGGGTGTTCATTGAAAAAATTGTATTGAAGAATGACCTGCTATAGCAAGTTAACAAGAGGTCAAAAGTCAAAACAACATTAAATGATATCTCCTGCATTATTTAATCTGAACCGTTGGATGAACATCCAACGGTTCAGATTTGGGATGTATCGATACATCCCAAAAAGGTGGATGTATTGTAGAATTTTCCATATATATATATATATATATATATATATATATATATATATATATATATATATATATATATATATATATATATATATATATATATATATATATATATATATATACCCATTAAATAAATATATATATATATATACAAAATATATATATATATATATATATATATATATATATATATATATATATATATATATATATATATATATATATATTTTATATATATATATATATATATATATATATATATATATATATATATATATATATATATATATATATATATATATATATATATATATATATATATATATATATATATTGTATATATATATATATATATATACATATATATATATATATATATATATATATATATATATATATATATATATATATATATATATATATATATATATATATATATATATATATATATATATATATATATATTTACCCATTAAATAAATAAATACCCAACAATATATATATATATATATACAAATAAAATCCGAATTATTTATTAGTAAAACAAAATATTCTATATTCTATATTTATTAAATATATTAAAAGTTTTATAAGTAAAAACTCAATAGTACTCAAATACTTATCTTTACTTTTAATTATTTAACCACAAAATAATTACACTAATATTAATAACTTAAATAAATATTTAAATAATAATAATAAAAAAATATAAATGACTATAATGTCCCTATCTCGGATAGTGGGGGTGACAGAAGAAGACAACCGTTCCTAGTAATCTCAAGCAGTCACGACCCCAAGATCTTCTGCACGTATTCCTTCCTCGGGTTGGACGTTGTGTGGGCGACGATCTCCCAACCTTTTTCTTCTCCTTGGCAGCCCATTCTTTCTCTCTTTACGTGGATCACAAATTTAGAGAAAGCTTTTAGTTCTGATAAATATTTGGCGGCTAGAGAATAGAAGATATATATATAAGGCTACGGTAGGGACCATGAGGAAAAATTTAGGGTTAGGTCTCCTAACGGATCTAGGTGTCCTGTGTTAAGCTCGAACACACAATCCAGGTCCATTAACAATAGCTTGGTCAACTAATGAGCTATTGTTACACAACCTTCCTAATCTCCAATTATGATTGTGGGCTCCTTCTTTTATATGCTCTTTTGGGTCCCCATGTTAAGATACCGAATGTCCGTCGATCAGATTAAGTTACTGACAACTATAGTGATCGACATCTTTTATCCTTAAGTAGTACCACTCAACTTTATTTGTCATATCGGATATAATCCACCTGCAGGGTTTATATGACAATCCTTATGAGCTCCTTAAGGGGACATCATCAACCCGACGTATCGGGACAAGAATTCCTTTTATAATCAATAACTCATCATACATACAATGTTATTACCCAATTCATAGAGGTTGTTGACCCATAATGAATCTCACTCTTTTATGAGTCAAAGTAATGCACACTGCAAATACATGTCTGTTATTATATCCGGATTAAGAGCACAAGCATCCATAATAACAGAGGTGTATGTTCTCTTTTGTAGTCAGTACAAAAAGAACAACGTCAAGTGGTCATGTTCAATACATACAAAGTGTACTAGTGTAAACCTATAGTCAAGATAGACTAATACCATATTACACTACAACCTTCCCAATAGATTGTCCAAGTCCATCTAGGTTGTGAACCATTTATATATTCTATAGGGAATTGATAATATGATCTTCTGTGTGATACCACACACCATATTATCTACAATATAGTGTATCAGACACTTGCATCAACACTTGTAACAAATACAATATGCAAACATTGTCCATATGATTCTCCTTCAAAATTTAAGTAAATAAAGTTAATACAAAAGTGATGCTTTTAGTATATAACCCTAACATTTTGGACTTCATGGAACGGTTTGTTTTGTCGTGTGGGATCATTTGATGCAATTTATCTTATAAGCCATTTTGTATCGGTACGTTCTTGTCGTGCATGTCAACTCCAACTATTTTAGGCAAGTACACCGTGCTTTATATTTTATTATATATTATAATTGCAGCTAGCATGTCTTTCCTAGTTGTGTTACATATTGAGACACGATTCTAACACGTGATGATATTGCTTGAATTTGATTCATGAACAATAATCTTGACTCATTTATAAATCTTGAATCACCTTCTAAATCACCAATCTTGAATCACCTGTTACATGAATCTTAGAAAACGGGGAAATGCTAAGTAGTTATGTGACCAACAACCAAACCGCCTGAGTCAATCCTGAATGATAGTTCGACGTACAACTCACGTATGTTCGAGCCGTACCTTTTGAATCACCAACCCAAGCTGGTTACATAATGAAAATGGTATTTCAAACACACTTTTCTTACTTGATCTCGCATGTTTATTTTCGTAGCATGGATAATTCTCTAGATTTACTTGTCATTATTTACTAGTTCATTAATTTTATTTACCATTATCTAGTTATATTTCATTATCATGTAGAGTCTCTTTTTACTTGTTATACTATTACGTAGCTTTATTTTGTATCGTACGACATTGTATGTGGTGTTACTTGCTCCAAGCCTGACTAGATAACTATTTTTAGGCATTATCTCTTTGGACCTCGGACCGCATGATAAGCCATAGGCCCTAAAGCTATTTTTGGAGGATTTGACCATATTCTGTTCCTAGTTGCTTTCTGTCATTTTCTATTTTTTCTTTTATTTTATTACCGAATTTGTCTCCGATAACTCTTGATTAATTTGTATGAATTCAACACTTGAAGTCTATGTCATTTGCTCTTAATAAAATTTGTTTATCTTTTCTCATGTCATCTTTCTTTAGCTACTGTGAATGAGCTATGTTATTAAATCATGTAATCTTGAAGTATAGACAACGCACTAGCGTCGATGCTGTGGTGCAGGCTAGGCGTGCCTCGCGACTTGTGCCCTAACCTACAAGTGCAGGTCGTGACAAGTTTTTATGGTGGCCCATTCAGGTCCCATCTTCACGACTAGTGTGAAGTCGTAGTGGTACTTAGGTTAGTCGTGCCACTGCAAGCCTATAATATTTCAGATGACTTCAGGATTAGGAAACTTAATCTCAGAATAGGAATTTCTAATTTTGACACTTAAATATCTATCAATTATTTGTCCTCCTTGAAATTTATCAACTTTCTTCTTTTGTTCCTAAATCTCATATCTTTTTATTCTCTTCAAAATGGCCAAGGAAAATAAATTTATGCCTATAGAAGAATCGTCATCCTCTTATCCCGAGAATCCTGAGGAGATCGATGCAAATCCTTATCTTCCATCTCGTCCAGCACCTAAGAGCAATCATATTCCTGAGGACATATCTCTAGGGGAGCACAACTCTTTGAGTTGCTTCATGGAATGATCGAAGCCCAGAGGGTCCAAGTGTCTAGACCCGCACCCACTGTGAGGATACGAGTACGTAACAGCGCCCAGCCTACGTCGCAGTGTCGGCGGTAGAACGCTGTCCTAGGTTACTATCTAATCAACAACTCACGCAATTATATAATGTACTTGTAAAATCTCAACTCTGAATGGAGGACAAGTATAGATATAATAAAATCTCAATCACAGTCTAAGCACGATAAGATAACACAGAAGTTTATAACTAAAGACTAAATAACAACGATTATAAACTACAAAAATAATAATATCTCAAACAAACTCAAATACAAACTCGTATCTCAAGTTATTACAAATCAAGTTCTAAAACATAAAAACTAAACCAAGTCTACTAGCTAGTCTTCCGATCACTCCTAAGTGTCGGGGCCATAGGTAGCTAAGCCATCTCCTGCTCCAAGGCAAGTAGGGCAAATATCCTCAGGGTAATCATCTGTAATATTTTTAACAGGTCCAGTCAGGACAGGAATGAGTACAATTCATTAAAAAATCCCAAGTAAATAACAGAGAACTATAAAGCAGTTATAGGCAGTTGTATTGATGAACATGGCAGTTTATATTCAGGTGATGGTATAGAGAGACAAATAAAGTACAAGGAAAGTAAGTAATTAAACAAGAGAAGAATCATGGAAATAAAGACTGTAAAATAAAATATAGCTGAACTAGAGTAACAAGATGAGTCCAGTCGGTACAATATAAGTCGAGTGTAATCCCAATGTGAGCCTAATACAAGATGAGTCAAATGTGATTCTAATCATTGTTCTAATAAGGTAATTCGAATAAGGTGATACAAATAAGGTAATTCGAATAGTAATTCACATGATGATCTAACAATGATTCGAATAAATTCTCCAAGTGTGTTTTAAAATATCGAGTTCGACATGTAAATGACTGTAGGTAATACGGCACACCACACACTGATCAGGTGAGGGATGGCTATCGTTCGAATATCATTCACAGAAGGGTGATTCGTATAGGGGGATATGTTTACATGTCTAATCAGTATTTTCCCGTCCAGTCTAATACAATGAATCCATAATCCAACACATAAGACGAATACAAGTCCAACCAGCACATGAAGATACGAATAGGTGGTTCAAATAGTGATTCGTATGGTGATTCGAATAATAGAGGCAAGACGAGTAAGTATGTGTGTCGTATACATGGATTCAGTAATAATAATACAAATTTGTAACAAAGAATCACATACAGCTAACTAGAACTGAAGTATAGTAATTGACAAATAAATAAAAGAACTATCAGAGAATGTACTCGCTAGATACTCTGAAAAGAGTAGTGTAATATCAGATACCTGCACCAGAATCACAATGTCCTAAACAGAGTAATACAGGTTATAATGTGTTAAAAATAAGGTAAATGAAGTTTATGATGCAATCTACATGATTTCTAGGCCAATCTAGGTCAAAGTCAACTCTAAGTCAAACCTGGTCAACTGCCTAGGTCAAACTAGGTCCAAGTCAAACTTGGTCAACTCTGGGTCAACCCAAGTCAACATCTAGTCAATCCTAAACCATTGGGTCAAACCTTGGTCAATTCTAGGGTTTGGTCAACTATCAAGTCAAACAAGGTTAACTAGGCTCTTTCTAGGTCATACTAGATCAACATCCTATGTATCAACCTATACTCACAAATGTAAGCTAATACCTTAGCACCCAATACCCTGTCACATATCACCTAGGCAATCCCATTCCTATACTTAAGACTACCCACATAACCAATACCTATATCCATTATACTCTCTCATATATCAACTAACCCTAACATATTACATATGTATATACTCAAGCCTATATATATACATCAACATTTCCTCCCTCAAACCCTCCAACTTATAACATGCAACACTATTCACATAACCACATCCATATATATGTATACTCAAGCTCCTATATAGATATATATCCTATATACAACACTCCCTAGCATACCCACTCTAATTCTCACATGGGACACTAACCCCTTTCTCTCAAATTCTTCACATTGACACTCACACACACTCAACTCTCCATTCACTCTTTATACAGGACAATGGCCTCCCCTTAACTGGACTAAACTGAACACCCAAGGAAGCACTAGGGCTAGACCAAATGAGTACTAAAGCAACTGGCAAAACCTCCACTAGTTTGCCATGAAACCACTCCCCTCCTCTGATACCAGTCTACATCTAGACTACCATAGAACTGAACAACTTCATAATCTAACCAATAAAGGGTATTGACTCTCCTAAAGGATTTAACAGATGAGTAGGGAATTGAACTGTGACTATACCATATTCAACCCAGGTGAACTAACCTGTCCCAAAGCTGTCCTAACCTTCACTAACCCGAGCCCCCTACTCTCATATAGCTCCTCATCCTATCATATAACCAACACAAGTTCATGGACCAAGCACCCATGTGCTCGTACATATCAATACAAACACATACATCCCACTCTACATTCTCATTTCAGCTTTATATATATATATATATATACATGGATACATACATTTGCATTCATTCAAATAGGAAGGGGAAGAAAAACTGAGAACAGTGACCGAATGAGTGCAGGATTGAGATGAAGAAAAATGTATTGAATGTGTTTCATGTGATTCTCAGGTTACTGATTTTCAGTTTTTTTGTGTGTGAGTGATGCAAAAGAGTGAATGAGTGTCCCAGGTTAGCAGTGTTGTGAGTGTCATGTGTGTGTCTTGGGTGAGTGAGTGAACGACCATACCATTCTCAGTTTAAGGATCAATGTGTGTGTGGTTGAGCATGTGATTCAATGTGTGCCAAGTGTGTATAGGAAATAGTGTCAATATGGGTAAATCTCAAGCTTTAAATAACCAACAATGTGTGTGAAGATGTGTGTGGGTCATTAGGATAATATCCTGTTCTCAGATTTCATGTGTGACAGTGTGTATCAGATTTAGGCATGTGTGTGTATATATAAAGGGATAGGCTAGGGTGTGAAAGTGAACATGGTGTGATCTCAGTTTTGTGACAGTGCCCTGTATTAATTTCAGATTTTAGTTTGTACTAAACAGGGTGAATGTGTGTACATGTGTGTGTGATAGATGAGTGTCCAAACTAGTTGGCAATCTCAGGTTTTTCCAGATTTAGGCATAGGTGTGTGCATATGCAAATATGAATGTGTTTAGTTACATGTAGCAGTCATGTGTAGGGGTGTGCTATATGAACATAAAAACAGTGGATAGTTTCCAGGAATTAGAGGGTAATATCCAATCAATGTATTTCAAGCAATCTCAGGAATTCAATTTAAACCAATAATCAGTTGTGTATAACAGTTTCAATATCAGAAAACCATTTCGAAATCCCAAAATGCAAATTCGAGCTCATTTCCTATGCCAATCACAAACCTCAACATGTTAGCTAATTCCAGATGTGTACAGGTGTAATCCTTCTTGAATTGAACACACAATCAACAGTTAACCTACATTTGAATCTCAAAAAATCGAAAATCAGTTTTTGTATCAGAACATTTAGGAAAAACCAAATTTTCAAACTAAAATCCAATAAATTATCAAATTGATTGTGCCAACACAAAGTACACATGTGTACGTGTCCTAGGGGTGCATTCGTGTCCAGAAAACTGGACACGAAAGTGTCCAAGACCGAACTGCACACTGAATCAGTAACATGCATCCCAGTGCTCGTGCAGTGAGGACACGGCCTCGTGCACGCGACACAGGGCACGATACGACTCATGCTCGTGCCCACGTGTTCGCCCCATATAGGGCTACACATGTGTCGCCCTGCACAGTGTCAACGTGTCCCTGTGTCGTGCCAAATGGTGCGTATCCGAGCACAAAAACGGGTTCGCACGTGTCAGTATAAAACCAGTACAGCGACGATTTCTCCGCGCACACTGAACGAGGACCCACGAAATTTTGTGGGAGTCCTGTCAGTCACTAGGGCTACGTGTCCACCAAAAATCATGACCTGAATCGCCGTGTCGTATCCCACAGCAAGCCCGAGCAGTAGGAAATGTGTGCGGCTGCTCGTACAGCGAGTTCGTATCCGTTTTGGACACGGACACGACTCAAAAATTGACTCAGTCCACACGAAATCCAAAGCATGCATAGGGCTACAAATTTGATTAATTAGTTTTTAAAAAAATAATAAAAAGTTCTTTGAGACATTTTGTCAAACACATAAACATACACATAGACACGTGTCCGATACTGACACCAAACGGACACGAAATCCACCCAAATTTTAGGGACAGCTAGGGGACACCTAGATCTAGCCTAATATGCAAAGAAATCGAAATAATAATACAATTTAAGGGGTTTTATCTATAGGTACAAATAGCAAGAAAAAGCCCCAAAATGAAGTGTTCCTCCTTGCTAGCTCGGATCCCCAAATTGCTCAAAATCTGGGATTACTCTCCACCAATAGTAAGTAAACAAAAATTAGATGCTAATGCAAAAGACTAGAGTTGAAAAGGAGTTGAAATGAAAAAGTTATGGATTGGAGAAGATGGCTCTTTACCTCTTTCTTCAAAACTTGGAAAATTAATAAAAGAGGCAAGAACAAATGGAAGAGGCATTAAATAGGGGTGGGAAACCCTAGGTTGGCTGCCATGAGTGGGCTTTTTGGGATTTGGGCTTAAGTCATGGGCCTAATTGCACTAGTCATGGAATTAAAATCATGTCATGAAATTAATGCACCTATTCTATTCCTCCTATTTGAAAACTAGATTCTAATGGCTAGGATGAGGTTAACTTAAGTTAGACTAGGGTCACACCATTGTCTACCAAGTAACCATAACTAGGGTTAGCTTCTAAGTTAGTCTCTTAAGTCACAGCTAGTCAAAAGTCAAAATTAACAATCACCAATGCAATAAATCATGAAATAATTCAAAGAGGCCAAACGACCAAAATACCCTCATGCTCAAAAGTAAAAATAAATCATCCTAATGACGTGGTCAGGCTCTAGGTCGGACAGGCTCTCAGGTTACACTAGTAAACATCAAAATCAAAAGCCATGACTTAAAGCAGTTTTTAAATAGTTTAAAGGTGATTAAAAATCACCAAAAATCATAATATGAAATAAATATCAATAATTAATAATTATAATTATAAAATTTCAAAATTATCCTCATTTGGGAAACTGGGTGTTACAATCCTACCCATCTTAGAAAAATTTTGCCCTCGAAATTAAGATGGTCGTACTTTTTCTAGGTTAAATCCCCAACAATCAAGGTCGATAGTTAACATGCTACACAATCTTATTGGTTGTGATATTACGATCTTGATCAGGGTCACTACACTATCTATCACAGTACAAAATATTCTGACAGGTACTAATAGAATCATACAACAAGATGGAAAGAGGAACATGAAAGACAGACTTGCTAACCCGTCACCCGTAGCGTCGGTCTACTCGACTGTCAGCGCAAAAGCCCTGCCCCTCTGGGGTATATCCCTCTGATGGTGTGGGGTACGGTGCTGCGCTACAGGTGGCCTAGCTCCCTCTATCTAATCCATGACACTCAAGTAATATCCACCCTGATATTCCACTCAGTAATACTAGGGCACCATCTATATGGTATCTTTTCTGCAATCTGTTAATCATACCCATCTATCCAGAACCATGTTACCAGAATCCTCGTCACACCAGTAAGTATGGCTGCGATAATCCATAGAGTCCACAACTAATATACATACCTTTAGAATCTTGGTATTTAAAATTTTTGTGTTGCCGCTAGCTTGGCTGCGAAAACTTTAAATTCCCACACTCGAGAAATACATCCAAAATTAGACTCTATCTCATCGCCCAACCAACTGATATGGCTGTAGAAGAATCTAGATTCCATAACTGAGGCAACCTAACCCATAATGTTATCTTGGTAGAAAATTAAGTCAATAATGAATACCAAGAATCAAATTCAACGATGAACCAGGAAGATAGACAGATACTGTCAGAATCGAATTTCGAGATAGTTTATAATGAGATTCTCAAGGGTCATCCCAGGAATCTTCTCAAGTAGTCCTAACTGTGATTGAGTACCTCTCCGTTGAAGCCTATCGCTCAATCCTATCGCAGGCTCGCAGCAGTACAACTAAGTCGTCGTACTACCACGATATCGCACTAATGCGACTCTCGACGTGCATAGGCCACCACTAAAAACGTGTCACGACCCGCACCCACTGTGAGGGTACGAGTACGTAACAACGCCCAGCCTACGTCGCAGTGTCAGCGGTAGAACGCTGTCCTAGGTTACTATCTAATCAATAACTCACGCAATTATATAATGTACTTGTCAAATCTCAACTCCGAATGGAGGACAAGTATAGATATAATGAAATCTCAATCACAGTCTAAGCATGATAAGATAACACAGAAGTTTATAACTAAAGACTAAATAACAACGATTATAAACTACTAAATAATAATATCTCAAACAAACTCAAATACGAACTCGTATCTCAAGTTATTACTATTCAAGTTCTAAAACATAAAAACTAAACCAAGTCTACTAGCTAGTCTTCCGATCACTCCTAAGTGTCGGGGCCATTGGTAGCTAAGCCATCTCCTGCTCCAAGGCAAGTAGGGTAAATATCCTCAGGGCAATCATCTGTAATATTTTTAACAGGTCCAGTCAGGACAGGAACGAGTACAATTCATCAAGAAATCCCAAGTAAATGACAGAGAACTATAAAGCAGTTATAGACAGTTGTATTGATGAACATGGCAGTTTATATTCAGGTGATGGTACAGAGAGACAGATAAAGTACAAGGAAAGTAAGTAACTAAACAAGAGAAGAATCATGGCAATAAAGACTGTAAAATAAAATCTAGCTGAACTAGAGTAACATGATGAGTCCAGATGGTACAATATAAGTCGAGTGTAATCCCAATGTGAGTCTAATACAAGATGAGTCGAATGTGATTCTAATCATTTTTCTAATAAGGTGATTCGAATAAGGTGATACGAATAAGGTGATTCGAATAGTGATTCACATGATGATCTAACAATGTTTCGAATAAATTCTCCAAGTGTGTTTTAAAATACCGAGTTCGACATGTAAACGGCTGTAGGTAATATGGTACACCACACACTGATCAGGTGAGGGATGGCTATCGTTCGAATATCATTCACAGAGGGGTGATTCGAATAGGGGGATATGTCTACATGTCTAATCAGTATTTCCCCGCCCAGTCAAATAAAATGAATCCATAATCCAACACATAAGACGAATACAAGTCCAACCAGCACATGAAGATACGAATAGGTGGTTCAAATAGTTATTCGTATGGTGATTCGAATAATAGAGACAAGACAAGTAAGTATGTGTGTCGTATACATGGATTCAGTAATAACAATACGTGTTTGTAACAGAGAATCACATACAGCTAACTAGAACTGAAGTACAGTAATTGACAAATAAATGAGAGAACTATCAGAGAATGTACTCGTCTGATACTCTGAAAAGAGTAGTGTAATATCAGATGCCTGTACCAGAGTCACAATGTCCTAAACAGAGTAATACAGGTTATAATATGTTAAAAATAAGGTAAATAAAGTTTATGATGCAATCTACATGATTTCTAGGCCAATCTAGGTCAAAGTCAACTCTAAGTCAAACCTGGTCAACTGTCTAGGTCAAACTAGGTCCAAGTCAAACTTGATCAACTCTGGGTCAACCCAAGTCAACATCTAGTCAATCCTGAACCATTGGGTCAAACCTTAGTCAATTCTAGGGTTTGGTCAACTATCAAGTCAAACAAGGTTAACTAGGCTCTTTCTAGGTCATACTAGATCAACATCCTATGTATCAACCTATACTTTACCACAAATGTAAGCTAATACCTTAGCACCCAATATCCTGTCACATATCACCTAGGCAATCCCATTACCTATACTTAAGACTACCCACATAACCAATACCTATATCCATTATACTCTCTCATATATCAACCTTACCTCAACTAACCCTAACATATTACATATGTATATACTCAAGCCTATATAAATACATCAACATTTCCTCCCTCAAACCCTCCAACTTATAATATGCAATACTATTCACATAACCACATCCATATATATGTATACTCAAGCTCCTATATAGATATATATCCTATATACAACACACCCTAGCATACCCACTCTAATTCTCACATGGGACACTAACCCCTTTCTCTCAAATTCTTCATATAGACACTCACACATACTCAACTCTCCATTCACTCTTTATACAGGACAATGGCCTCCCCTTAACTGGACTAAACTGAACACCCAAGGAAGCACTTGGGCTAGACCAAATGAGTACTAAAGCAACTGGCAAAACCTCCACTAGTTTGCCAGGAAACCACTCCCCTCCTCTGATACCAGTCTACATCTAGACCACCAAAGGACTGAACAACTTCATAATCTAACCAATAAAGGGTATTGACTCTCCTAAAGGATTTAACAGATGAGTAGGAAATTGAACTGTGACTATACCATATTCAACCCAGGTGAACTAACCTGTCCCAAAGCTGTCCTAACCTTCACTAACCCGAGCCCCCTACTCTCATATAGCTCCTCATCCTATCATATAACCAACACAAGTTCATGGACCAAGCACCCATGCGCTCGTACATATCAATACAAACACATACATCCCACTCCACATTCTTATTTCAGCTTTATATATATATATACATGGATACATACATTTGCATTCATTCAAATAGGAAGGGGAAGAAAAACTGAGAACAGTGACTGAATGAGTGCAGGATTGAGATGAAGAAAAATGTATTGAATGTGTTTCATGTGATTCTCAGGTTACTGATTTTCAATTTTTTTGTGTGTGAGTGATGCAAAAGAGTGAATGAGTGTCCCAGGTTAGCAGTGTTGTGAGTGTCCTGTGTGTGTCTTGGGTGAGTGAGTGAACGACCATACCATTCTCAGTTTAAGGATCAATGTGTGTGTGGTTGAGCATGTGATTCAATGTGTGCCAAGTGTGTATAGGAAATAGTGTCAATATGGGTAAATCTCAAGCTTTAAATAACCAACAATGTGTGTGAAGATGTGTGTGGGTCATTAGGATAATATCCTGTTCTCAGATTTCATGTGTGACAGTGTGTATCAGATTTAGGCATGTGTGTGTATATATAGAGGGATAGGCTAGGGTGTGAGAGTGAACATGGTGTGATCTCAGTTTTGTGACAGTGCCCTGTATTAATTTCAGATTTCAGTTTGTACTAAACAGGGTGAATGTGTGTACATGTGTGTGTGATAGATGAGTGTCCAAACTAGTTGGCAATCTCAGGTTTTTCCAGATTTAGGCATAGGTGTGTGCATATGCAAATATGAATGTGTTTAGTTACATGTAGCAGTCATGTGTAGGGGTGTGCTATATGAACATGAAAACAATAGATAGTTTCCAGGTATTAGAGGGTAATATCCAATCAATGTATTTCAAGCAATCTCAGGAATTTAATTTAAACCAATAATCAGTTGTGTATAACAGTTTCAATATCATAAAACCATTTCGAAATCCCAAAATGCAAATTCGAGCTCATTTCCTATGCCAATCACAAACCTCAATATGTTAGCTAATTCCAGATGTGTACAGGTGTAATCCTCCTCGAATTGAACACACAATCAACAGTTAACCTACATTCGAATCTCAGAAAATCGAAAATCAGTTTTTGTATCAGAACATTTAGGGAAAACCAAAATTTTAAACTAAAACCCAATAAATTATCAAATTGATTGTGCCAACACAAAGTACACATGTGTACGTGTCCTAGGGGTGCATTCGTGTCCAGAAAACTGGACATGAAAGTGTCCAAAACTGAACTGCACACTGAATTAGTAACATGCATCCCAGTGCTCGTGCAGCGAGGACACGGCCTCGTGCACGCGACACAGGGCACGACACGACTCGTGCCCGTGCCCACATGTTCGCCCCATATAGGGCTACACATGTGTCGCCCTACACAGTGTCAACGTGTCCCCGTGTCGTACCAAATGGTGCGTATCTGAGCGCAAAAATGGGTTCGTACGTGTCAGTGTAAAACCAGTGCAGCGACGATTTCTCCGCGCACACTGAACGAGGACCCACGAAATTTTGTGGGAGTCTTGTCAGTCACTAGGGCTACGTGTCCACCAAAAATCACGACCTGAATCGCCGTGTCGTGTCCCACATCAAGCCCGAGCAGCAGGGCATGTGTGCGGCTGCTCGTACAGCGAGTTCGTGTCCGTTTTGGACACGGACACGACTCAAAAATTGACTCAGTCCACACGAAATCCAAAGCACATGCATAGGGCTACAAATTTGATTAATTAGTTTTCAAAAAAAAGAATAAAAAGTTCTTTGAGACATTTTGTCAAACACATAAACATACACATAGACACGTGTCCGATACGGACACCAAACGGACACGAAATCCATCCAAATTTTAGGGACAACTAGAGGACACCTAGATCTAGCCTAATATGCAAAGAAATCGAAATAATAATACAATTTAAGGGGTTTTACTTATAGGTGCAAATAGCAAGAAAAAGCCCCAAAATGAAGTGTTCCTCCTTGCTAGCTCGGATCCCCAAATTGCTCAAAATCTGGGATTACTATCCACCAACAGTAAGTAAACAAAAATTAGATCCTAATACAAAAGACTAGAGTTAAAAAGGAGTTAAAATGAAAAAGTTATGGATTGGGGAAGATGGCTCTTTACCTCTTTCTTCAAAACTTGGAAAATTAATAAAAGAGGCAAGAACAAATGGAAGAGGCATTAAATAGGGGTGGGAAACCCTAGGTTGGCTGCCATGGGTGGGCTTGTTGGGGTTTGTGCTTAAGTCATGGGCCTAATTGCACTAGTCATGGAATTAAAATCATGTCATAAAATTAATGCACCTATTCTATTCCTCCTATTTGAAAACTAGATTCTAATGGCTAGGATGAGGTTAACTTAAGTTAGACTAGGGTCACACCATTGTCTACCAAGTAACCATAACTAGGGTTAGCTTCTAGGTTAGTCTCTTAAGTCACAGCTAGTCAAAAATCAAAATTAACAATCACCAACGCAATAAATCATAAAATAATTCAAATAGGCCAAATGACCAAAATACCCTCATGCTCAAAAGTAAAAATAAATCATCCTAATGATGTAGTCAGGCTCTAGGTCAGATAGGCTCTCAGGTTACGCTAGCAAACATCAAAATCACAAGCCATGACTTAAAGCAGTTTTTAAATAGTTTAAAGGTGATTAGAAATCACCAAAAAATCATAATGTAAAATAAATATCAATAATTAATAATTATAATTAGAAAATTTCAAAATTACCCTCATTTGGGAAACTGGGTGTTACACCAAGCTGATGCCCAGCGTGAGCAGAATGCTATCATAAAAGAGGGCTTGTAGAATGCTCACCTATTTTATTAGTTGTTGGAGACAATAGACTAATCAAGGACCTCCGACTCCATTTGAGGAAAGAAATATTTTAGATTTCAAGAAGATAGATCCCCCAAAATTTAAGGACACTGAAGGCATACTCTTTGGTGATGGATGACTAGAACACATAGAAAGGATTATGCGGGTTTGTCAACTTCCTGGAAGACTTAGAGTCGAAGCTGCTGGACTCCAAATCCATGACTTAGCCCAAACTTGCTTCCGAAATGAACCTAGGACAGCTGAAACCAACCTAACTTGGGAGGACTTCAAGGACCAATTTAAGAAGAAACTCTATCCCGACGTTGCCAGAGAGTCATTAGAGAGGCAATTCCATGATCTTAAGCAAGACAAACGTACTGTTGACGATTATGCCGCTAAATTTAGCAGACTCAGTCGCTTTGCTGTCTACTTTGTTAGAGATCCAATGGCCCGAGCACGTAAATTCCAATAGGGTCTAGCTAAGGAAATCAGGATCCTTGTTATTGCTAATGGTGCCAAGACCTATGCGGACATCCTAGATGTTGCTCAAGGCGAAGAGAAAGAAGTGGACATAGATCCTAAACCTAAGAAGGGCCAGATGTAAGCAAAGATACCAATCCTGGACCGACAAAGCGTTAGAAGACTCTCCAAGTTCAAGCACCAGTCCAGCATACAAACCAGATTACCTGTGCCGATTACAAAAAGACTGGACATAAGTGGGATGACTGCAGAAAGGGCATGATGCAGTGCTTCCACTGTGGTTCGACTGAACATAAAATTAAGGAGGGTTCCCAAAGGAAGACTGGAGGCCAAACTAACTAGCATTGGAGCTGAGGTAAAAATTTAGAATTGCATAAGTATGATTTTGATAGGAACGTAACACTTAGAATACCACTTGTGAATTCAGGAGTAATGACTATACGTGGATAACCTTTAGAAATAGCATGATTCTTAATCTCTCTTTCCCTCTTCTTGTTTCTTTAACCTCGCTCGTAGATCAAATCTAATTAATCATTCCAAAATCTTTTAGTCGTGCTAAATCATGATGTTTCTATATATAATTATTTCTAGATGATTCGATCATGCTATCTTCTATCATATTTTTTAATCGTGCTAAGTTTTGATTCTATTATATTTTTGATCGTGCCAAGTCACGTCATTTCAATTTTTGAGGATAAAATTTCTTTAGGGTGCATATATTTGTAACCCTTTATCCAACTACAGAATTTTTTTAGAATTTATAAAACCCTTTTTCCAAATTTTTGGGAACATGTTTGAGAGTCCATCCATGGCCTCCTCAAGCCCATGGCACAGCCACCTAGTCAACCCGAGCAAGGTGGGATCAACAACCTAGAGTGCTAAACATGGAGCCCCTCCATCCAAGTAGGCTTGGTACGTCTATGGCATATAGCCACCCAGCCGACACCCAAGTGGGGACTCGAACCATTGTCATCCCCATGGGAGCCCCTTGTTGCAACCACTAGGCCAATATATATTATCTTTATGATTAAACATATATGCACACTTATAATTCACATACTCATATTAGTATACATATATAGGTACATATAAATATATACAACAAAAATATAATTTTGAAAAAAAAAAATTAGGGATTATATTCTACCCAACATAGAAATTTTGTCATCGAAATTACGACCCACATCCGTTCAGGATGCGAGTATGTGAACAAGTCCAGCCTACGTCGCAGTATTGGTGGTAGAACGCTATCTAGCCTGCAATAAACAAGTACTCATAAAAAACTATCTTTATTTGCTCATTAACAAAATTAAATCAATTTTAACATTCAAATTTGAATAAAATACAATGTCTCACAAAATCTAATACAACAAATTTAAACTCAATGAACAAATCTATCTAACCAGTCCTTTGGAGTCGACCACGACATAACCCATGTCTTTTCCAATGATTCCAATGCATAGCAAACGATTAATCTGAAAAATGGTTTTCAGTCATGAATGGAACAAGTACATACATGGCAAACTATTCAAGAGATAATAGAAACTATAAAACAGAAATAGCATATGATATACATGGTGACATGGTATGACAAATTTAGAGAAAATAGATCACTACACCAAAACATACAATTTGTAACACTTTTTTTTCTATTTCGTAACGGTTATAACTGTTGTAACTTAGTCACGGTAATTACCGTGACAATAATTAAATAACTGTTGCTAAAATATATTTTTTAAATTTTTATTTTTGTTTATTTTTATAACGATAATTACTGTGACAAATGAAAAAGAAAATGTTACTAAAATTTTCAGTTTCCCTCCTTTAATTTTACACCCCTCCATTATTTTCCCCTCTTTCAACATAAGAGTGTTATCAAACTGAAATCACCCCGAGCTAGGGCTCTCGCCTTCCCGAGCCCTTTCCGAGACAAGGGACTCTCCTAACTCCCACCACCACCCTCATCTGGCAGCCATCCCGAGCCAGGCCTCTGCCACCACAACCCTCACCGACGCCATCACCATGGCTGCTTACTCTCGGAGTCGGAGCGTCGGTCCCGTGAGGAGGAAGATGAGTGGCATGAGTGCGTCGAAGAGGGCTTCTCCGACCTGGAGGCCTACCGCCTCCAGGGATCCTACAGATCCGACATCGTCGGAAAGTTCTTCCCATGTCTCCAAATTAATTTTTCTTTCATTATCTTCTTGAACGATTGGGGAATTTATTAGTTCACTTTGGCTGTGTTTGATTGGGCTTTTTTCCATAGAAAATATTTCATCACAAATTTTCCATCAATTGTAGTGTTTGATAGCTTATATTTTCTTTGGCAGCTGAGACAATAGTGTATCTTCAAGGCAGGTTTTCATACTCAGGGAAGCCACTTGCTCGAGCTTTCCTCTTGAAACATGCCGGAATGAACAAGAGCTTCAAAGCAATAATGAGATCAGAACAGTTCGGCTATGCTCTTGAAGACTCTAAGGAAAAATTGGTTAGTTTCGTCATATGAATATGCTCTCATACTAATAATTCTTCGTACATTATCTCTTTCAAATGTTGGTTACTACTCTAGGTGGAAGAGAAGGCTGCGGTGGAATGGGAAAGTAGAGTGGCATTTGCCTTGGCTAGCCATGAGTTTGGTCTGGTGTTTGAGGCTTTAGCAGAAGGCATGAGGAGCAAAAATGCCAGCTTCTTCTCGGCATGTCTAGTGTCTGCGACATGGCTCGTCCACATGCTCTGTTCTTCCCGACACGGGGATACGAGGAGCTGCAAGGCATTGCTTGCTAAAGCAATACATATCCATCCTCAAGTCCTCAAACAATTTGGACGATAAAGAACTAGCTATGCTCGCTGTTAGGAGCTTTATGAATGATGCTGGTAAGTCTTCCTAAATATGTAGTAGCTCCTCTTTCCCTTGGAAAAGAAATTGCAGATATCATTTCAAGGATTAATGTCTAAGTTTCAATTATTATTTCAATATTTATGATCAATGCCTAAGTTTATGTTATTGTTCTGAATTTCCAGATGGAATGAAGGATCTTAGCTTCTATATCAAGGATATCTTGAAAACTATTAGTGAGCTCAAGAAATCATCGGTCTTAGCATACGATATGCTAAAAATTCTCTCAGATGGGAAAGAGTCCAGTTCTGTAAGTTTGATATTTCTTTTTCTCAGGATTCAGGGATGAATGGTCCTGAAAGATACTAACCAATGTATCATGGTTCAGAATGCAGGATATATGGAATCGCGAGGAGTTGAATCAAGTGGACTGTAGCACAAATGGGGAAGTGCTATCGATAGTTTACTTTAAGAACATAATATTTTCTGGGCATTCGGATGGAATGCTAAAGATGAAGATCTTGTGTTTACTTGTTGCAACCAACAATTTGGTCATAGTTAAAAACTTGCTTCATATAGCTCTGCAAATAGTAATTACAGTCAACAGCTAGCAATTGTCTCACTTAGCTTAGTCCTTAATATTCAATATATTCTTAATATCACTAATATGAAGCCCATACAGGTGTGGGAAGGCGGTGCTAGAATTCTGATCTGATCAAGAAGGTCATGAACATACGAAAGCTGTAACCAGCTTGTCCATTTTACAGTCTGGAGAAATTGTACAATGGTTCGCTCGACAAAACTGTGAGGGTACGATATTCTGCTTTTCCCACATATGGATATCGACATCTTCATGTGTTTCTGAAACTGAAACCTTCATCTACATTAACAGGTTTGGACTGTTCGAGACAAAATTATCTCATGTGTAGAAGTTCACGATATGAGAGATCAAGTTCATAACCTGACCGTTGCAAACACCATCGCCTGCTTCACTCCACATGGAGCCGGTATCAAGGTACTTCCACAAACTTTCTTCTTAGATTATATGAGGTTGATCATATCAATCTGACACTTCAATATCCTTTATTTCATGTATCTTTTATCATTTAAGAATGTCTTGAACCTTGAGTTCCTTGTCAAGATTAAGACAGATATGAACCAGCCATATCATATCAATCTTACAATTACATAAAGAACTTACTACCATACTTATCCAATTCCTTCACTTGATTAAAATAAATCAATATGGATGACCAATTTGTTAGCTTCAAAACCTTCATCGTTGAGAATGAAATATGAATTTCCTCTTTTCTTATTATTTTCTGATTAGGTATTTTCTTGGAATGGAGGATTCAAGTCACTCAACCCTAGCAAGTCTGT
>JANAVB010021798.1:11089640-11117413 GCA_029216955.1 Iris pallida | reverse complement strand
TGGAGGAAAGTCGGCAACTGGTTCTGGATCTCAGCAGACCCTCAGAGGTTGATCTTGTAAGATAACACACCTTGGCAGGGTTGACAACCGCCTCATCAAAATCAACTCCCCATTTGACAAAGGGAAGCATCCAGAAGGACCTCATTCAGCAACGGAATCGTCATCGATACTGGCACAACAAAAATCAAAGGTCAGGCAAAAAGACAAAGTGTGTCAAAGCAACCTGGCACGTCATCTGGGTTTAAACCCATGCGCCTCAGTAAAAGGCTTCGGCGCATCATCAGGGTGTAAACCCATGCGCCTCAGTGAAAGGCTTCGTCGCATCATCAGGGGAGTAAACCCATGCGCGTCAACAAAGGCTTCGGCGCATTCGGGATATAACCCATACGCGTCCGCAGTTAAACCTCGGTGCATGATAAAGGCCTAAACCTATGCACGTCGGCGGGGTGAAACCTCGACGAGTACAGAAGTCCATGCGCGTCGACAAAAGAGAGTTAGGGCACGTCAACTCAGTCGCATGATCCAAAGACCGCCTGAACAAAGAAAGTAGTGGAAAAGACGACACCCACCCGTCACAGCGGGGCGAACGTCGGCCGGAGTCACAATGGTGATAGGGGCATCCCCCTCGGTATACTCCACCGGCTCCTTTCCCTTGCCAGCACCGTCGCGAGGAGTCTTGGGAACCATTTCTTCGAGAGAAGAAAAGTTAGGGTTTTTGAAGAAGAACTCTAAAGAAAGCAAAAGCAAGGAGAAGAAGAACTCTCTCTTTCCATCTCTCGCCTATTTATAGGGCTTGGTCGCACGCGTGAACCGATGATGTATGATCTCAGCCGTCGCCTCGGGTTCTGTGAAGAGATAACCACAAATAAAACCAAAAAAGATCATCATTAATCTTTTTTAGGTTACCGAGGCGTCATCATTTGCACTAACTGAGCGGAGCATACGTCCAGTACTGACGCGCGGTGTATCTATGCGCCCTGACGGTCATGCGCCTCCACTACCATGCTTCTTATTCAAAGTATTCCAAAACTTATCCAAAAGTTTTGAAAACTTTGAAGGGGGTCTTGTAGAAGCATGTAATTTCAGAACCAGAAAGTCTATGCGCCAGACTACATGCGCCAAAGCTTGGACAAAGTGCTTCACAGCAAAAAGCAACAAATATAGACATTGAAAGAGGACTTTTTATTTAACATATAAAAGTCTATTACATGTCTAAGAAAGACTATACAAAGGAGAAAGAAAAGATCCTAAGTCTACAGCTAGCAATCAACATGCGCCCTCGGCCAGGCGCATCCCAACATGCGCCCTCAGCTAGGCGCATCCCACCATGCGCCCTCAAGGCGCATCCTTTTCAGCAGCTCAGTTATGTGCATCCTCAGTTATGTGCATCCCTGGGGCAGCTCAGTTATGTGCATCCCTGGGGCAGCTCAATTATGTGCATCCCTTCAGCAGCCCAGTTATGTGCCATCCTTCCAGCCAGGCTCACCTGGCCGAGCAGGACGAGGGTGGCAATTAACCCCCCATCCAAAAGCCAAAGGAAGAGAAGAGCACCGCAATCGACCCGCGGCTAAAGGAGCAGCTTCCAACCAGAATGGGCAACACCCACGCAGAGAAGGAGCTCGCCAAAGCTCGAGAAAGGCGGTCAGGGCACCGCAATTCTGATCTACGGCTCTTCCTGCATAACGGAGATGAGGCTCGTACATCCCTATCTTTGGATGCAACAGGCACCTTCCGCCTGCCTCGGAAGCCCTCGACTCCGACTTTTGGATGTAACAGTCACCTTCAAGTGCATCAATGAAGACATTACGTCGCATCTCCACCCTCGGGAGCATCTCGTCAACAAAATGCATTCGAGTAAACGAATTCATGTCGGAAGTACATAAGAGAACGAGAAGCAAACCCTCTCTCCATGCCACTATTTATAGGCCGGACAGATCAAACCCATGCGCCAAGTGGATGGCTCTCCGAATTCCATGCAATGAATTTGCATTAAATGGATGAACCGGACGCTTCAAATTCAGCCAAGTCAAAACGGCTATTTAAAGCACTCGAAGAACGTAACAGTTCACCATCAAAGACGTCTCACGAAGCAGATGTGCCGGCCAGACAGCGCATCACACAGACGCGCCCTTTAACATCAAGCGTATCACATAGACGCGCCCTTCAGTACCAAGAGCATCACAGGGGATGCGCCCCCATGCGTCCCCATGCACCTAGTGGAACGCCAACCGACGCGCCCACTCAACTGTCCATCAAATGTCACAAACATTAAATGCTGAACTGACAGAGTTGGCAGCACGCCTCCCAAAGTCTGAACAGTCGACAGCTTTTTCAGAAGACGAAGCATCGCCAACGTCAGCATCATCATTACTCCCCTCCGACGTCTACTGCCACGTGGCCACCCAACCATCTCGCATGCGCCTTCGCGGCCATGCGCCCAAATCTGCATACGCCTCAAAAGCTGTGCGCCTCAGACTTTTCATTGATCCCTAAAGACAGAAGAAAAGTCACTGTTACAACTCTGCATGCGCCTCAAAAGCCATGCGCCCCAAACTTTTCCCTGATCCCAAAAGACAGGAGTAAACCAGATCATTCCCCCACCAAATCTGGGATCTCCGAGCCATGGATCGACGACACATGTCCTTTGACTCAACTCATCCAAGATCTCAGCAACAGAAAGATCTTCTTCTCCGCTACGTGCCGGTTCACAACAGCAACATGAAGAAGTCAACCCCCTCGATCAGGGCGCATCGTCCATGCGCCTCCATCAGCAATCAACACGTGGCGTTCTCGCGTACAGGCGCATCCTACATATGCGCGCATGAGCAGCCAGCCTGCAAAACTATAAATAGAGGGATTATTTCCTTCTTTTACAGACACACAGGGGACCAACCTACATGCACATATCAACTTCCACAGCGAACAGACAGAGACTTCGCACCACCAGAGAGGCAGATACAGACACTCAACATCTTCCTCCTCTCAGCAAGCTCCAGTACCCAGAGCAATCAAGACCTTCAGAGAACCGATAACCGTCGTCAGATCGTCAACGGAGTCAACGTATTACCACTCACTCCATTGGCACAAGGAACCCAGATTAAACAAAAGTGTACTCCTAGGACTATGCCTAAGTCCTATATTGTAATACTGTTCTGTTTGTATTGAAATTTATAATCAAAGAATTTTAATGGCAAACAACTTCGAGCGTTCCATAAGTTCTTCAACTTGCTGGTTCCTGGAAGCAATTCGTGTGGGGCAAATCTTGCTTTGAGCAACGGTGTTTTGACACCCCAACAACTTTTCTTCATCTTATCTTTCTCTACATTATTGTAACTCGTTCTGTCCCAATTGTAACACGTTTGCAAGGAAGAACGAGAGATCTTCTCTTCTCTATTTCCCTCCTTCATATTGTAATCTGGCTATTTGGTTTTTTGCATCATCGTAGATCTTGAGTTTGATCATTAGAAAGTTTTTGTGTGACATCTCAGATCTCGATTGCATCAGTTTTCCATCTTTGGTCAAGCCCCGGGACTAACAATCTCGAAGCAAGATCCTTGTAGATGGAAAACATTAATGCTTCGCTCGTCCAATCGGACTACTATAAGTTGGAAAAGTTTGATGTAGAGCATTATCAAGTCTGGAAGAGGAAGGTTTATCTAACTCTTCAACTCAAAGACGTTGATCATGTACTGTTGGAGGAAGAACCTTCTGTTCCAGACACTGGGTCTACTGCCGCAATCAATGCGGCTACCAAACTTCAGGCCAAATGGAGAAAGGAAAATAGATCTGCAGGCTTCTCATCCTGAATGCTATGGAGGATTCCCTGGCAGAATCCTACTCGAAGAAAGAATTTGCCAGAGACATATGGGAGTCTGTGGAAAAACTGTATAAAGAAGACAGAAACAGGAACAAGATGTTTGTGGTTAAAAAATATCACAAATTGCTCTTTGAGGACGAGAAGTCCATGTTGCCATAAGTGAAGGAATTTCTGAAGCTGCGTCAGAAACTGAAAGACGAAGAGATGCCCCTTCCCGACAAGTTTGTCGTTGGAGGGATCGTCTTAAAACTTCATGCTGGATGGAGTACCTTCTATACAAGGATGCTCAGAAAGAAGCTAGACATTAGCTTGGGAGATCTACTTCAAGAGATCCATGTTGAGGACGAGATGCGTTCCCAACAGAAGATGGACACTCTGTCCAAACAGTTGGCTAAGGCCAATCTAGTGCAGACGAGATATCACAAGGGGAAGCAGGCGGCTTCTCACGAGAGGAAGGACTTCACCAATCTAAAAGTGAAGGGTCCTTCATTCAAGCAACAGAAGTGGCAAGAAAGGCCACTACAAGAGTGAATGCAGATCCAAACCTAAACAATCAGAGAAAGGTGAGCCTAGTAAGGTTTCATTGGTGTCTAATATTGTTGCTATGATCGTACAAGTCACAACTGTGGGGGTTGAGTCTGACTGGTGGATAGACACTGGTACGACTTGCCATGTCTGTTCTGGCAAGGAATGGTTCGTCACGTACCAGCCGATATCTGAGAAGGTTGTCATGGCGAACCAGACCCAAGCTGGAGTTCTGGGGATCGGGACTGTGGAGCTGAAACTCACTTCTGGGAACACTCTGACGCTTCAAGGTGTGAAATATGTTCCGGTGATTGTCAAGAACCTGATCTCTGGGAGCCTGCTCTGTAACGCAGGCTTAAGGATGGACATCAATGCTGGTCAGATGGTGATGTCCAAGAAGGGAACATACTTCGGGAAGGCTTATCAAACCGAAGGAATGTTTAAAATTCAGCTTGTCAACCAGTTTGATGACATTAATGCAGTTGTATTTTCTGATTATTCTCTTGAGTTGTGGCTTAATAGACTAGGACATGTTCATTGTAAAAATTAACAAAATATCTAGTCTAGGACTTATCTCCAAATGTAGGGGTAAGATGGACAAGTGTAAAGTATATGCTCAGACGAAGATCACAAAGAAACCCTTTTATCGGGTCAATCGAAGCACAGATCTTCTGGAGTTAGTACACTCTGATATCTGTGACTTCAAACATTTTTCCACGAAGGCCGGGATAAAGTATTTCATAACCTTCATCGACGATTTCTCAAAATACGCGTTCGTCTACTTGCTCAAGACTAAAGACGAAGCTTTCGAGAAGTTCAGAGAGTTCAGGGCCGAAGCTGAACGGCAGACTGGACAACAACTCAAGAGGTTGAGAAGTGATCAAGGTGGAGAGTACAGGTCTCATGACTTTGCATCGTTCTGCAAAGAACATGGAATCATATGCGAGACTACTGCTCCATATTCTCCTCAATCCAACAGAGTAGCAGAGAGGAAGAACCGAACATTAACAGAAATGATGAATTCAATGCTGCTTACTGCAGGTCTTCCAAAATGCTACTGGGGAGAAGCTGCATTAACAACCACTTTCATTCTGAATAGAGTGCCATATGCAACTTCGGACGTAACTCCTCATGAACTCTGGTTCAAAATCAGACCAAACTTGAATGCCATTCGAGTGTGGGGGTGTCTGGCGTATGTGAAGCTTCCAGATCTGAAGATTCAGAAGCTGGGGACAAGGACTACGAAGGCGATCTTCTTGGGGTATGCCGAGAAGAGTGATGCTCGGAGATTTCTTGATATTGAGTCAAATCATATCATCGAATCTTGCGATGCTGAATACTTTGAAGACAAGTTTGCAAAAGACAAAAATATTGTTCTTTCGGACATTCCGGAAAATGATGTAGGTACAAATGAGACTGAAATCTCATATGGGCCAGTAGTCCAAGAAGAAGTTGTTTTTGATGAAACAACTCTTGTACCAGAACTCGCAGAGCCGTCATCAAAGTAAGCGAGGAGACCTAAAAACTTCGGAGATGACTTTGTCACCTATCATGTGGAAGCAGATCTGCTTACCTATGATGAGGCGATGAAGACCAGAGATGCTATCTTCTGGAAGGAGGCAGTGAATGACGAGTTTGACTCTATCACCTCCAATAACACATGGGTGTTGGTAGATCTACCTGAAGGAGAAAAGCCCATCGGATGTAAATGGATCTTCAAGAAGAAGATGAAGGCAGATGGAACTATTGACAAGTTCAAGGCCAGTCTGGTAGCCAAAGAATTTTCTCAGAAACATGGGATAGACTACTTTGACACGTACGCTCCAGTAGCTCGGAAGACCACCATCAGGATGTTAATCGCTCTAGCAGCCATACATAAGTTGGTGATACATCAGATGGATGTAAAGACAACATTCCTGAATGAGGAGCTGACCGAAGAGATTTATATATAACAGCCAGATGGATTTGTCGTCAAAGGTTTTGAAGACAAAGTCTGCAAGTTGGTGAAATCATTGTATGGTTTGAAGCAAGCTCCCAAGATGTGGCATGAGAAGTTTGACAAAATTATTAGGTCAAACGGCTACAGAGTCAGCGAGACGGACAAATGTGTTTACACAAAGTTCGCTGATGGAAGAGGAGTCATCGTTTGTCTATACGTGGATGACATGCTAATCCTAGGGACGGATATAGGCTGTGTCACGGAGACAAATAAGTTCCTCTCAACCAAGTTCAGTATGAAGGACTTGGAGGATGCAGATGTCATCTTGGGCATAAAGATCATCTGGACAGACACTGGAGTAGCGCTGTCACAATCTCACTACATTGAGAAGATGCTCACACGCTATGGGTATAAGGATCTTCCAGGGATCGATACGCCATACAGGTGTGATCAGAAGCTGAAGCTAAACTCGAGAAAAAGCGTCAGGCAGCTGGAGTATTCTAGAATTATCGGAAGTTTGATGTACGCAACCACTGCCACAAGGCCTGACATAGCTTTCGCCGTGGGAATGCTGAGTCGGTTCACAAACAACCCAGGGGTTGAGCACTGGAAAGCTGTGAAGCGGGTGATGAGATATCTCAAAAAGACTCAGACATATGCACTGCACTACAACGGATATCCGACAGTAGTGGAAGGCTTCAGTGATGCTAGCTGGTATTCAGAGGTGGAAAGCGAGAGATCCACAAGTGGATATGTCTTTTCCTTGGGTGGAGCTGCTATATCGTAGAAGTCGAAGAAGCAGACTATACTCTCTCGTTCCTCCATGGAATCTGAATTCTATGCACTTGAAACTGCAGCAGATGAAGCTGTAATGCCTATAGTTCGTATTACGTATCTTGGTATATGTGTACGTATTCTTGACTCGTATTGCGTATTTTTCTGCATGGTTATTTTGGCATGTCATTGGATATGGCATAGCTTGGTTCGACTTAGCTTGGTTTGGTTTGCTTTTGGGTTCATCATGAACCAAAAGAAAACCCCCTACCTACCACCACCATCCCCATTTATTAATCCCTCCTCTTTCTCTCTCTTCATTATTTTTCTTCTTCTCCACATTTACTTCTACACCTACCAGGAAGGAGAGAGAGAGAGAGAGCTTAGGCAAGTGCAAACTTGCTTCATGATGGATCTCAAGTTTTATTGTTCCATTCTCTTCCTTACTTGATTCTAAGCCTCTTTAGAACTCGACATTTTTGGATTTGATGGATGGATTATTGTAGATCTAAGTTTGTAAACTTTTCAGTTTTTCTTGGTTTTGATCTCTAAAACTTAGTTACTTTTGAAAACTAGTGTTTCTATGTTGTAGAGAATTCAATTTCATGCAGTTTTGGCTTTTGTTTCGCTTGATTTTGACTTCGGATGAGGAAGTTATGGCCAAAACAATTTCTGGTCATTTCTATGTTCATCTGCAGCATGAACAGCATGTCGCAGAAGGCGCATATCGCAGTAGACGCATGTTGCAATGAAGCGCATGTCGCAGTAGCCGCATATTATGTCGTAGAAGGCGCATGTCGCAGTAGGCGCATGTTGCAATGAAGCGCATGTCGCAGTAGCCGTATATCATGTCGCAGAAGGCGCATGTCGCAGTAGGCGCATGTTGCAATGAAGCACATGTCGCAGTAGCCGCATATCATGTCGCAGAAGACGCATGTCGCAGTAGTCGCATATCATGTCGCAGAAGGCGTATGTCGCAGTAGACGCATGTTGCAATGAGGCGCATGTCGCGGTAGGCGCATATCATGTCGCAGTTGAGCCACATGAGGCGCATGTCGCGATAGGCGCATATCATGTCGCGCATGAGCCGCATTAAGACGCATGTCGCAATAGGCGCATATGGTGTCGCAGTTGCATGCATGTCGCAGAATAGGTCGCATAATGCATATTTTGACTATTACTAACTGTTATATGTCCTAATTGACTGAATTATTGCTCGAATTTCTCCTAACTCCCAACGTGGAAGTTGTAGATCTTTTCCTTAGCAGCAAGAATATGTCTCTAGTTATTTTATACAAGTTTCTCTCATTTATAATATTGTAAGAATAGAACACGATAGTGGCCCGCTGTGGCGCATTCTTGACAAGTAAACTGACATGATATATCTCGGCATGCTGTTACGACAGCTAGCCTGATATGACAAGTATGAAAGATTTGGACACCGTGGGCGATTGTGTTTGTACAAATAAACTAGTACTGTCTTGCATCATGTTTAGGATGGGGACCCCTGAGTACCACGGTCAGGGGTACCTACTGAAATTGACTAAGGCTAATTAACTAGAATGATTCAGTAGTCATGAAGAGATTCCCAGCTACAGGCAATCCCGTTATCTGGGCGCATTCAGTGGACTTGTAGCCTACCGACGAGTAGGGCACATTTCCAGCACACAGTCATGTGTTGCATTCTTCCTAAATAGACATTCAACCTGGGTAACCCGATGGTCTGCAGGGCTTGTGGCTGTTGGGATAATCTCATTGCATCTTGCTAGTAACTAGGCTTGTGATAACCCTAGTTAGTTAAAAGTATCAAGCCGTACTCTTGATTGGCCGTGATTGATTGGATGTAGTTTATTCCATCTTAGTCTTATCTTGATCCTGTACAAGATTATATCAGGACATGATTTCTTGTATCGATAAATGATGGGATACCAAGTTCTGTTCAGATGAAGGGTTACAACCCCGGTCCTTGTTTGGTTTAAGGGTTGTAACTTGGCTATCTGAATAGTTCCATGGTTATCTTATCATATATCGTCCTGCTTATTATGCCCGCCTTAACAATAAAGATCAGGGGTCCAGTTTAGACATTCAACCTGGGTAACCGGATGGTCTGCAGGACTTGTGGCTGTTGGGATAATCTCATTGCATCTTGCTAGTAACTAGGCTTGTGATAACCCTAGTTAGTTAAAAGTATCAAGCCATACTCTTGATTGGCCGTGATTGATTTGATGTAGTTTATTCCATCTTAGTCTTATCCTGATCCTGTACAAGATTGTATCAGGACATGATTTCTTGTATCGATAAATGATGGGATACCAAGTTCTGTTCAGGCGAAGGGTTACAACCCCGGTCCTTGTTTTTAAGGGTTGTAACCTGGCTCCCGGAGCAGTTCTGTGTCCTCTCTTCGTTTATTGTCTTATTGTAACCCCCTGTCATGCTCGTCATGTTTTACCTTTACTTCAATACCATAATTATTTATACTGGCCTTAACAATAA
The DNA here is from genome assembly GCA_029216955.1 of Iris pallida. Classification (NCBI taxonomy): domain Eukaryota; kingdom Viridiplantae; phylum Streptophyta; class Magnoliopsida; order Asparagales; family Iridaceae; genus Iris; species Iris pallida. The sequence goes on along the minus strand of JANAVB010021798.1, from coordinate 11,107,865 downwards.
AGATCAGGGGTCCAGTTCTGTTCAGGCGAAGGGTTACAATCCCGGTCCTTGTTTGGTTTAAGGGTTGTTACCTGGCTTCTGGAGCAGTTCTGTGTCCTCTCTTCGTTTATTGTCTTGTTACCTTATCAATAGTAATTGAGGCGGGTTTCTATTCAGGCGAAGGATTGCAACCCCGGTCCTTGTTTGGTTTAAGGGTTGCAGTCTGGCTACTTGAATGGTTTCTTCGTGTTCAATATATTATTGTTATCTCAGCTATTATCACTATCTTTTAATTACCTTTACTCTTTATTTGTGATATGCTGGTTTTAGTTCCTAAGTGAAGCCTCCTTTGTGGCACTTGCTCTTTCTGGGGTCTGACCCAGCTAGTTTTGTGTGGCCAGATATCGGAGCAGCAACAGAGGATCCACCTGTCTTCCAGCCCGATGGTGACCACCAGGCGTAACCAGGGCAACGAGTGGGTTTCTTTTGTCCTCCCACTCTATTTGTAAAATTATTCTTTTAAGGCGTTTAGCCGGCGAGCACGTGTTAGCTCGTATTGCACCTTTATTTACTGTCTGCCTACGGGCTGTAACATAATTGACAAATCCTAGGGTTGATCATGTATTGACTAAAACTCTTGCTAGTCCTGACATTTTGTACGACTAGCTTCATGATCATCCAATATATAATGTATGAGACGCCTTACTATTGTATATTGATGCTCTAATATCTTGTGACTGCTACTACTTGCTTGTGATTGAGACAATAGGTTTGATCTTGACCATAGGAGACTGATGGATTGTAGTTAAACCCTCATATATCTAGACAGTCGTGACCGTATAGTGACGTAGGTTCCATTTCATTATACGTAGCTGGCTATGTCTGCCCCCGCTCTCCAGTATTCTGGTTCTGGGGCATGACATGGTTTTAGTGGTGGCCCATGCAGGTCTTGTAATTCAAGATATGTGAGGGTTTACCGAATAGATGTCTCAATCAGTACTCGCCCTTGATCTCTACTCGTATCCTCTTGATCCCTGAAAATCTTGACCTGATCACATGCTTGTATCGTTGATCTGTCCTGGTCCTTTCTTATTGTTCCCGATGTCGTCTTCTTCAGCGGCATTGTTCCTGGACCTGTCGATCAGCAAGACGGAGCACCTCCCGTGGACCAGCAGCAACCTGGAGATCAAGCCCAACATTCAGGAGTAGCCTCCAGAGTTATGCCTACTGAAGGAGAACCCCCAATTCAGCCCGTCCAGCCTGTAGAGCCTGATGATGGCACTTTGGCGGGTCTCATCAGGTCCCTGTTAGCTTCCCAGGATCGTCGCGGAGATGCCTTGCACCAGGCGGTGGCAGATGCTTTGACCAGAGGAGGTCATCAGGGTAATAGCGCGGCCAACAGCTTCAAGCGCTTGAACCCTCCCTTCTTCGACGGCAGTGAAGATGCGATCGCTGCAGATGCTTGGCTTCAGGACACAGAGGTAATTCTAGAAGCAGCCAGGACTCCAGAGAATGAGAAGGTGGCCGTAGTGTGCCTGCAGTTACTAGATCTTGCCCGCATGGTGGACAGCGCAGGCCGATGGATTAGTGGCCCCTATTTCATGGGCAGTATTCAGGGAGAGATTCTAGACCTAGTATTTTGATGCTGTAGCTCGGTATGATCTACAGACGAGGTTCACCAATCTGAAGCAGATGGACAGGACGGTCGATGGATATGCGGCCGAGTTCTCCAGGCTTAGTCGGTTTGCTCCCACCTTGGTGGCGACCGAGTTCGATAGAGCCCAGCGGTTCCAGCAGGGGCTCCATCTAGAGATTTTATTAGCGGTGGAGCAGTTTGAGCATCAGACTTTTGATGCAGTATTGAGAGCAGCCCGGAGGCATGAGTATACATCCCAGAGGATCGTGGATAGGACCGGAGGTCGAAAGCGATCTCACGGCCAGATGAATCAGTCTTCAGCACCAGCCCCGGCAGCCAGGGCTTTAACCATTGGAGCTCCGAGGCGGGCGGCCTCAGTGACGTCGGTTCAGCATTCCACCCCGACGCACCCTCAGCAGCAGAAGCAGAAGCAGTCTTCCGTAGTGGGATGTTCACACTGCGGGAAGCCAGGGCATATGGTGTCAGAGTGTCGTAGAGCACAGGGTTTATGCTTGGTTTGTGGTGCCCCGAACCACAGGGTTAGGAACTGTGCGAACAGGGGGAGTTCATCATCAACTTTTTCTAGTCCTTCAGTTAGAGGACCAGCACCAGTCCAGTAGCAGCAGCAGCTGCAGTACCCATTCCTGAGGCCATTGCCGACGCAGGCCCAGGTATTCCAGCAGCAGAGGCCGCAGCAGTATGCCCAAGCCCAAGCCTTGATCCAGAGCAGGTAGAGGAATTTTCAGCAGAGGGGACCCGCACCCAGAGGACATGGTCAAGTGTTGGCTTTGACCATGGAAGAAGAAGGAATAGCACCAGGTGAGGTGGTAGCAGGTACTATTCTCGTCAACACCATTCCAGCTTCAGTATTATTTGATTCTGGTGCCTCGCATTCATTTATGTCTGTACGATTTGCGACACGGGTAGGACTGGAGCCCGAGTCATTATCAGTAAGGCTCAATATACTTACTGGTAACGGACTTGTGGGAGTAGATAGAGTGTTTTCTCGTGTCGGGTCGTAGTTAGCGGTAGAGAATTCCCCGCTAGATTGATAGAGTTCCCGATGGCCGATTATGATGTGGTCTTAGGGATGGATTGGTTGAGGGACCAGTATGCTAGGATAGACTGCCACATTGGCAGGGTTATTTTTAGCATTCCAGGCGAGCCAGAGTTTTCTTTCTCCCGAGGCGAAGTTGAACCTTCTTCTCCATTATTGCGGATGGCAGTAGCAGCAGTGCAGTTACCTCGGATAGTCGAAGAGTTTCTAGATGTTTTCCCAGAAGAGCTTCCAGGGATGCCACCAGAGCGAGAGATCGAGTTTACCATCGACTTGATTCCCAGAACAGCTCCAGTGTCAGAGAGAGTCTACAGGATGGCACCATGAGAGCTAGAGATATTATACAAGATGATTGAAGAACTCAGAACCAAGGGATTCATTCATGCTAGTGGATTGCCTTGGGGAGCCCCGATGCTTCTTGTGAAAAAGAAGGATGGTACATCTAGATTGTGTGTTGATTATCGTACCTTGAACTCAGTGACAATCAAGAACAGATATCCTCTCCCGAGGATAGATGACTTGTTTGATCAACTCAGAGGGGCGTCAGTATTTTCGAAGATTGACTTGCGGTCAGGTTATCATCAAATTAGAGTCAGAGAGCAGGACATCCCGAAGACAGCTTTTAGATCAAGATATGGGCATTGAGAGTTCCTTGTGATGCTATTTGGAGCAACCAATGCGCCAGCTGTATTCGTGGACCTCATGAATCGTATCTTTATGCCCTATTTGGATCAGTTCGTGATTGTGTTCCGAGATGATATCCTGGTCTACAGTAAGAGTGAAGCGGAGCATGAGCAGCACCTTAGAGTTGTTCTTCATATTCTCAGAGAGCACCAGTTGTATGCCAAGTTCAGAAAATGCAAGTTCTGGCTCGATCGTATTTCATACTTGGGTCATATCATCACCCGAGGAGGAGTTAAAGTGGATCCCCAAAAGATCGTGGCCATTGAAACATGGCCAGTACCTAGCACAATGGCAGAAGTCCATAGTTTTCTTGGCTTGGCCGGCTACTACCGGCGATTTGTTTCAGACTTTGCTCGAATTTCTGCGCCATTGACCTAGTTGACCCGCAAGGATGTGCAGTTTGCTTGGACAGCAGAATGCCAGGATTCTTTTGAGAGGTTGAAGCGAGGCTTGATGACGGCTCCTATTCTCATGCTTCCAGATGGAACTGGAGGATTTTCAGTGTATTGTGATGCTTCGGGCAGAGGTTTAGGATGTGTTCTGATGCAGCATGGGAAGGTAATAGCTTATGCGTTACGACAACTTCGTGATCATGAGAGAAATTACCCCCCATGACTTGGAGCTGGCAGCAGTAGTGTTTGCACTTAAGTTGTGGAGGCACTACCTATACGAAAATAGGGTGGAAATTTTCACCGACCACAAGAGCCTGAAGTATGTTTTCACCCAGAAGGATCTCAACATGCGTCAGAGGAGATGGCTAGAGCTGCTTGTGGATTATGATGTCAACCTGCAGTATCACCCAGGGAAGGCCAATGTTGTTGTAGATGCATTGAGCAGGAGGGCAGGAGTTTATTTCCTGACAGCACAACCAGAACTGTTAGCCGATCTTCAGAAGATGGATATAGAAGTTGTCCTCCCTTCCAGTGTGGCATTGATGGCCAGCATGCAAGTCCAGTCCACTATAGTCGAGAGGATCCGGATGGTGCAGTCAGCAGATTCCAAGCTTCAGCGACTCAGAGCAGAGTGTGAGGCGGGACGAAGACCAGAGTTATGCATTTATGAAGACGGTACACTTCGACATGGTAAGCGTCTTTGTGTACCCAGTGGAGATATCAGACAGGAGATCATGGCAGAGTCCCACAGTTCGCAGTATTCCATTCATCCTGGTGGCACGAAGATGTACCGTGATATTCGTCAGCACTTTTGGTGGAATGGCATGAAGAGGAGATAGCCCGGTTTGTCTCTCGTTGTTTAGTCTGCCAATAAGTTAAGACTGAACATCAGAGACCAGCTGGACTACTTCAACCATTGCCGATTCCCGAGTGGAAATGGGAGCATGTAACCATGGATTTTGTGACTGGATTGCCTAGATCCCCGGCTGGCAGAGACGCTATTTGGGTTGTCATAGACAGGCTCACGAAGGTGGCTCACTTTCTCCCGTTCAGAGTTGGTCAGTCGACGGTTCAGCTAGCGGAGATGTATCTCCGACAGATTGTCAGGTTGCACGGTGTACCAGTCAGTATCACTTCAGACAGAGATTCAAGATTTACGTCATACTTTTGGCATAGCTTGCAAGAAAGTTTGGGAACTCACCTCCAGTTCAGTTCAGCTTATCACCCGCAGACAGATGGCCAGTCGGAGCGTACGATCCAGACTCTTGAAGATATATTGCGGTCATGTACACTCGACTTTGGTGGTTCGTGGGAAGATCATGTGCACCTGGTGGAGTTCTCGTACAACAACAGTTTCCAGGCCAGTATCCAGATGGCACCGTTCGAGGCACTGTATGGTAGGAAGTGTCGATCCCCGCTAGCCTGTGATGATATTGGAGAGAGGCAGATGCTTAGTCCGGAAATGATTGCTCAGACCGTTGAAGTGGTCAGAAAAGTCAGAGATTATCTTCGAGTTGCCCAAGATCGCCAGCGTCATTGGGCCGATTCTCATCGGTGCCCTCTTGAGTTTTCTGTCGGCAACCATGTATTCCTGAGGATTTCGCCTAACCGCGGCGTCATTCGTTTTGGCGTACGAGGAAAGCTTAGTCCTAGGTATATAGGGCCGTTCGATATTCTGGAGCGAGTAGGTGATGTCCTATCGTCTCGCTCTTCCGCCGTCGCTACGTGAGGTGCATGACGTATTCCATGTATCCCAACTGTGATGATATCCCGGACCCGAGCCACATCCTGGATTATTCGGAATTGGTTGTTGGTACCAACCTTTCGTATGAGGAGAGGCCCGTGTCTATATTGGACCGAAGAGAGAAGACACTCAAGAACAAGACTATCAAGTTAGTCCGAGTTGCTTGGGGTCATCACTCTTTGGGTGAGTCGACGTGGGAGCGTGAGGATGATATCCGATCGCGATATCCCGACCTGTTTGACTCGTAAGGTATAATGTCTTCCTTATGCCTTATGCTTTTAATTCCTTGCTTGAATAAATGACTGCATGATAGACTGCTTGTTATAGCTTACGATTAGTATAGCCCGTCCTTGCAATTCTAGCCTCTTGATTAAATTTTGAGGACGGAATTCTTCTAAGGTGGGTAGAGTTGTAATGCCTATATTTCGTATTACGTATCTTGGTATACGTGTAAGTATTCTTGACTCGTATTGCGTATTTTCTTGCATAGTTATTTTGGCATGTTATTGGATATGGCATAGCTTGGTTCGGCTTAGCTTGGTTTGGTTTGCTTTTGGGTTCATCATGAACCAAAAGAAAACCCTCTACCTACCACCACCATCCCCATTTATTAATCCCTCCTCTTTCTCTCTCTTCATTATTTTTCTTCTTCTCCATATTTACTTCTACACCTACCAGGAAGGAGAGAGAGAGAGCTTAGGCAAGTACAAACTTGCTTCATGATGGATCTCAAGTTTTATTGTTCCATTCTCTTCCTTGCTTGATTCTAAGCCTCTTTAGAATTCGACATTTTTGGATTTGATGGATGGATTCTTGTAGATCTAAGTTTGTAAACTTTTTGGTTTTTCTTGGTTTTGATCTCTAAAACTTGGTTATTTTCGAAAACTTGTGTTTCTATGTTGTAGAGAATTCAATTTCATGCAGTTTTGGCTTTTGTTTCGCTTGATTTCAACTTCGGATGAGGAAGTTATGGCCAAAACAATTTCTGGTCATTTCTATGTTCATCTGCAGCATGAACAGCATGTCGCAGAAGGCGCATGTCGCAGTAGGCACATGTTGCAATGAAGCGCATATCGCAGTAGCCGTATATCATGTCGCAGAAGGCGCATGTCGCAGTAGGCGCATGTTGCAATGAAGCGCATGTCGCAGTAGCCGTATATCATGTCGCAGAAGGTGCATGTCGCAGTAGGCGCATGTTGCAATGAAGCGCATGTCGCAGTAGCCGCATATCATATCGCAGAAGGCGCATGTCGCAGTAGCCGCATATCATGTCGCAGAAGGCGTATGTCGTAGTAGGCGCATGTTGCAATGAGGCGCATGTCGCGGTAGGCGCATATCATGTCACAGTTGAGCCACATGAGGCGCATGTCGTGATAGGCGTATATCATGTCGCGCATGAGCCGCATTAAGGCGCATGTCGCAGTAGGCGCATATGGTGTCGCAGTTGCATGCATGTCGCAGAATAGGCCGCATAATGCATATTTTGACTATTACTAACTGTTATATGTCCTAATTGACTGAATTATTGCTCGAATTTCTTCCAACTCCCAACGTAGAAGTTGTAGATCTTTTTCTTAGCAGCAAGAATGTCTCTAGTTATTTTATGCAAGTTTTTCTCATTTATAATATTGTAAGAATAGAACACGATAGTGGCCCGCTGTGGCGCACTCTTGACAAGTAAACTAACATGATATATCTCGGCATGCTGTTACGACAGCTAGCCTGACATAACAAGTATGAAAGACTTGGATACCGTGGGCGATTGTGTTTGTACAAATAAACTAGTACTGTCTTGCATCATGTTTAGGATGGGGACCCCTGAGTACCACGGTCAAGGGTACCTACTGAAATTGACTAAGGCTAATTAACTAGAATGATTCAGTAGTCATGAAGAGATTCCCAGCTACAGGCAATCCCGTTATCTGGGCGCATTCAGTGGACTTGTATCCTACCGACGAGTAGGGCACATTTCCAGTACACAGTCATGTGTTGCATTCTTCCTAAATAGACATTCAACCTGGGTAACCGGATGGTCTGCAGGGCTTGTGGCTGTTGGGATAATCTCATTGCATCTTGCTAGTAACTAGGCTTGTGATAACCCTAGTTAGTTACAAGTATCAAGCCGTACTCTTGATTGGCCGTGATTGATTGGATGTAGTTTATTCCATCTTAGTCTTATCCTGATCCTGTACAAGATTGTATCAGGACATGATTTCTTGTATCGATAAATGATGGGATACCAAGTTCTGTTCAGATGAAGGGTTACAACCCGGGTCCTTGTTTGGTTTAAGGGTTGTAACTTGGCTATCTGAATAGTTCCATGGTTATCTTATCATATATCGTCATGCTTATTGTGCCCGCCTTAACAATAAAGATCAGGGGTCCAGTTCTGTTCAGGCGAAGGGTTACAACCCCGGTCCTTGTTTGGTTTAAGGGTTGTAACCTGGCTCCTGGAGCAGTTCTGTGTCCTCTCTTCGTTTATTGTCTTATTATAACCCCCTGTCATGCTCGTCATGTTTTACCTTTACTTCAATACCATGATTATTTATACTGGCCTTAACAATAAAGATCAGGGGTCCAGTTCTGTTCAGGCGAAGGGTTACAACCCCGGTCCTTGTTTGGTTTAAGGGTTGTAACCTGGCTTCCGGAGCAGTTCAGTGTCCTCTCTTCGTTTATTGTCTTGTTACCTTATCAATAGTAATTGAGGTGGGTTTCTATTCAGGCGAAGGATTGCAACCCCGATCCTTGTTTGGTTTAAGGGTTGCAGTCTGGCTACTTGAATGGTTTCTCCGTGTTCAATATTATTGTTATCTCATCTATTATCACTATCTTTTAATTACCTTTACTATTTATTTGTGATATGCTGGTTTTAGTTCCTAAGTGAAGCCTCATTTGTGGCACTTGCTCTTTCTGGGGTCTGACCCAGCTGGTTTTGTGTGGCCAGATATCGGAGCAGCAACAGAGGATCCACCTGTCTTCCAGCCCGATGGTGACCACCAGGCGTAACCAGGACAACGAGTGGGTTTCTTTTGTCCTCCCACTCTATTTGTAAAATTATTCTTTTGAGGCGTTTAGCCGGCGAGCACGTGTTAGCTCGTATTGCACCTTTATTTACTGTCTGCCTACGGGCTGTAACATGATTGACAAATCCTAGGGTTGATCATGTATTGACTAAAACTCTTGCTAGTCCTGATATTTTGTACGACTAGCTTCATGATCATCCAATATGTAATGTATGGGACACCTTACTATTGTATATTGATGCTCTAATATCTTGTGACTGCTACTACTTGCTTGTGATTGAGACAATAGGTTTGATCTTGACCATAGAAGACTGATGGATTGTAGTTAAACCCTCATATATCTAGACAGCCGTGACCGTATAGTGACGTGGATTCTATTTCATTATACGTAGCTGGCTATGTCTGCCCCCGCTCTCCAGTATTCTGGTTCTGGGGCGTGACAGAAGCAGAATGGCTTCGGGAGCTCATGTATAATCTTCCAGTAGTTGGGGCTCAGATACCGGTGATACCGATATACTGTGACAACCAGGCGACTGCGGTGGTGGCATCAAATGACCTCTTCAACGGAAAGAAGAGGACTGTGCGGTTGAAGCACAGGGCAGTACACGATCTTGTCAAAAGAGGTATAATTGCAGTGATTGATGTTCGGAGTCAGAAGAACCTGGCAGATCCGTTCACAAAGGCCTCAAGTGCCAGTTGGTCGATGACACAGCTTGTAAAATAGGCTTAAAGGCATTCTGATAGTGTGTCTTTGTAATCCTACCATAAAGTTTTATGCTATTAGTTCAAAGAGAAATCTACTAGGCATCTAACTTTTGGTTCAAAGGTTCACTGACTAGAAAACTATCAGGTAACAGTGGGTACTTGTTCTCTGGAACATGGAAGTGATACGGACCCATAACCACTGTTGTCTACTATGTATTTTCTGCAGAAAAAACAGATCCTGTGGAAGGTTGGCTAAAACGCCTTAATGAGTTGTCAGGCAGAGTGAATGCCTGGTGTGCTTTACAGAAAGCACGGTAGAGCAGCACTACAAGGAGTGAAACTCCATACTACAGTGGGGTGACTCCACCATGAGGTTCCCAGGTCTGGGGTAATGCCTCGGCTTTGCAAGCCAAGTCATAGCGGCGTAGCACCGCAAATAGGAAGGTAGCCTAATGCTGTATGACGTAATTAAAGAGTTGTAGATAGCACTACAAAGGGGAGGATGGCCCTATGTTACAGTGGCACGACACCACGATGAGGTACCCAGGTAGGGGTAAAGCCTCGGCCTTGCAAGCCATGTCGTTGCGGCGTAACACCGTAAGGAAGCCTTAGGCTTCATGCTGAGTAGATTGGCACTACAAAGAGGCTGAGACCTCATGCTACAGTAGTATGATACTACGATGAGGTTCCCAGGTAGGGGTAATACCTCGGCTTCAGGCCATGTCATAACGACGTAGTACCGCAAGGAAGCGCAAGGCTTCATGCCATGTCTCTTTAATAAAGAACTCACCTATAGTGTATGGAAAGAGATATCAGGCCGTCTCTTGAGGGTAAACTTGTAGACGCCCAAAATTATACACTGAAACCAAGCTGGCACAGGGCCTTTAATGTGCAGCCAGAAGCACACGTAACTACACTTTGTGAGTGGGAAGAATTATAATTGTGGTGCAGAATTCAAGACGTAGTCCATTCTTGTATCACATTGTTATTTAACCCATGCTGTAATGACCCGCTCCGTCCTAGCGGAACACCGATTCAAACGGCAAGTTCAACGACTCAAATGAGCCGTCGACCCGAAGAGTTGGCATCGACCTGAAGAAGAACCGATGCAAGGCTTACATTGGCCCGACAAGATGAATCCAGACTTAGACTTTCAAAGGTGCGCTCGGAGTATCGCTCGGCCGATGCGAACATCGCTAAGGTGGGTGGCTCCGATGAACCCGTCTTTGCTTAGCCTAGACACATAACAATACGAACACTATTGCTAGAATCGCTAGGCGTCAACACCGCGTATGCTAATAAACGAATGACTCAACGCACCTAGCTAAGGGAATAATCCCATCTTGTATGCTTGTATAGAATATAGAAAAGAACATGGAAATTGTGAGAACTCTCGCACCGCGCTCCACGCTCGTGCTAAGGCACAAGCTTACGTTTACATCCCTGATGCTTTCAAACAATGAAACAATGAATGGTTTACAACAATGAAACGGGAAGACTATCAACATAGTCGTTCCGAGTAGAGCTTTAGCAACATTGAAAGACTATGGGACCGATGGGTCGCCAAGGCAGCTCCCGTACTGGGAGTGCGTAATACTTGAATGAATGAATCAACGAATGAATGAATGAATAAATGAATGAATACGTGAATGAATCAATGAATGAACGAACAAGTGAAAGAAAGAAAGAAAAGAAAGTATACATGAAAGATAAGAAAGAAAAGAATGGTTAGCGACAAGTGTGACGGGCACGTGCAACGGGGCTTACTACCCGCGCTGCACGGACGCCAACCTGGTCGATAACGCATTATGGCTAAGGGTTAGCCTACGGCTCAGAGATAGCCGTTAAGTTAAAATGATAAGATAATACGAAATAGTCGTGGACAAACGGCACGGGTGTTGTGCGGAGTATACCGTGGCCGTGTAGTGGAAGGATTCTGCGGCACGGGCGTTGTGTGGAGTATACCGTGGCCGGCCTAGGCGGAATCAAAAGCGGGGCTTACGGGCTGCCTGGGTGCGGGCTTGGGCACCGGGAGACGTAAGTGCAGGGTATTTCAAGAGACTTAACGGGGTGTACCAGCCATCACCCTACGCTAAGTTGAGAAATACCAAGGGGAAATGTCCAAAATGGCTTGTCATGTGAAGCGACCGGTGCATATAGATTAAGTGGACTTTGCTGATGGCTATCCACGTACAAGTCCTTGCATTGAAATCAAAGTAGTCTAAGTTAAATGAACAAGCGCCTACTAAACGGCTTGAAATGTATCACACCAAATAACAAAGAGTGCTTCATGCAAACGAGATAAAAGAACACACGCCTACGACGCGCTAGAATTCTGAGGCTGGAACACGCCCTTGACACTGAATGCTTACGTGAATCATGTTAAATTAGAATATATGAACTATTGTCTAACTTGGTTTGCTTTGGACAGGGAAGGCCGGACGGTAAGAATGGGTAAGTCGTGCATGCATTTTTGTGCAGACACTTGAACTCGGCAACACGAGATAGGTTACAAAATATGCTATGAAACTGATCCTAAGGCAAGATTAGAAAGACAATGAATGATAGACGGTGCACAAAAGTAAACACTACACCAAAACATACAATTTGTAACACTTTTTTTCTAATTCGTAACGGTTATAACTGTTGTAACTTAGTCACGGTAATTACCGTGACAATAATTAAATAACTGTTACTAAAATATATTTTTTAAATTTTTATTTTTGTTTATTTTTTATAACGATAATTACTGTGACAAATGAAAAAGAAAATGTTACTAAAATTTTCAGTTTCCCTCCTTTAATTTTACACCCCTCCATTATTTTCCCCTCTTTCAATATAAGAGTGTTATCAAACCGAAATCACCCCGAGCTAGGGCTCTCTCCTTCCCGAGCCCTTCCCGAGACAAGGGACTCTCCTAACTCCCACCACCACCCTCATCTGGCAGCCATCCCGAGCCAGGCCTCAGCCACCACAACCCTCACCGGCGCCATCACCATGGCTGCTTGCTACTCTCGAAGTCGGAGCGTCGGTCCCGTGAGGAGGAAGATGAGTGGCATGAGTGCGTCGAAGAGGGCTTCTCCGACCTGGAGGCCTACCGCTTCCAGGGATCCTACAGATCCGGCATCGTCGGGAAGTTCTTCCCATGTCTCCAAATTAATTTTTTCTTTATTATCTTCTTGAACGATTGGGGAATTTATTAGTTCACTTTGGCTGTGTTTGATTGGGCTTTTTTCCATGGAAAATATTTTCATCACAAATTTCCCATCAATTGTAGTATTTGATAGCTTATATTTTCTATGGCAGCTGAGACAATAGTGTCTTTTCAAGGCAGGTTTTCATACTCAGGGAAGCCACTTGCTCGAGCTTTCCTCTTGAAACATGCCGGAATGAACAAGAGCTTCAAAGCAATAATGAGATCAGAACAGTTCGGCTATGCTCTTGAAGACTCTAAGGAAAAATTGGTTAGTTTCGTCATATGAATATGCTCTCTAATAATTCTTCGTACATTATCTCTTTCAAATGTTGGTTACTACTCTAGGTGGAAGAGAAGGCTGCGGTGGAATGGGAAAGTAGAGTGGCATTTGCCTTGGCTAGCCATGAGTTTGGTCTGGTGTTTGAGGCTTTAGCAGAAGGCATGAGGAGCAAAAATGCCAGCTTCTTCTCGGCATGTCTAGTGTCTGCGACATGGCTCGTCCACATGCTCTCTGTCTTCCCGACACGGGGATACGAGGAGAGCTGCAAGGCATTGCTTGCTAAAGCAATACATATCCATCCTCAAGTCCTCAAACAATTTGGACGATAAAGCACTAGCTATGCTCGCTGTTAGGAGCTTTATGAATGATGCTGGTAAGTCTTCCTAAATATGTAGTAGCTCCTCTTTCCCTTGGAAAAGAAATTGCAGATATCATTTCAAGGATTAATGTCTAAGTTTCAATTATTATTTCAATATTTATGATCAATGCCTAAGTTCTGTTATTGTTCTGAATTTCCAGATGGAATGAAGGATCTTAGCTTCTATATCAAGGATATCTTGAAAACTATTAGAGAGCTCAAGAAATCATCGGTCTTAGCATACGATATGCTAAAAATTCTCTCAGATGGGAAAGAGTCCAGTTCTGTAAGTTTGATTTCTTTTTCTCAGGATTTCAGGGATGTGGTCCTGAAAGATACTAACCAATGTATCATGGTTCGGAATGCAGGATATATGGAATCGAGGAGTTGAATCAAGTGGACTGTAGCACAAATGGGGAAGTGCTATCGATAGTTTACTTTAAGAACATAATATTTTTGGGCATTCGGATGGAATGCTAAAGGTGAAGATCTTGTGTTTACTTGTTGCAACCAACAATTTGGTCATAGTTAAAAAACTTGCTTCATATAGCTCTGCAAATAGTAATTACAGTCAACAGCTAGCAATTGTCTCACTTAGCTTAGTCCTTAATATTCAATATATTCTTAATATCACTAATATGAAGCCCATACAGGTGTGGGAAGGCGGTGCTAGAATTCTTGATCTGATCCAAGAAAGTCATGAACATACGAAAGCTGTAACCAGCTTGTCCATTTTACAGTCTGGAGAGAAATTGTACAGTGGTTCGCTCGACAAAACTGTGAGGGTACGATATTCTGCTTTTCCCACATATGGATATCGACATCTTCATGTGTTTCTGAAACTGAAACCTTCATCTACATTAACAGGTTTGGACTGTTCGAGACAAAATTATCTCATGTGTAGAAGTTCACGATATGAGAGATCAAGTTCATAACTGACCGTTGCAAACACCATCGCCTGCTTCACTCCACATGGAGCCGTCAAGGTACTTCCACAAACTTTCTTCTTAGATTATATGAGGTTGATCAATATCAATCTGACACTTCAAATATCCTTTATTTCATGTATCTTTTATCATTTAAGAATGTCTTGAACCTTGAGTTCCTTGTCAAGATTAAGACAGATATGAACCAGCCATATCATATCAATCTTACAATTACATAAAGAACTTACTACCATACCTTATCCAATTCCTTCACTTGATTAAAATAAATCAATATGGATGACCAATTTGTTAGCTTCAAAACCTTCATCGTTGAGAATGAAATATGAATTTCCTCTTTTCATTATTTTCTGATTAGGTATTTTCTTGGAATGGAGGATTCAAGTCACTCAACCCTAACAAGTCTGTGAAGAGTTTGGCTCTTGAACATGGCAAACTTTACTGTGGATGCCAAGATAATAGTATCCAGGTATGGTCAATCCACTAATTTACAGTGTCTATTTCATCTTTGAGGAACATCCATACTTCTGTTGGGCATGAAGTACACAAATAACGTTCGCACAGAAAACACGATCTTGGTATTATAAATCTGTTCCTTCTGTCTTCTAATTGACAAAATCTGGCGTTCAGGAAATCGACTTGGCGACCGGAACACTGGGTGCAATTCAGGCTGGTAACAGAAAGTTGCTAGGAAAATCACACCCAGTCCATGCATTGCAAGTTCATGATGGACTGCTCTACTCAGCTGGCAGCTCTGCAGATGGTACGATGATTAAGGTAATCCTCTCTAGCTCTTTGCGATGTGAAGCGACACGGTAAGGACACAGTGGGATTAGATGAACACGGAACCTATTTTGGTGCGTCCTAGTGTATATTTTGGAGTGCTGTGGAGTGTCCAAGTACGTGTACAGCACGACACAGCCACAATTTTGGAGTGTCCATGCTTCCTTGCTCTCTAGTAACGAGCAAACAGAATGTTTGTAAAAGCAGTGTGTGGTTTACTATGTTTATTATATTCTATAAATGTGAAGTGATCTCATTTCAAATGAGCTGAGTTCCTTAGTTTTCTGCACTTAGAAGCAAGTTGTTCAGCTGATTAGTTTGTCTAGGTGGGTATTCTGCAAGATGCCGAGGAATTTGCTTCTCTAAGAACTTGGTGGAACTGTATAGAATCAAATTGTCTATAGTTTTCACATAAGCCTACAATCTTTTTCTTGAAGGGGCTTTTCGAAGCCCTATACTATGGGTGTTCTTGATCCTAGACACATCCTACCTATTTTCCCCAACTTATGGGGTCATACTAAAATTCGTATATTATAGGTAATGTATGCTTTTAGTGGGAACAAAATGAAATGAAGGCACTCCACTTATTGCAGCAGATCGAGTACATCGGAGTCCAGGTTGATCTTGGTAAGAACTTTGAGATGGGTGTAACTATTAAACCCATGAATTTCTTATGATGAACCCTCTGGGAAGGTAGATGACTTACTGTTGTTTAGTGTAGTGTGCTTAATGGCAAAACCTTATAATTCTATAATGCAGTCTGAACAGGGTTTCTATTTTGTTGGAGATGAGTGCTCTGAACTTCTAAAACAGAAATTTTATCGGCTGATTGGGCAGGCAATTCCTGGTCCACAAGTTGTGGAAGTTGTTATGGAAAGACAATTACAAGTTTTATTCTTGTTATGAGTTTTTCCAGTCATGTAAGTTCTCTATTGTCATTCGCAGTTCAACTTTACTTATGGACCCTCTTTTTTTAGGTCCGGCTGGGAGCTAATAGTTGTGTATATTTTTCTTTCCACAAACACTATAACAGACCTTTGGGGGCAACGTACTATTTTGGTTTATTTCGTGTGTTATCAACTTTTAATTTGTGCTCCTAGAGCTTGATAGAAGTAACATGGATATCCACGTGTAGTTTTTAGTTGCCTACTACCTTGCATAATAGACATGAGCATTTTCTTTTGCAGAGAGGTTTCACACACTAGCTCTTGAAGCCGTTCCAAAGTTTGGACTACACAACCGTACAGCTTATCGGTTGTCACATTGGTCGATGTGAGTTGGGTCTTGTTGCTAAATGATGGCTTTATCACATGTCTCCATTCATGTTATTTTTAACCTTTTGATATGTGGCATGCTACAAGTGTCCGAGTTATTAATCATATCAGTTATGCTTCACAAAAATAAGAAAGCACATATTTTCATTTGGGATATTAGTCATAAGTATTACAGATCTCCCCATGGCGAGGAAAGCATCTCTCCATCGGTTCCTTGAGAAGAGAAATGATCAGTAAGTTTACTCACTCTAGTCAGCTAAAATGAAACCCTATCGTTCACATTAAAATCTGATATAACAAACATTTCCATTCTTTTAATTGCCAGCATTAATTCCAAGGCACCATATCAAGTGAAAGTTGAAGGATTCTCTTGCATACTAGGCCAAGGCAGCGGAGAGCCAGCCATGGCTCGATTGAAAGCGAGTTTGAGCTCGAAATGAAGCTGATCAAGTCCTCACATACGCGACACACCTAAGCTTAGATCGTCAATTTTCGTACAGTTTCTGCTCAGTAGTCTGGCTTTCTATTCTTTTTTCCTTGGGAGTGTAAAGGCGAAGGTTAGATTATCATTTTTCTCCATCTTGGAATGTCATTGCAACCATTGTCGATATCTCCTTGTTAACTAATTGTAGCAAAGCTTGGCTACTACATTGAAACAAAAACATATTTGAATCAAATTAGCTTTTTAAAACACGGTTGATCCAATGGACTTTGACATCTTTGTTGTCATATTTCTGTAAAGAAATCTACTGTCTATGACCCTATTAAACTGAAGCGTAATATGTATAAATCAAAATGCTTACAATGTAGTGAAGTTGTGGTTTTTAGTCTGGTGATATGAAGGAAAAACTATATAATTTTTTTTCTTCAAAATAATAGATTTTTTCCTGTTTAGTGATGTGTGAAGTCCTTAATTTTGTTTTCTTTTTATCTTTATTTTTCCTGTTTACTGATGTGTGAAGTCCTGTCTGTGTCTGCAGTGATCTAAAGAAAATGAACAACATTGTGGTGTCTTCAAAGCTTCTAAGTGCATGGTACATTTGTACTGTTTACATATCTTTCTTTGTTTTTGAAAGTCTTCTGCATATTGAAGTTTTCTGCATATTATTTTTGAAAGAACATCAACTCTTGTAAGACAAGACATTTAGTTTCTTTTGTTTTGATCCTTCGTGCCTTGGAAAGGGTTACCTTTTCAGGTATTTGACCAAGCAAAAGTTTTTAATAGTACTGACCCAGGTATTCTATGTTATCCTTTTTGTGGACAAAACTATGTCAGATGGCTTATCCCCAACATAATGTATGTAGCTCATGATGTCATTGAGTGAGTGAGTTATTCCTCAAATTATTGCTTGTGTGAAAATTGTGCTTGGTAAAAAGATGAAGAAAGCTTGGTAGATATTTTTCAACTCTGATATTTGGACTATGGTGGTTTAATTTAACCACCGTTTGATCATATGGATCGTTTGTTGTTTATCCTGATTGTTTAGCTTGTTCTTTTTTTTACACAAAAATGAGAAGTTTTGCGAAACAGGCATGGCATGTATAATAGGTTATCCGGATTTCGACACATGGATTCCCATTAGAAATCTTCTAAGCATATACTTGTTAGAAATTTTCATCACCATGTGTACACCTCACATCACCATGAACAAGAAACATGTGTACACCTCACATCACCATGAACAAGAAACATATCTCAGAAATTGTTAAACAAATTTGGTTTGATATGTTGTTTTGAACTCGCATATTGCATAGTGCATTCTGAAGGGGAGATCTCATCTTCCTTATGTTAACACCGCTGATAATTTTCTGTCGAATAACTGTTGGGACACTTGATGGTACCCAACAACTTTCAATTTTCTGTCGAATTATAAATTTGATACTGTTACCAAATATCAAAGAATCATAGGATGTTGTATGTTTCCATGAACTATTGGCCATGTTATGGGTACATTTGACCCTTAAAATACCTTAAGGTATGCTTGTATTTGTATGTTTCCACTTCTCGTTTGAGTTTTGAACTAAGATTAGGGAGGGTCTACTGCTAGGCAATGGGTTCAGCCAACCACAAGCAGTAGCAGCTAGGCAATGGCTATTATGGCCAGTGACTTATGAGTTCAAATGAGGTGCAACAGGAATGGGGTTCTGTTCTCAAAAATCTGGGATATAG
>JANAVB010021798.1:10817140-11084640 GCA_029216955.1 Iris pallida | reverse complement strand
AATATTCTCATTAAGAAAGTACAAAGGTCAATTACAAATCAAAATCCAGGTCAAGGCATATCAAGATATCGTAACATACGATTAGGCAGACACTAACATATTCATACACGAAATAGCAGTAAATATGGAATAAAAAAAAATAATACACGTGCGCATATAATAAAGGTAAATAATAATGACCAAAACAAGATAAGCAGGTCATCAAGTAAGATAGAATAGAAAAAACATAGAAAATGCATGAAAATACTATACAGTTCGGCAAGGTATACTTTGCCTGTCTCCTGCAACTGTGCGTACTGCAGTCCAATTCCGATATCCTCCGTCACTCCATCACGTTCTCCTAGAATATACATCCACCAATCAATGGTACATATATGACATACCATATATGGACTTACCATATATAGAACAATAATATTTATATACTAAACTAGTCACATCAACTACCCGACTCAATCTAACATATATAGCTTTAAATCTATCAAATAAAGTAATATTTTTATCCTAAAAATATGTTTTTATTTCTAGAAATATATTTATAAATAATTTATAATACTATTTAGTCTATTTAATTCATAGAAAAATAGGTATACAAGTCTCATATTGATCCGACGTCAATAAACACCAATTTGTAAAATAATTTCATACCCAAAATAAATATTTTTAAATAAACAATAAATCTAGAAAAATTATATAAAATATATTAGAATATAGACTTGATGATAAAATAAACATAAAAATTATTTTAGAATAGTTTCTTAGGGTTTCGAGTCCAAAAAGACACATAGATTCTAGGTTTTTCGGTGATTTAACAACAAAACGAAGGACACAGATTTTATTAAAATATAAAATTTTAACCAAGTGGCAAAAACTTATATGAGATAAAAATATTAGAATGTCTAGCCAAAAATATTTGAAAGGTCAAAGTGCTCTGCAAGTAGCTAAAACTCACCCGCAAAAGAATTATGGACACCCTGTAGCAAAACGGATATCCTGGACAAACCATACGGAACCACATGAGTGGCCAAATGGAGATGAAAATAGACACATAGGACTTCTTGTTATTTGATTTTGTGAGAAATGGACATCGAAAAGTATACGAAACCTCGTATACAAGTCAGCCTACCTGATGTGACGAACTCAGCACAGGTTCGGTCGTCTTTGGGTGCCTTCCACGTCTTGTACCGACCAAACGGGGCTTCATGGATCCTCGGGAAGGTGTTGGTGTATTAAGGGGTGTCTTAGCATCGCAATTCTGGTGGTAGAAGTGTTGGAGGTGGTTGGAAAGTTAGGTTTCTGTTGGTTAGAAAAATATGTGCGAAAATAGAAAAGAAACTATGAGTTCTCGATTTTGGGAAAGAAAAGAAATATGGGGCCAACCAAAATCTATTATATATATATATGAATAATTAATATTTTAAGGGTTGGGACTTGATAGGAATTGGTTTGGTAGGATTTGGTTGAGATTTGATAGAGATTTCAAAAGATATGCAAGATTATGCATCAAAAGATTTAAATTGTTTCAAAAAATGGAAACGAAAGATTCAATT
Organism: Iris pallida; assembly: GCA_029216955.1. Lineage (NCBI taxonomy): Eukaryota > Viridiplantae > Streptophyta > Magnoliopsida > Asparagales > Iridaceae > Iris > Iris pallida. The sequence continues at coordinate 11,083,090 of JANAVB010021798.1, read as the reverse complement.
GGGTTTAAAACCTATTTGGATGTACAAAATCTAAATAAAATCTCTAAATTAATCTTAATAGGTTATGGCAACCTATTATATACTCCACCAAGGCTAGTTGGATTAGTTTTGGGCCGGTATGATTTATTGAACCGAAATAGGCTCCGAAAGTCTAATAATTGAGTCTTGCCTCGCATTTAAAAATAAATAGCACATGGAAACTCAATTGAGCATAACCATTAGCATGTGTGTAGCAGACTCAAAATATGTCAAAATCATATTTGGATCAAAATATTTGGATCGAGTTTTGGGCCTCAAATCGGAATTGGAAAATACATTGAATTTACGACGAAGGCAAAAAGGACCATTTTGACCGAAAAATTATACATAAAAATATACTACAAGGGAACATGTTGGAGTGGGATATGATATACCAAAATAAAGATGGACTCTTCTAGAACACGAATATGAAACTTGTTCCGAGAAATTGGCTAAAGCAATGCTTCAAAAATCAAAGCTACGACAAAGTATATTTATAATTAAAATTTTAATATAAAATATAATTTAATAAATAAAAATCACATTAAATAAAATAAAAAATCCCAAAAATCATGGTGCTTACACTACACTTCCTACCACAACGCTTCAAACAGAGCCATTTGGATACTCGCTTGATAGTTGTTATTATAGGAAAACTCCACCAAGTGTCGGTGATCTTCCTAAGAGCCTCCAAAATCTAACTTGCAAGCTTTATACATATTTTTCCATTGTATAAGTAGTACATTTCAACTAACCATCGGTTTGAGTATGATAAGTCATACTGTCACGACCCGTACCCACTGTGAGGGTACGAGAGCGTAACAACGCCCAGCCTACGCCGCAGTGTCGGCGGTAGAACGTTGTTCTAGGTCATGAACTATAACTAACATATGATGAATACTCTCCATAAGGAGGCCAACACAGAGGTACAACTCAATCACAATCTAGAGATAGAATATGGCACGATAAAATAGATAAGAGAATCCTCAACTGAGGTACAACAGAAAAGAAATACAAGTCTAATCATCTCTAAAAATATACAACTCTGAATTAAGAACAACAACTAACATAAAATGGAAAACAGTCTAAGCTATCTATACTAAGCAAGGGTGCCATCCTCAGCAGCTGCCTGAACCTCCCCAGGGGTCCAGGTCGCGAGTGTCATCTAGGCAAGCTCCAAAGTAAGGGGTGCAGGGTTCCTCATCATCCTCTGTAAAAATTTCAACAGGTCCAGTCAGGACGGGAGCGAGCACAATACATCTCACGCAGATCATAACAGGTTAGAAAATATAACATGCAAGAGAGTACGATACATGAAACTGAAAGAAGATACATGATGTAAACAGGAAGAGAACTGTAATAGAAATATCTACTATAAGTAGAGAGCTACCAGTGACTAGTGATTTAGAGTACAAAGTCGACATGTGAACGGCTTGATTTGCACATGGCTATACTAAAGAGGTGTACATGGCTATTCTACTTTGGAATTGTTCATATGACTATTTATACTCCCCCAAGCCCCAATCAATACACAAGGATCCAGACAGGTTATGTTACGCACATGATTTTCACATGAAGCCCATAGATGGGTATACGTGAAGTATTCATGAGGCTCAGAGAACTGAGTGCACATGAATTCCACACGAAGGCCCACGAAGGGTGTACATAAAGTATAGGTTATACATGAGATTCATGGGAAACACGATCGATCATGATAGCACATGAGAGTACACAAGCAAGCACGAACGAGCATGAAGCACATGATAAACATGGATAACAGGAGAGCGAGGAATACACGATGTACATGAAACACATGGCACAATGTATTCGATGCTCCCGAGGGGGATAACATCTCAAGCAAGGATCCATATAGTATCAATCCGTGATAATGTCGTGACAGCATCAAATAAGGTAAACTAGAGCAGGAATATAATTCTAAGCAAGTTATGAAATGATCAGAGAATGTACTCGCCTGGTATCTGAATAGCTGTAAAAATGTACTGTTCGAGATGAGGTACCTGGCTCCTAGTTAGAGCAACACAAGTCACAACAAGTCTAAAATGATATAATGAAGTCCTACTATGCATTCTACATGATTCTAGGTCAATCTAGACCAAAGTCAACTCTTGGTCAACTCTGGTCAACCCTAGAAGTCAAACTAGGTCAACCAAGTCAAACCTAAGTCAAACTAGTCTATACTAGGCTAACAAGACTATTCTAGGTTATACCATGTCAAGCCTACCAACACACATCTACCAAGACATCCTCTATAGCTAATCAATACACATATTGATATATATTATAGTCTAATTAAAATATACCCATAGGCTATCTATACATACCACACAACCATATATATAATACATTATATCATATACATATATACACTAACACACAATCCTATTTATAGGAACCTACAAATATACAAAGGAAATGAGAGAGGGATACAATGATACTCAAGTGTGTGGGTGAGTGGGTGTTAGTAATACACATGTGTGTGTGGGTGAAGTGGGACATTGGTGTGCTATACAAACAACTTAGAATTTATCCTATAGGCTATGTGTATACAAAACAACCTATATGGTAATACATATAATATACACATTTGTATATAGAGAGGGGTGACACAAGTGTTCATGAATTCAAGTGAAAGTGTGTGGACTTGTGTGTGTGGTGTGAGAGAGGGTGATAGGGTGTGTGACATGTGAGGCAAGAGTGAACTAGAGGGTGTGTGTCAAATAAAAGAGTGAGGGCGACATAAATATACACTAGTGTATGTGAAGAGAGTTGTGATAGTGATGTGAACATGTAACAGTGAGTGGCAAACAGTCTCAGGTTTCAATACATTGAAATCTCATGATTAATAGTTCCAGGAACTAGGAAACCCCATATCAAACAAGGTTCAGTTTTCAGGTTCAAACAAGAAGGAATCTCTGGAATTTTAGAACCAACTCAGGTTTTCAGGTTCAGGTCATAGGATTTCAGAAAATCAGTAACTTGGAAGTCTGGAACACATTAACAAATTAACATATTAAAACATCAAAGTACTTCATGAAACCCAGTTTTCAGTCCCTCTTCCAAAACCACATTACTTAATCAATTATTCACTAAACAAACGCAAATTTCATTCTCAGATTTGTGAAACCTATTCTCAGGTTCAGTGAACCATGAGTTAACAGTAAATATGAATCCAAAAGCCTACACACATTGCTAGCTCACATTGCAATAAACCATACACATATATAGAAGTAAATCATGAATTCAAACACCAATTTCAGTTAAAAGATAGGAAGAAGGATACACAAATACTTCTCAGGTTTTTCATGAAACACAAACTCAGTTAAACAAAACCCATTTATCAGTTGAGAGAAAGGGAATCAATTCAAAATCTCAGGTTGAGTCCCACATAACATCCAGAATCTTAGATTCAAGAACACACAAAACAGTTTAAACCATTAACTCAAACCCAGTTTTCAGTCCCATATGCATTCTCAGTTTTAGTTTCCAATCTCAGTTAAAACATTGGTTAAAAATCTCAGAAAATGAAATTCAGTTAACAACCATTCAAATTACAACATTCCCTTTGATTTAAACTCAGGAATTTGGTTCATATATGTATGTTAACTGATAGTTCATAATAAACCAAAAAAAAAAACTGGAAACAGTGTTACACCACAACTCAAATTCGAAAATCCCCATTTCCCCTTGATAACACCAACTCAAATATGTAACCTCATTGCAGTAAATTAATGCATATGTACTGAATTAGCATGGTGATTTAGACATAAAAATTCAGTTAAACATTGATTTCAAATCTCAGGAATTCAGTTCACTTTCCATTCTCAGAAATTCACATTAAGCCAATGGTATCAGTCAAGTATCAGGTTTTTGAGATTAACATGAATTCGAACCTACATAATCCACAAAAACCAAATCAAGTTCAAACAGGTGTACATACGTGTCCCCCACATTAGTACGTGTCATGTGGGTCCATTCGTGTCCAAAAAACTGGACACGAATCGTGTCCAAACAACCAACATTACACAGACACAAACTGTGTACAAAAACATCATACACGTATGTCGATTGATCCAGGACACGACACAGACACCCCTGTGTCACGTGCACGTGTCAGTGTGTTCGCCAATAATAGGGCTACACCTTGGACACCCTGCACCGTGTCCTAGACGCGTGTCCAGGCGTGTCCACACGCGTGTCAGTGTAAAAACTGTGTGTGCACAGCAGCCCGCGCGCGACAGCGCGCGACCCGTGCGAGCTTGAAAGCTCCGTGCATAGTCCACGAGAAGCTGCCAAACTTTGGGAGCTTGGTGGCAGACATTGCCCCAAGTTTCCCCTGAAATTTGAGGACACGACGTGTCCTGTGTCCAGAGAAATGGACCCCGTGATGCAGGATACGGCTACGGGCCCGTGCTGCGTGTCCACACGAAATGCACGACACACAAGGACACGAAACACCAAACATCCTTCACAAACATTCATACACACACCTAGATCTACAAACCTATGTAATTAGTTTTATAAAAATCGAAAATCGAATCCTTAGTGGCATTTCTACAAATACCTAGGTTTCCTATTGGATACGTGTCCGATACGGACACAAAATTGGCACAAAACTTAGCAATACCTATACCAGTAGTTAGGGTATTCCTAGGGCTTCCTATTCATGCAATTAAATCTCTATTTTATGGAGAGGATTAGGAATTACCTAGGTGTGTGAAAAAGCCCAAAAAGTTTCAAAGAGGGGTGTTTCTCTTGCCACCCAAGCTCCTCCAAATTGTTCCTCCACTGAAATTTCTCACCATAGTCAGGAAATACACAGAGATTAGGATCTATTGCAAGAAATTAGAAGAAAAAAGGAGTTGAAATGGAGAAGTTATGGATTGGAGAAGAAAGGGTTTTACCTCTATTTCCAAACTTTGCTATTTCCTAAAGGAGGCTAGCCCTAAGTGGTAGAGACATTAAATAGGAGTGGGGATGATCATAATGACCAGCCATGGGCTGATTAGAATTAGGGTTAGCTACTTGGGTGGGCCTATGGGCTTTAAGTCTCAAGTCATTAATCATGACTTATGAAGTCATAAGCCATATTAGTCAAATCAACTCCAAATCTCTCCAAACAAGTTCCAATGGCTTAACCCTCACTAAATTAGGTCAAACCAAGTTTACTTAACCTAACCAAGTGGTCTTAACCTAGGTTAGTCACTAGGTTAGTCTCCTAGTCAACACTAGTCAACCCTCAATTAAACAATTCCAAAATAAATTCTAAAAATTCCCATAAATCCAAATAAATTATAATAAATCCAAATAACCCTAAAATGTCAAAAATATCCTAATCACATGGCTAGGCTCTAGGGTAGGCAGTCTCTACTGTTCACTAGCACAACACCAAATCATAAGTCATGATTTAAATAGTTTAAAAAAATTATTAAAAATCACCAAAATTATATTAAAATTTTAAATACCATAATTAAATAAATTAAATACAAAATTTCAAAATTACCCTCATCTGGAAAACTGGGTGTTACAATCCTACCCACCTTATAAAAATTTTGTCCTCGAAATTAAGATGGTAGCAGGCCTTCTACGTCAAACACCCCACAAACAAAGTCTCAAATATACTGTCAGATAATCATATGCGTCTGTCCAAATCATGATACTCAAAATCTTCATCGTGTTAGTGAGCAAGGCTACGATAATCACAGAGTCCTCGACTAAGGCACATACCTCTAGAATTATGGTATTTAAAATTTTTGCATTGCCGCATGCTTGGCAGCGAAAACCTTAAATTCCTACACCCGAGAAATACGTCCTAAATCTGACTATATGTCCTCACTATTCCAGCTAAACACGACTATCGAAGATTCTAGATTCCATAACTGGGTGACCTAGCTCATATGATTCATCTCAGAAGAAAATCAAACATAATACGAGAACAACAGGACAAATTTGATAAATCAACAAGGAAACAGAAGGAATCGAAATTTCAAGGCAGTTATAAGAGGCAATTGCAGAATTTGATTCAAAAGAACGGAATCTGTAACTAGATCTCCAATGGCCTGAGCATCCTCGACTGTCCTGGCGAAAGCTCGCCCTTGTTGGCCTCCCCTGGCCTGCTGCTGATGCTGCATGTACCTCTGCTGCTGAGTCGGTAAGGGTAATCCCCTCTGCTGGCCTACCGGGGCCCTAGCTCCTGCTCCCTGAACTGTCTGTCCCGACGATTCGGGACACTCTCTCAGACGATGATCGGATCCTCCGCAAAGCAAACATCTGCCCAGCCTCTTCCGGCATTCGCCCCAACCATGCCTTGGTCTCTTACAGAAGGGGCAAATAATAACTAGCTGCTGTTCCGGGGCCTGCTGCTGCCTCTGTGGCTGCTGCGTCTGCTGAAGGGGTACACGGTTCTGAAACTGCCGCTGCTGAAGGTAGACCCTCGGCTGCTGATACTGCTGCTGGAACTGCTGGTGAAACTGCTGCTGAATCTGCAAACGGGGCACCTGCTGCTGAATCTTTAGGTGGGGCCTCTTAGCCGGTCCCGTACTGCCACTAGCTCCCTGAGTATCTCGCATCCTCTTCTCCTTCAGCCCAAGATCGTCCTCCGCTGTCATGGCTTCTACCAGAATCTGCTCGAAAGTGGCGTCGCGGTCGCTCTTGGTATATGACTTGATCTCTCCGATCAAACCCCTGCGGAACCTCCTCGCCTTCCCGACCTCGGTAAGATCCTCGATGAATCTGCTCAAACGGCTGAATTCTCTAGCGTACTCCTCAACGGTCTGGTTCCCCTAAACCAAACTCTCAAACTGCGCCTCCAAAGCACGGAGTGCGGTATCGGAAAAGAATTTCTCCTTGAACGCTGCCCAGGTCTGACCGGCTGTACCAACCCTCGGGTCCGTCTGGTACCAGGTACGGGCCAAGTCCTGCATCTGGCTGGCGGCTGCCTCGATCTGTAATCCTGCTGGTATCTGTGCCAATCAGAATATCTCCTCGATGTGCTCTATCCAATCGTCAGCGTATATGATGCCCTCTGTACCCTTGAAGTCTCGGAGTCCCATCTTCTTGAAGGAATGGATGTCTGGAGTCCTCGGCTGATACGGCTACATCTGGCCTCCCTGTGGCTGAGCAGCCACCAACTCCGCTGTCGTCCTAACCAACTGGTGAGTATCTTGTATGCTCTGTCGGATATCAGCAGACTGGCTCTGCTTAATCTGTTGCTGAAACTCCATAAATCGCTGAAAGAGGGTAAACATCTGAGCCGTATCTACTGTCCCTGAAGGTAACTGCTGCTGAGTCATATCTGGAATGACGGGGGAAGACCTCCGGACAGGTGGAGGTGCACTCCCAAGGGCTGCAGAAGCTCCTATATGAGCAGAAATAGGGGGTGCTGTGGTCCCAGCGTCCACGATCAGGCGAGGGGTGGTAGGCCTCTCACCAGCGTCTGCTGGGCCAGAGCGATGCGATCGTATCTCAATCACCATCCTGGAGACAGATCAAACAAGGAATCAATACTGAGATAGAATCGATAATTCAAGGGAGGACAGTCATCCAAGGAAGCAAATTTTCAACAGGAATTTAGATGGCAGGAATCCAGTTAAGAGTTTTTCCTAATGTGATTGAGTACCTCAAAATAACTCCTAAAGCTACTGCAGGCTGTAGTGGTACTCTAGTTCGAATACCACTACACAAACTCGACCTGCATGGGCCACCACTAAAAACGTGCCACGACCCGTACCCACTGTGAGGGTACGAGAGCGTGACAACGCCCAGCCTATGCCACAGTGTCGGCGGTAGAACGCTGTTCTAGGTCATGAACTATAACTAACATATGATGAATACTCTCCATAAGGAGGCCAACACAGAGGTACAACTCAATCACAATCTAGAGATAGAATATGGCACGATAAAATAGATAAGAGAATCCTCAACTGAGGTACAACAGAAAAGAAATACAAGTCTAATCATCTCTAAAAATATACAACTCTGAATCAAGAACAACAACTAAACATAAAATGGAAAACAGTCTAAGCTATCTATACTAAGCAAGGGTGCCATCCTCAGCAGCTGCCTGAACCTCTCCAGGGGTCCAGGTCGCGAGTGTCATCTAGGCAAGCTCCAAAGTAAGGGGTGCAGGGTTCCTCATCATCCTCTGTAAAAATTTTAACAGGTCCAGTCAGGACGGGAGCGAGCACAATACATCTCACGCAGATCATAACAGATTAGAAAATATAAACATGCAAGAGAGTACGATACATGAAACTGAAAGAAGATACATGATGTAAACAGGAAGAAAACTGTAATAGAAATATCTACTATAAGTAGAGAGCTACCAGTGACTAGTGATTTAGAGTACAAAGTCGACATGTGAACGGCTTGATTTGCACATGGCTATACTAAAGAGGTGTACATGGCTATTCTACTTTGGAATTGTTCACATGACTATTTATACTCCCCCAAGCCCCAATCAATACACAAGGATCCAGACAGGTTATGTTACGCACATGATTTTCACATGAAGCCCATAGATGGGTATACGTGAAGTATTCACGAGGCTCAGAGAACTGAGTGCACATGAATTCCACACGAAGGCCCACGAAGGGTGCACATAAAGTATAGATTATACATGAGATTCATGGGAAATACGACCGATCATGATAGCACATGAGAGTACACAAGCAAGCACGAACGAGCATGAAGCACATGATAAACATGGATAACAGGAGAGCGAGGAATACACGATGTACATGAAATACATGGAACAATGTATCCGATGCTCCCGAGGGGGATAACATCTCAAGCAAGGATCCATATAGTATCAATCCGTGATAATGTCGTGACAGCATCAAATAAGGTAAACTAGAGCAGGAATATAATTCTAAGCAAGTTATGAAATGATCAGAGAATGTACTCGCCTGGTATCTGAATAGCTGTAAAAATGTACTGTCCGAGATGAGGTACCTGGCTCCTAGTTAGAGCAACACAAGTCACAACAAGTCTAAAATGATATAATGAAGTCCTACTATGCATTCTACATGATTCTAGGTCAATCTAGACCAAAGTCAACTCTTGGTCAACTCTGGTCAACTCTGGTCAACCCTAGAAGTCAAACTAGGTCAACCAAGTCAAACCTAAGTCAAACTAGTCTATACTAGGCTAACAAGACTATTCTAGGTTATACCATGTCAAGCCTACCAACACACATCTACCAAGACATCCTCTATAGCTAATTAATACACATATTGATATATATTATAATCTAATTAAAATATACCCATAGGCTATCTATACATATCACCACACAACCATATATATAATACATTATATTATATACATATATACACTAACACACAATCCTATTTATAGGAACCTACAAATATACAAAGGAAATGAGAGAGGGATACAATGATACTCAAGTGTGTGGGTGAGTGGGTGTTAGTGATACACATGTGTGTGTGGGTGAAGTGGGACATTGGTGTGCTATACAAACAACTTAGAATTTATCCTATAGGCTATGTGTATACAAAACAACCTATATGGTAATACATATAATATACACATTTGTATATAGAGAGGGGTGACACAAGTGTTCATGAATTCAAGTGAAAGTGTGTGGACTTGTGTGTGTGGTGTGAGAGAGGGTGATAGGGTGTGTGACATGTGAGGCAAGAGTGAACTAGAGGGTGTGTGTCAAATACAAGAGTGAGGGTGACATAAATATACACAAGTGTATGTGAAGAGAGTTGTGATAGTGATGTGAACATGTAACAGTGAGTGGCAAACAGTCTCAGGTTTCAATACATTGAAATCTCAGGATTAATAGTTCCAGGAACTAGGAAACCCCATATCAAACAAGGTTCAGTTTTCAGGTTCAAACAAGAAGGAATCTCTGGAATTTTAAAACCAACTCAGGTTTTCAGGTTCAGGTCATAGGATTTCAGGAAATCAGTAACTTGGAAGTCTGGAACACATTAACAAATTAACATATTAAAACATCAAAGTACTTCATGAAACCCAGTTTTCAGTCCCTCTTCCAAAACCACATTACTTAATCAATTATTCACTAAACAAACGCAAATTTCATTCTCAGATTTGTGAAACCTATTCTCAGGTTCAGTGAACCATGAGTTAACAGTAAATATGAATCCAAAAAGCCTACACACATTGCTAGCTCACATTGCAATAAACCATACACATATATAGAAGTAAATCATGAATTCAAACACCAATTTCAGTTAAAAGATAGGAAGAAGGATACACAATACTTCTCAGGTTTTTCATGAAACACAAACTCAGTTAAACAAAACCCATTTATCAGTTGAGAGGAAGGGAATCAATTCAAAATCTCAGGTTGAGTCCCACATAACATCCAGAATCTCAGATTCAAGAACACACAAAACAGTTTAAACCATTAAATCAAACCCAGTTTTCAGTCCCATATGCATTCTCAGTTTTAGTTTCCAATCTCAGTTAAAACATTGATTAAAAATCTCAGAAAATGAAATTCAGTTAACAGCCATTCAAATTACAACATTCCCTTTGATTTAAACTCAGGAATTTGGTTCATATATGTATGTTAACTGATAGTTCATAATAAACCAAAAAAAAAAACTGGAAACAGTGTTACACCACAACTCAAATTCGAAAATCCCCATTTCCCCTTGATAACACCAACTCAAATATGTAACCTCATTGCAGTAAATTAATGCATATGTACTGAATTAGCATGGTGATTTAGACATAAAAATTCAGTTAAACATTGATTTCAAATCTCAGGAATTCAGTTCACTTTCCATTCTCAGAAATTCACATTAAGCCAATGGTATCAGTCAAGTATCAGGTTTTTGAGATTAACATGAATTCGAACCTACATAATCCACAAAAACCAAATCAAGTTCAAACAGGTGTACATACGTGTCCTCCACATTAGTACGTGTCATGTGGGTCCATTCGTGTCTAGGAAACTGGACACGAATCGTGTCCAAACAACCAACATTACACAGACACAAACTGTGTACAAAAACATCATGCACGCATGTCGATTGATCCAAGACACGACACAGACACCCCTGTGTCACGTGCACGTGTCAGTGTGTTCGCCAATAATAGGGCTACACCTTGGACACCCTGCACCGTATCCTAGACGCGTGTCCAGGCGTGTCCACACGCGTGTCAGTGTGAAAACTGTGTGCACAGCAGCCCGCGCGCGACAGCGCGCGACCCGTGCGAGCTTGAAAGCTCCGTGTACAGTCCACGAGAAGCTGCCAAACTTTGGGAGCTTGGTGGCAGACATTGCCCCAAGTTTCCCCCAAAATTTGAGGACACGACGTGTCCTGTGTCCAGAGAAATGGACCCCATGATGCAGGACACGGCCTACGGGCCCGTGCTGCGTGTCCACACGAAATGCACGACACACAAGGACACGAAACACCAAACATCCTTCACAAACATTCATACACACACCTAGATCTACAAACCTATGTAATTAGTTTTACAAAAATCGAAAATCGAATCCTTTGTGGCATTTCTACAAACACCTAGGTTTCCTATTGGATACGTGTCCGATACGGACACGAAATGGACACAAAAATTAGCAATACCTATACCAGTAGTTAGGGTATTCCTAGGGCTTCCTATTCATGCAATTAAATCTCTATTTTATGGAGAGGATTAGGAATTACCTAGGTGTGTGAAAAAGCCCAAAAAGCTTCAAAGAGGGGTGTTTCTCTTGCCACCCAAGCTCCTCCAAATTGCTCCTCCACTGAAATTTCTCACCATAGTCAGGAAATATACAGAGATTAGGATCTATTGCAAGAAATTAGAAGGAAAAAGGAGTTGAAATGGAGAAGTTATGGATTGGGGAAGAAAGGGTTTTACCTCTATTTCCAAACTTTGCTATTTCCTAAAGGAGGCTAGCCCTAAGTGGTAGAGACATTAAATAGGAGTGGGGATGATCATAATGACCAGCCATGGGCTGATTAGAATTAGGGTTAGCTACTTGGGTGGGCCTATGGGCTTTAAGTCTCAAGTCATTAATCATGACTTATGAAGTCATAAGCCATATTAGTCAAATCAACTCCAAATCTCTCCAAACAAGTTCCAATGGCTTAACCCTCACTAAATTAGGTCAAACCAAGTTTACTTAACCTAAGCAAGTGGTCTTAACCTAGGTTAGTCACTAGGTTAGTCTCCTAGTCAACACTAGTCAACCCTCAATTAAACAATTCCAAAATAAATTCTAAAAATTCCCATAAATCCAAATAAATTATAATAAATCCAAATAACCCTAAAATGTCAAAATATCCTAATCACATGGCTAGGCTCTAGGGTAGGCAGTCTCTACTGTTCACTAGCACAACACCAAATTATAAGTCATGATTTAAATAGTTTAAAAAAATTATTAAAAATCACCAAAAATTATATTAAAATTTTAAATACCATAATTAAATAAATTAAATACAAAATTTCAAAATTACCCTCATCTGGAAAACTGGGTGTTACACATACTGATCTTCAATGTGTCTCTAAGTCTCCTGCATACTACTCGAAAAATAGGACGTAAATCAAGAGTCGTTATCAGACACAATTCTAACTTGTACCCTGTGCAACTTTACGATCTGTCTCATGTACATATCTGTCAAACCTCTATAGATTGTCCAACTTTGAACGACAGGTAATGAGCTGGCTTCGTGAGTCTATTTTTTTCTAAATCATTGCTTGATTTAAATCCTCAGCCACGATTTAAAAGGCCATGATTTATTTGGTCATGACTAAATTCATGAATTGGCTAAAGCCCATGAATTTAGCCATGACCTATGGCACATGGGTCCTAATTGAGAATTATCCTAAACAATAAATAAGCTAGCTAATTACCTATTAGCTAACGAATTATATTTTGCTAACTAATCACATGATTTTTTATGGCTAGAAAGCTTTAGAAGCTTCTCGCAGCCAACTCATCCACACCCATGCCCCCATTATTCTCATTATTTATACTTTTGCCATGAATGGCACACCTATTTAATGGGGCATTCCCCATTCTTTTGGACTCACACAAATTTACACAATCATTACAATTACAAAATTTATAATTCATCTCTCCCACTCCTCTCCATGCCTGACCGACAACCCGAGCTCCCAGCTTCGGCCTCAGGGCCGGGCCGAAACATTTTGATGCACAGGACTAAATACAAAATGATGCCCCTTCTTCAAAAAATATATTGAAAATAAAGCATCAAATTTTTTTTGCACGATACAATAAACCAAAGTGAACTCTTTTAGATTGGGGCCAGATACATGCCAACTGACATTAAATTTTGTATGAATATATCTTGGCAAATGGCAATACTACTTCCGTAGTTTAAAAAAAATTCGATGCAATATGTTATTTAACATTTCTTGTTTATGTTTTTTCAATACTAGAATTGAGATATATGGGTTTGTTTGCTTAATTTATCAACAACAGAGAAAATAAAAAAAACATTAAAAAAAAAGCCAAAATCAGGAGGAACAAAAGTTACAAAATATTACAGTTTGAAAACGAAATCATTGTAAAATCTTAAGTGTAAAGATTTACGAAAATATATTCAACACTAGGAACCTATAATTTTAAGTGTGAAATCTTAAGTGCAAAGATAAACGAAAAGACTCATTGCCATCGGCTCATCGCTATTCAACACCAACATGAGATCAACTATAAATCACAACACGTAGTGAGCTAAATATACTACAGAAGATGGTTGAAACTTAGTTATTATGAAAACGTGCATAAATAGAGATATTATGAAGGAAGACCGAAGATCTACTACAAACAATATCTATCATAATTTTTAAAAGATGCAAAATTCTAAGTCTACGCTTGTGTCTGTGCAGAGTAGATTATATATAAATATAGCTTGGAACTTTTGAAAAAAATAAACTACATCAATAGAACCCCTCATTCAAAAGATAGGGGCAAAGAGGATTGTACTCAATCATCGACGACAGAGGAAACTCAAAAAACATAACAAAGCCAACATCATGAGGAACAAAAGTTACAAAATATTTCAATTCTCAAAATGAAAGTCTTGCTAAAATATGAGGTTCGCATTGATACCTCTACCTCACGTTTTGTTTTTGTCTCCTCTTCGGGTCAAAGCTCAAGTAGAGGCCAGAAAGAGAAAGAGAGAGAGTAGCTTGTCTGCCACCGTGGCCTTCTTTGTGTAGTTTTACTTCGCGGAATCCTTGTGAAGGATTCTAGGAGAAGAAATTGAAGAAAAGTATCAATTTGTGTTTCAATTATAAGCAAAAGGAAGAATGGAGAGAGAACTAAAATAAATAATTCAAAAAAAAAACTATTGCTGGTCATCTGGAATCGGAAGGGACGTGAATAACTTTTTTTCCTCTGAAATGCAAAAGAAAATCTGAAGTGATGGAAAAACTAGTTTTTTCTTTGAAATTGAAGAGTCGGACGGCTATCCAATTCCTATGTGTCATGCCCTATTTGTTGAATTGCTATTATATTTTTTTTCGACCTTGGAATTCGAAGAAGAAATCCGAATAAAAATATTTTATTATTTGTTATTATTACTAACATTTAAAAAATTTTGGGGCCCCTTGGGATTTGGGGCCCAGGGCGCAAGCCCCGTTTGCCCCTCCTCCGGGCCGCCCCTGTTCGGCCTCCTCCCTGACCTCCCTCTGTCATCAACTTCCTTCGCCTCTACACCACTACCACTACCTGAACATTACCACCCCTTTCTTTGCTCCCTTCGACACAATGCCACCATCACCTAGCTGTGTTCTCAACCACCACCACTATCAAATACCTACACTGCCACCACCACTGGCCACACCCTACCGCCTCATCCCTACAGAACCACCCATCACCAGCATCACCATCGTCTACAGCACCGCCACCGTCAACTGACATCATCACTGCCACATATCCTTATCGACCACCGCCAACACCATTAGCCGCCTCCGCTACCATATACAAACACCACCACCGTCATCATCATATACACCACCGCCACTATCACTCACCTGTCGAAGTCGTCGAGCCCCAACCAGCGTCGCACCATATCCAACGACCGATCCACCTCGTCGGTGTCGTGCTGCACTGACAGATCTGTGCCATGACACTGAACTTGTCGTCGTTGCCTCCTCCGGCTAGATCTGCCCATGGTTGTGCCAGATCTAGTATCCAGCCCGCTCGTCGCAGCTTCCCGTGCCACCTTGGTGAGTGAGAGCCCCACTCGAGCCCTCTCCATCTTTCACTCACTCCCTCTCAAAGCCTCTCCCCCTCTCTTCCTCTCTCGAACGAATTCTCTGCTCTCTTTCTCTTTCTTTCTCTCTCTCTCTCTCTCTCTTTCTCTCTCTGTTTTCTTATTTATTTTAAAGAACATATATAATAGGTTGTGAGCCCATTGAGTTTCTTTGTTTTGGGCCAGGGCTTAAAACCCATTTATGAATTTAATTAGTTTTAGAGGGCTGGACTGGGCATGGAACACATTAAGTATTTTATATACTATTTTAAATAGGCTGGACCCATTTTCCTGGGCTGGGCCTTAAGCGTATATGCATATGTATATATAATGAATGATATATCTATTTATAATATATATGTATACACATGTATATAACCAATAATATATACATGTATGTGCATATAAAATTTTGAATAAATAAAATTACATGTATGATTGTATATGCATATATATGTTTATACCTATATAATGTATATGGATATATGTATAATATTTTACTATTATTACTATTATTATTATTATTATTATTATTATTATTATTATTATTATTATTATTATTATTATTATTATGTGTAGGCCCTATATTGTACTAGCATACAAATTGGGCTTTCAAGCCCTACATTATTTGTGTTATATTCAAATGGGCTCCTATCCTACATTAAATTATTTAAATGGTTTTATTGGGCTTCTAGCCCTACATGATTAGAATAAAGCTAAATTGGGCTTTGGGCCCTAAATGATTATTTAATATTGGACTTTGATAAAATGGACAATAGTCCTAAAATTATCAATTTGGGTTCAAACCCAATAAATATATTTTGTTTTGATTTTACAAATTGGGCTAGGGGCCTAAATTGCTTATTCGGGCTTCAGGCCCTAAAGCTTTAAATTTATATCATAAAATAATTTCTTGAAGTCAATTATAAGTAATAATTTTCTATTAATATTTGTATTAATTTTTTGGATATTTAATTCTCGATCATGACTAATTTCTTTAAATCAATTTTCCTTTTTGACTTATTCAATCAAATTAAGATCGTGACTAATCAATTCGTTTTCTTTCCTCGACTTCCAAATATGGACTCATATATATCAAACTAGGCTATTTTGACTATTCTGGACTTCATGGACTGGCCTATTTCGTCTTTTGGGATCATTTGATACAATTTAACTTCCAAGTTATTTTGTGTTGACACGTTCGTGTCGTGCACGTCAACTCCAACTATTTTAGGCAAGTACAGCGGGCTTTATGTTTTGTTATACATTATAATTGCTTTTAGTATGTCTTTCCTAGTTGTGTTACATATTGAGACATGATTTTGACAGTGATGACATAGCTTGAATTTGATTCATGAACAATAATCTTGACTCATTTATAAATCTTGAATCACCATCTGAATCACCATTTTGAATCACCTGTTACATGAATCTTGGGAAATGGAAAAATTCTAAGTAGTTATGTGACCAACAACCAAACTACTTGAGTCACTCCTGAATGATAGTTCGACGTACAACTCACGTATGTTCGAGCATACCTTTTGAATCACCAACCTAAGCCGGTCACATAATGAAAGCGGTATTTCAAACACACGTGTCTTACTTGATCTTGCACGTCTATTTTCATAGCATGGATAATTCTTTATATTTACTTGTCATTATTTACTAGTTCATTATATTATTTACCATTATCTAGTTAGCATTTTATTATCATGTACAATCTCTCTTTACTTGTTATACTATAACGTGGCTTTATTTTGTATCGTACGATATTGTGTGTGGTGTTACATGCTCCAAGCGTGACTGGATAACTATTTTTGGGCATTATCTCTTTGACCTCGGACCGCATGATGAGCCGTAGCTCCTAAAGCTATCTTTGGAGGATTTGAATATATTCTGTTTCTAGTTGTTTTCTATCATTTCCTAATTTTCCTTTTATTTTATTACCGGATTTGTCTCCGGTAACTCTTGATTAAGTTGCATGAATTCAACAGTTGAAGTCTATATCATTTGCTCTTAATAAAATTTGTTTATCTTTTCCCATGTCATCTTCCTTTATCTACTATGAATGAGCTATGTTATTAAATCATGTAATCATGAAGTATAGACAGCGCACTACCGTCGATGTTGCGACGTAGGCTGGGTGTGCCTCACGACTTGTGCCCTAACCTGCGGGTGTGGGTCGTGACATTTACAGAAACACGATCAAATTATTCTATTAGAATAACTACCCACACTTTTATTATGAAAATATGGAAAAGAAGTCTCAAGATGTACATGTTCCACTAGGAACTTTATTGTCTAATAATTTTACCTAGTAAATACATCATTGCATGAAATAAAATAACTGGAGTAACTTATCTTGCATGATTCTGTGTAGTTTATACTTGTGTTATCAACACCCTTCACTAAACAAATAACATGTAGCAAGATATGCTTGGAAAAAATTATGACTGCAAAATATCTATGGTAAGAGTTCCTGCTTAATATGACAAGGGAACTGGTTAACTACAAGTACGAGGTTATAGCTAAGGATCCATGAAAAGTGTCAATGCTCAAAGTGTCAAGTATTATAACGAGTAAACAAAGCTTGAGTGCAAGAAAATGATGTGAAAAACATAAGAATAAATCTACGTATTTGTACCTAGCCTGGATATTTGCAAATGGGGATACTGAGGTACATGTCTTATATAGAAAGAAGACAAAATAGGGACTCGGGCGACAATACAAAGTCAGAAAGCAACTTCACATGCAATTTTGCAGTTGTACATAAACCCCATAAACTAAGACCAAGCATATCCAAATGGAGATACTAAGGTGCATGTCTTGTGTGTATCCATCTAATGAAGACATCATATGCGATATTCCCATAAACAAGGCAGTAGTTGTAAACATAAATGCAATTAACTTACTGTTGCTTGCATCATTTGTTACATGTACCCTTTGTTGTACCAAACCAGGCAAGTACTACACACACAAACCTATACTGCCCACAGCTACATTTTTATAGTAACTGACTACTACTCTTCTAGGCAGCACTGCATTTCTGCAGACTACAGTAACTGATTGCTACTCACAACCACTGCTGTATTTTGAAATTGCTTACTATTGCTGCAATTTCATACCTAGATTTCACTACAAGTATATGACAACTGCTATAGATACAGATATTATTTTGTTAAGTTATTGTTAGAAAGGCAAGATTGTGTTCCTATGGTCGTCTCCATGTTGCATCCTTTAGGATACAAAATCATGAACAATACAAAATCGTGAACAAAACAAAATGAAGTGAACATAAAAAAATTAATTTGAAGAAGAAAAGAGATTTATTAAGTTTTTCAAGGAGAATATAAATTTGTAAACGACTGCATATAAAGTTTACTTACAATTATGTTGATGTTCCAACATCTCATTCGCAAAAGAAAATCAAGTATATGTACCACTATTTTATGATCATCAACTTCTTCTTCATCATCATTATTCTTCTTCTTTCTTGCTTCGTACCCACGAATCCAAACACCAGACCTTGATATTGCATCCAGTGTCTCACTTTCTTGTTTCAACAAAAGAAAATTTTATTTGTCATATCAACAAATTAAGTTCTTGCCGATAGAGAGTCAATAATTTGCCTTACCATCTCATTCTCTAGCCGTGTAAATCTTTTACGACTCGTTCTATGCACTAGAGTTTGTTTTTCTCGCATTTGTTTATACTTTTTATTATCGCCTACAAAATATTCATAATTTACAGATAAATGCAAAAAAATGCAATATAGACAATTAATGCAGTATTTGGATTAGTACAATATATTAGAAACAAATGAGTCCAGTATTTTCATCTAATAAAATTAATTAATGCATTATTTCCATTGTATAAATTAAGGACTCACCAAATTGTTATGGATTGGTCCCTTTTTTGATAAAAGCTTGCCAAACTTCAATAGATTCTACACTGTTAGGTTTCAAGAGGGTAGCAGCACATTTCAGGCCAACCAACTTGGCTTGGTCCATCACTTTATTTTGCAGCAAACTCTGCTAATCCTTCCAATGTTTTCTTAGCTTTCCAAATGTATACTTTTTATAACATTCAATAAACTAAACTTCTGCTACAAAATAAAATGAACAATTATATTAGAAATATATCTAACAAAACGTAAATTTGATACTTATAGAGAATACTACCATATTGGACTCACCAATTGTTGTGGATTAGTTCCTTTTTTATTAAAAGCTTGCCAAACTTCCCATATCGTCGTGTCTGTAATAAAAGACTTGGTGTGAAGCAAATATAAACGGATCATTCTCAAATTGTTGTTGACCTTCATGAAGGATAACTGATGTAGAACACTCTTCAACTTTGACACAACTTCCTATGTTTGCCCAATAACAATGAAATACATGAAGTTTGAACTTGTGATAGTCCAGCTAAATTATATCTCATATAACACCATAAAACACAATCTTTCCACTGACATGTGATGTATCTCTTATACTTAATCGACACATTGTCTCTACTTCAAAAGAAACACCTGGGTTTTGTGTGCAATTTTTAACATATCTTGTATGGAATCAATTTCCATTGATAAATAATCTGAATAGGATTCAACATATGGCTTAGGTCGACACCCAATCCACTTTACAAGGTCTGACATGTTACTAGCATCTCCAACCTTGACTTTATTTTCTAACCATGTACTAAATGTGTCTCTATGCCTCTTTCTTAAAAGGCTTTCGTTCCTACGAAGATGTATATCAAAAAATCGAAGTTCCTCTAAGTGCATTCAAAAAAAAATCATGTTATATATTAAGTAAAGTTAAAAACTGAAAATAAAAATAGATTAAAACCACCAAAGACACTGATATTACTGTAGCACATATACATTAAAACTTATACTCTACATGGTTCTACTTCTGATGTATTCTCTAGGACATACAAATGAGCAACTTCAAGCATGTTACGAGACAATTACTTGAATTTAGCCTTGCATATAGGTCTCCCTTCTAATATATTTCCATCTTCATATTCTTTATGTCGGCATTGTTTGCCATTGATTGTTGTAGAACAGAACAGTTTTATAGGAGGACTGAACTTTAACTTACAATTACAAACTCGCTTGTACAAAAGAGAGCCTAGGAACAAAACCTAGGAAAAGCAATCTAAGTACAATTGTTTAGTTTTGATTTTGGAGGTGACGGTAGAGGCTCGAAAAAGTGTTATCAACTCTGCCTTACTCCTTAGACGATCGAACGCAACCGCGGCTCCGACGAAGAAATTCTTTCTCTCTCTGTATGTCTCTGTGTATGTGTACAAGGGAGTAGCACCTTGCTATTTATAGGAATTCATGAGTAATGGGGGTGTACAGCTACGTGGCAAATTTTCGGCCACATCCATATAACTGTGCCTCGAGAAGTGGGCAGCTGGAGATTGGTTAAGATTGATCATGATATGTTTGTTGCACTAAATTCGAACTGTTAAGACTTGGTCAATTTCTGCCACGTGTCTCAACTGCTACTCTGTGGCGAACCGCATGAATGATGCATCCTGGCTGAGCCGCACGAAGGACTGTCCCATAGTCGAACCGCATGAAGGATGTATCCTGGCTGAGCCGCATGAAGGACCGTCCCATAGCCGAGCCGCATAAAGAGTGTCTCATGACCGGGCCACATGAAAGTTGTCTCATGACCGAGCCGCATGAGAGTGGTCTCATGACTGAGCCACATGAGGGAGGTCTCATGACCGAGCCACATGAGAGTGGTCTCACGACTGAGCCGTATGAGGGTCGCATAGGCGATCCGCGAAAAGAGTTGTCTTTGGAATTTGTGAACTGTGCCAGATATCATGATGATTTTCTCGTCTTTTTAGGAGCATGTCATGTCTTGTCTTTATGTCAGAGCCATCATCTCTGTCAGAGTTGTCGCCTTTATGTCAGAGTAATTATGGCCAGCTGCTTAGGCTGATTTCGAACCGCATAAGGTTCCTCCTTTGCTTTTGGGCCGCATGAAGCTTTCTAGGTTTTGAGCCGCATGAAGCTTCTCTGGATTTTTTCAGCCGCCTAAAAAATCCTCATGGGCCGTATGGAGCTTTCTGGGTTTTGAGCCGCATGAGACTCCATGTTGATTTCGAGCTGCATAGAGAATCCCCTTCGTTCCTTGCGCTTGTGAAGGATCACATCTCGCAAGTCAAGGACATCTCGATCAACCTTTGCACTCGCTTTGTGGGTCCAGGTATCCCGAGCACACGAGTGCATAGGTATCCTGTTTACTCCCTGATGCGGGACTAGTAAAAGCACTTGCCCTCGATCTTTGTTGGAAGACTCTTGAGAACCACCTTATCCGTTTGCCGCCGGAGGCTGGACACGGGCGGTTCTGTACAACTTTCCATCAGAGGTCCGCTTAACAGTTAGCGAAACGCTTTGATGGTCAGAGGTTGGGACAGTTGACTGAGCTCGACGAGCCCGCACTGCCCTTGACTTCTTCGACTTATCACCCGAAGGTGAGTAGTAGGAAGAGTCCAAGTTGGAAGGAGGGAAGAGAAGTTGGTGCCCATTTCGAATGAGGCAAGGGGGCTCTATTTATAGAATGGAGTGAGCCCTTTCTTCTTCTCCTTTCCGATGTGGGACTAAAAGTAATATTTTTCATGCTTCTACAAGACCCCCTTCAAAGTTTTCAAATTATAATTTTGGAATACTTTGAATAAGAAGCATACAAAGTAGAGTTTTTTGGTGCGGCAATCCTATCAGAGGTAGCATGGACGTGATAGGTTTGGGTACTTCTGTTGGAGATTTTGTGTGGACTTATCATCCTTAGCGTACCTTGGTTTTAGGTACGGATAATAAGTTGAGAGAGGGAACCATCATATTTACTCAAAGGTGGTGAGAACATGGTAAATATAGGGTTGATGGTAATGAGGATGTGGTGGGAGTGGACTCAGTTGAGGATACATAGAACAACTCAGAGGTAATATGGACGTGGAAGTTCTACGTAACGGGTAATGAATGCCACGGAACAACTGGGTTCCAGAAACATATAATTGTGGAAAAAAAGGGTGCATGTACTAGAGGACCTAATACAGCATTTGTGGTCAATGGTGGACATTTGTGGACCTATTATCCTTTTTGTGTACTGGCGGTGTGAGTACGAATAATAAGTGGAGAGAAAACCAACATATTTACTCAGAGGTAATGAGGACGTGATAAATATGGGTCTAAAGTAGAGCCTTCCTACTCAGAGGTAATGAGGACGTGGTAGGAGTGGGCCTAATGAGGATACACAGAACAACTCAGAGGTGCTATCAACGTGGAAGTTCTATGTATTGGATGGTTTGTTTGTGATGGACGAGAAAACAACTCAGAGGTAATATGGACGTGGTTGTTTTTCCCATTGGGGAATTTAGTTGACCTATTACCCTTTTTGTGTACTGGTAGTACGAGTAATAGATTCGAATGATATTTTGTGGATCTACTACTCATTGGTACACAGGTGGTACGAGTAATAGATTAGGATAATTTTTATAGATTTATTACCATTTTTGTGTACTGGCGATGCGAGTACTAATAATAAGTGGAGAAAAAACCAACACATTTACTCAGAGGTAATGAGGACGTAGTAAATATGGGTCAAAACAAAGCCTTCCTACTCAGAGGTAGTGAGGACCTGGTAGGAGTAGGCCAAATGGGATACACAGAACAACTCAGAGGTGTTATCAACGTGAAAGTTCTATGTATTGGGTAATTTGTTTGTGATGGACGGGAAAACAACTCAGAGGTAATATGGACATGGTTGTTTTTCCCGTTGGAGAATTTTGTGGACCTATTGCCCTTTTGTGCATATGGAAATACGAGCAAATAGATTCGAATGATATTTTGTGGATCTACTACTCTTTGGTACACCGATGGTGCGAGTAATAGATTAGGATAACTTTCATGGACCTATTACCCTTCTGTGCACTGGTGGTACGGGTAATAGATTAGGATAAGTTTTGTGGACCTATCACCCTTCTGCGTACTGGTGGTACTGGTAATAGATTTGAAGGAGATTTCGGTAGGAAAAAGCATCTGGGGTAAAAGTTCAGAGGTATGATCATACATGACTTGCTGCCCAGGAGATGCGATATGAATCCACTCGGAGCGGTCAGAGAGTAAATTCAGCGGTACCTGAGGGTACATAACTCAACAATCTGGGAGATTTGGGGTCAGAGTGTAAGTTCAGCGGTACCAGAGGGTACATAACTCACAATCTGAGAGATAGTTGGAAGATATTGTTTAGTCATAATTTTTCTTGAGGAACTTGTCGTTGTTGTTGTTGTTGGTATTAGGACATTTGCTCTTATCCTCTCCATCCGAGATATGCAGCCCCAGTTGGCGAGCATTCTTCAATTTTGCTTCTACGCTAGTGGCGCTGATGATGAAGGCCTTCCAGTCTTTAAATTGATCTTCGCCCATCCAGAGGCTGATTGTGGGGAGCAGCCTCTTTTGGCAGATCTCAATTAAAGAAGAGTCCAGATTACTGGAGGGCAATTTCAGCATGTTTTGGCGAAACCGCTCAATGTAATTTCTTGTCAGCTCTTTTTCTCCTTGGAAAACGTCCATGAGGGTTGACATTGTCACATCTTCTCCCACCTCGTAGAACCTTTCCAAGAACATATGTTTGAAGCCGGCAAAGGAATGGATGCAGTTATCCGGCAAATTGTGGTACCAATCGAATGCGACCCCCTCTAATGCCTCCAATGAACAACCTCGTGAGGATGGCATCGTCATGCGACAGATGGTCTGTTGTGACCATGAAGTAGGTCATGTACTGGCTCGCAGAGGTCTTTCTGTCATACGGATTAATGTTGAATGGTTTGTATCGTAGAGGGAAAGGGACATCTCTCCATGCAGCGGGATACAGCTGTCTTATCCTGAGGTCCTGAGAGGTTTTTCGGGCATAAAACATTGCCCGGAGCTCCTGGACTTCTCTTCTTGCCTTCCTAGCCTCTTCTGCAGCAGTGGAAGCCGATACTCCGGATGGATTGTCGCCCAGGGTTGGTGCGGTCATGTTTGAGTCCGCATTGGCGACGGGACCCAAGCTTGTTTGACCAGGTGTCCTTGCTTGTAGAACCGGTAGGGCCGCCTTGATCTCGTCCACTGACTTAACCAAGGTATGAAGTATGGCCTCGAGAGTGTCGAGATGCTACCGATCACTGGGACCGTCTTGATCATTCTCAGTCATGAATACTGTCTTCACGTGAGGATAAGTGGAAGGCATTGTAGAAGATGTGCCCTCCGAATAATACCCTTGCACAGAGAAGTCGTCGGGGTATGTAGGAATATTCTCCTCTGGTTCGGAATCGGAGGAGGTGCCACCCCCTGCATAGAAGGTTGCCTCGTCTTGGGATTTGTGGACGTCTTCAGGGATATCAGGCTCCATCGTATCTGTTGGGGAATTGTTTTCCCTGGTTCTTCTTTTTGGAACACCGGATTGTTATGGATGTTCCGAGTAGTGCTACCTCCAGCTTCAACTACCCCCAGGGATATAGATGATGAATCTCCAAGTGTTGAAGATTTTGTCTTAGAGCGGGTACCTTGATAAACTCCTCTTGTGACGGCTGTGGACAACCGCATAGATGAGAGTTTCTTAGCCGCGCTGGTTGAGATCATCGGGTTGGAGGTATTTATTTTCTTCCCTCCTTTGCTGATAGAGACCTTTCGGGCAGAGTTACAGGAGACGAAAGGAAGTGCCTCGTCTCCCGAGCTTTGTTCTAGGATCGATCCTGGCTGCTGCAGTCATTGGAAGACGGACTGCCGGTCCTCTTGTACTGCTGTCTTGTTGCAGCAGCAGTTGACAATGACTTGAGTGCAGTGATGTCCTTGGAAGGACTATTTGCACACCAAGGTTTCTTCTCTTTCCTTGCGCTTGTGAAGAATCACATCTCGTAAGTCAAGTACATCTCGATCAACCTTTACACTCATTTTGTGTGTTCGGGAATCCCGAGCGCACGAGTGCATTGGTATCATGTTTGCTCCCTGATGCGGGGCTAGTAAAAGCACTTTATACGTTGATGGAATTTTATCATGTTTAGTTTCTTCTATTGTGACTAGTTTTTCTCCATGAAAAACCCATGTAGTGTAAGTAGGATCAATTCCAGCATAAATTAGATGGTTGTATACTACATCATAATGATGTATCTTAAGTTAAAGCATTGGATGCAAGGACGTTGGATCTTATCTAGATATCCCTTATTTTCTTGAACCTTATCTATAAACTTTCGTGCTCCCTCCCAATATGCTTGTGATGGTCTAACATAGAAAAGAAAACCAAGTTTTCACTAATTAGAAACCAAATATTATGGTATATTAAAATTCAAAAAGTATAAGGCTTCGAAATTCACCTTGGCATATGAGTCCATTCTTTATCCATAATGGATGATGATTATCTTACAATAACAATCCTACGAAATTATGGATGTAAGGCATAACAATTTCAGATTAACACCAAGTAAGAAAAAAAATAACATTTATAATCAATGTCAACAAAACTCAAGTCAAGAAGCTACCAAATCAAAACCAGCCTAATAAACTATAGTAAACAAGTTTAAACTAACATCAAAAAGAAGACTATATATTTAATTAGCTTCGCAGTTCGCCTGACTAGTTTTGGTGGCTCCATTAAGGAATTGAATCAAACACCTACCAAGTCAAGTTCGAATCAATAAAGTTAATAAATGCTTCCGATCGGACCAGAGCTTGCCGATAAGACTTTTCGAGAAAGATGATCTTCTCAAAAAAGGAATCCAGGAGATTAAAATGATCTACGCCGATGAAGACACATAAGGAACTCCAAGGGACCAGAGCTTACCTGAGAAACAAACCCGAACCGCTAAGGGAAGGACAGAACAGTTGCTTGCTGACGTCTACCGCTGGGAATTTAAAGCCGCCAAGAAAAAAGGTTTTTCTTCGAGAATAGGGTTTTTGGGGTTTGGATGCCAAGAAAAAGGAATTTGAAGCCTCCAATCATTGAAGCCCTATATGGGTTTGGAGGGAATTTTTCACCTTTCGCGGTCTTCTGTTAGCATATGGCAGAAGAGATTTGGGATAAATTAATTAATAAGGCAGGATATCATTTATGGCATGAATTTGGTAGGTTGTGAAAGCCTATTTATGTTATGGCCTACCGGCTCAGGCCATAAAATATTATGAGAATCTATATGTTACGGCACGCATAAATGCATGTTGTAATTAATAACATTTAACGGCCCTAAAAATGCATGTCGTGTTTAAAAGAAAAAAAAAGGAATTTACGGCTCGCATTTATGGTGTGTTGTAATATTATATCATTTACGACCTGCATCCAACGTGCGCCATAAATGAGAGGCCGTAAAAGCCCTGATTTGGTATAGTCTGGAAGTCATTCGAGGGAAAGCATAACCTTGTGCACAAGTTGTCCAAGACCATGCAATACGTGTGAACAGTTAAAAACTAAAAAAACATACGCATGGCCTAAGCCCGAATACAGGAATAACACATCAACTCACATTACTATACTTCCATTTCTATATCCCGATCGGTGACCCGTAGGTTCAAAACATACTGATGTACCATGCCACATCTAAGAGTTTCGTGGGAACCATACCTCTTCTAATAGTTTCATGGTTTTGAACCACAACTGTTTACTTCGCTCATGAAGCCTACCATCTGCATACCAACAGTTCCTAGCATTGTGCCACAACTGCTCACTTCAGTGATGAATCCTTTTATCACATACGACTCGTGCACTAATGTATGCTCTGTATAATTATTCAATATTCTATGACTCGTGCACTGATGCACGCTCCGATTCGGTTATTCAATGTTCTACGACTCATGCACTTATGCATGCTCTACTACAGTTATTCAATATTTTAAATTTAGTGTTCAACATACAAGGTGATATACATTTATCCGACCTACTCAACCAGGCATCATTGAATAACTAAATTACCATCACACAAGGGGTACATTTTCATTAAGGCATGAATGAGTAGAAAAGAAGGGTTAGAGCGTATAGTACCCCGTCCCACTCAGTTCAACCGGAGGAATTGAAACGCAACGACGTTTGGACTTGGCTATGCAATGGCTTGCTCGAAGTCTCGTTCAGTCGAGGCAACTCCTCGTTTAGGTGGGTAGCTCCGATGAACTTGCCTCAGCTTGGCCTTTACACTAACAAATGGAAGTTTTCATTGCATTGAATAGACTTGATAATAAAAAAGATGAATCCACTTACCTAAGAGAATAATTTCATTGTGTCAAATGTGTATAGAACTTGAAAATGTTAGCTTGTTGCCAAGATATCAAATCCATAATGGTTTTTAAAGTGGCACTCGGTCTTTCAACCGCACGAATTGAGTTAAGAAAAGTAACTCCACGGGCTATTGACTTGACGTCATAGCAGGCATGGCCCCTCGATTCTACTGCTTGTCATAGCATCACGTTCCATGGACTCACAGTTGGTCTTATAGAAGATGGCACATTTTTATTGTTTTATGGCTGATTTAAATGATAGGTACCTACGGTCTCTCAGGTTGTCATATAGAGTATGACATGGTGTATGGCACTTATGGAACACGTATTGTTCAAAGTTACGTAAGAAGGCTATGCGGTAGCCGTTTCCTAGGTTTAAAAGATGAAAAGTTCACGCGACCGCTTATCGTCGAGGCGGTCCCCTCGTTTGAGAGTCTCTAATGAAGTTTGAAAAGTATGATTTATGAGCACAATTTGCAAAGGGTTTGAGTCGTACTACAAATTAGGCCATACATTTACTTGAGTCTAGATGTTCTCGTAGGTGCATGGTCATGGACAACTTATATACAAGGGTGATGTTTCTTTGGACGACAACTTGGGGTCACATGACCTATCCGGACTAGGAGGAAATACGGTATAGCTGATGCTGGGCAGGCAACAAGGTATTCGGGAGCTTTCAGTGGAGCTCGCTACCTGTATTGATCGACTCACCATCTTCCTAGCTATGTCCAAGATGACTTGAATTACCAGTGACCTTTCATATACATGAGTCGATGTGCTGATAGGTAATCCACAGCATGGTGTTGGTTGAGTCACAAGAAGTATAAGCACGGCATGGAAGAAGTCAAAATATGTGTGCATGATTTAGCAGAGACACATACCTCGACACGAGATGTGGCATCGGGTGTTTGAGTCATTGACACAAGTTTATGAGTTCATGATTGACTCTTTTGAAAGGGCAAGCAAGAGTATGATTCACGTTGCTGTGAGGTACTGCCACGATGTTTGCATAAATAGGTTTTGTAGCATGGTCACAAGGGTTTGGAGCATTATCACATTGGTTGCAACATGAGTAGGCTAAGAGTCTATGTATTAGAAATTAATCCTAAGAAAAGATTAGAAAGACCATAAAAGAATAAGAAGCACTCACTAAATGAACATGTTGGTTTTGTATAGGTGGTGAGATGTCCTTCACTAGTACGGTTTTGTACTGACACCCCACCAGTTTGTTTGTGTGCAGGTTCAGGTATCAACACGATCGGTGAAGAGCTCGCTTGGACGCGTTGAGGCATAAAGTTTCTTAGAATTTCGAGGCATGCAACTGTGTTGGAGTCTTCACCTATACTAAACATAATATATTGTCATGATCCGCTCCCGAATAATTGGACATGAGTCGGACACGCCCAGCCTTCGTCGATGGACACGACGAAGTAAGCTGTACAATACTATAGAAAACTCCAAGTAACAATGTAATGTAAACATCCACAACATCTATAAACGTCCCAGAAAAATATCACCATAATCCACCAAGTCTTTTACAATGTTATCCAGAGACAGATCTGGTAAAATAAAATACAATAATAAAATCATAAAATATAATCACCAGAAATGAAATCTAAATAATAAACTAAATCTTCCAATTCTAACGATATCACCGTGTTCCATGTGGCCTCAAGCTCACCTGCAACGTATCCTGTCAGAAAAAGAGCAAAGCACAACCCCGACAAGAATAATATACAATATACTATGTAGTACAGAATACAAGGTGAAACCAGAATACGATAGCTGAAAATAAAACTATGGTACCAGAAGTAAAATACAAAACTGAAGACAATGAACACGACAATCAATATGCAAAAACAATGAATACGGCAATCAATAAACAATACGATGAACACGACAATCAATGCAAGTGTGACCTTTTTGAAATATTAACCTAATGTGTGACCGGCTTAAGGACCACAATCCACAATCAATCAATTCACAATTCATAATTCTACAAGGTGCGGCTTAATCGTACGTGAGGTGTACGATTAGGCTATCCACAATACCTATGTTGGATGTGGTCACACAAAAGTTAATATTCCCCCAATCTCCGCAATAGACAATGACTCACAATGCAATAACGAACAAAGACGATGCAATCGTGTGTATCACGTGTCCGATATGAGAACATGGCACATGAACGTAAGACAAAAACAAAGTAAAAGCTCGAGTCGGTGTACTTGTCTCACTTTGGAAGCACGGAAGTAGTACTGCATGAATGTATGATCACTTGTTATTTGGTACAATTTATTAGGTTTGAAATTAAAGGTATTTAGCTAACCATGTCCATAAACTAGTTAATGAAAATATAATAGCTAATAATATATACATGGTCTTAAAAAAATATTACTAGTGAAATATCATTAACTACAATTATCAAGAAACAATTTCTTACTACATTAGAAAAATATTTATAGTCTAGATAACTCACCAAGAATTTATTAATTAATTTATCCAACTATATAATATACTAAATGGCAAGATAATTTTATAAACTAATGATAGCTATAAAGTACTCAATATCACTCAAAATAGATACCGACAATATTATCAATTTATATTAGCAAAAGTAGTCATATATATTCGTAGGAAATCTACAAATTTATATTCAAGAACTATTACTGAATATAGTTAATTAACAACGAAAATCATTTAACCACTATAATGATGACAAAATTAGGAAATCAAACCCAGCCCAACACTAATACACATAATCTGAGCCCACCTCTCTGCCTCAGCCCATACAAATTCATTACTACTGCTGTTTAATAATTCTAACTGTAATATACTCACAACAGGGCTTAAGCCCAGCCCAATCCTAGAATTCTGCTACTCTAATAAATTATCATTATAAAATTTTAGCCCAGCATTTCCTTCCTAGACTCGGCCCACATCTGAACCCTAACATTTAAACCATTCTTTTCTCTCTTACTCAATTCTCAGCCGACCAAAAGAAACCCATCCTCTTCTTCTTTTTCAAATGTCCAAATCCTAACCCTAATGATTTTTTCTTCTTCCCAGTTACAAAGAAACCCTAACTCAAATCCATACTTATCCTCATCTCTACAACCCCTGATGAACCCTAACTCAAGAAGCAAGAAGGAAGAGGGGTTCGAGAGATCGAGGAGAAAACTTACACAGGCCGGTGGGGATATCGATCCTCAGCAGTCTGACGAGTAGATCCGATGGCGGTCGGTTCAGATCCGGCGATAGGAGGTCCCCTGCGAACGACGGGCACTCATCTCGAGGTGGCTACACGGGGACCGAAGAGGTGGCTCGAACATTGAAGAGCTGGTACGGATCTCCAGAGCTACCGTGGTTACGAGAAGTACTTACGGATCCACGAAGCTCTCGGTCAATAAGCTAACCTCGAAGTGGCTTCTCGTCCGTCATTGAAGTGCTACGGTTGTGGCTGTACCCTCGGCGGTCGAGATCTGGTGACAGACCCAGGGCTGTCACGAGCTCCGGACGGTGTCGACTTGGACGGCGACTCTACGGAGCTTCGATGGTGTTGAGATAAGGTCGGCTCGGGTTCATTGATGATAACGCACAACTAGACGTGATGGCGCTCTGGTGAGGTCGAGCGCGTCTGGATCGAGGAGGTACGCTTGGATCGTCGTCTCCGGAGAAGACGCGGTGGCTAGAGGCAGTTGGCGGGGTTGGGTCTCCGGCGTCCGATGGAGTCGAGGCAAGATTCTCGAGGAGGCGGTGGTGGATCCCGGTGAGGTCTGACGAACTCGCGGCGTCGGCCGGTAGAGGATGGCCGGGGGTCGGCCAGGGACTGGGTGGTGAACAATGAAGAGAGAAAACTGGAGAGAGAGAGATTATACTGTGTCAGTGACTATGTGATGTAATGTGGACTTGTCAGAGCCTAGAAGACTGTATAATTATTTATAGTAAAATATTGTGTGTGTCTTCACAGTAGTGGACAGTGATAGTAGCAATAATAAAAAGTAGATCTGGGAGTGTTTCCCAAGTGGCAGATGTGTGTAACGCCCCAGTCCCAAAATACGTAGGACTAGGAACGTAGACATGCCAGCTGTATTCATACGAAGTACCTAGGCCTCGTATGGATACATAAGTTATAAAATGCAGTAGAACCATAACTAATCTCATCCACACAAAAATAAATGAATAAAAGATATCATATAAGATAATGAATTGTCTTGATACAATATGTTGGGCGGAGACAAATCCACTACCAACAAGTAAAGGGAAAATACATGAGAAAAGAAATAATTTTTGGCGAGCGAAGCGAAGACGATCCAAGCACAATCATCCTCGAAAAAATGGAGATGGTCACAGCTAGAGCACCTGCGAAAGACAAGAGCACACACCTGGCGAGATAACCAGGTCCTCATAGGGACGTAACAAGACACATAATATCATGCCATATAAAATGAATAAATATTGCTCAAATAAATAAGTCAATTGAATTATAACATGGTCCAATACACACCTATTGAACTAGCTTACCATCCCCCCAACCAAACAAGGACAGGAGATGGTAAACTAATTTACGGTGACGTATCTTTTCATGCTATGAATCCAATATGGTATCCGGACCCCAACAAGGTTCAATACCTTCTCATCGGAGTAGTAAGCCACACCTACAACCAAACAAGGACAAGATGTGGCAAACTAGTCCGCGACAAGTTATTGTTCCAAGCCACGGTCAGATAAAAGTACCCAAACCAAAAGTACGCGTACCTAACGGATAAAGGTGCCTAACCGTTCTAAGTAAAATGTAGTTAAGAACAATCCTTCCTACGCATGGGCCCTAGCTAAATAGGATCGACATAGTCCCCCCTTGCAGCACCAGAGGCCCAATCAGTAAGAGCATAACGTTCTGCAGAACGTCAGTGGCCGTCAATAATCATGGGTAATCTGACCTGCGTCTCCGGCGGAGCTCACGGATTACAAAAGCGAAAGTACATCGAAGCCCATACGCTAAGGAATTGTCCTCCCCGCCCAATGCCTACTTTGTTGTATCTACAACAGTAAACCTCTATAACCGCTAAGTCAAACTAAGCATGCATCCTATCGCACGGCTTATACGCACCGGTGGCCAGCCAGTCACGCATGTCTGTGTTCTACATGTGACACACAACTTCGTGGTACAACGTGTCAAGGCTAATGAATGCAACACACAAGGTAGTCCCTTAAATCTGGATTTAATGTGTAAGAAAACTAATACATAGCAGGAAATATAAATGAACAGTAAGTTCTAACAGGTTATGACATGTATCACAGTTTATTTTGCATAAAGAAAATAACAAATAATGCATGAAATATGAGCTAAAATAAATAAACAGCAAATGGCAAGGTGTCTTCCCTGGTAGGACGCCGGGTGTGCAGCGATGATCAAAGTGGCACATTATGCGACTTCAGTATAACAGCTACGCAAGATGACATTGGGTAGTGGCATGGATAGTTCCATTGGGTCCAGAAGGGTCAAATTAGTTAGGGTGGACATAAGGTAGTACAGAATTGGTAAAAGAACATGAATAATGGGATTTAGTCATGGACGGAAGGATAGTTGAAGGAATGTATATACAAATTTAGAAAAACTATTTATAATATTCGAAAACTAGTTTGAGTCTAAATAATTATTGAAAAATATTTAAAGTCAAGAAAAATTATTTTTGGCTAAAAACTCTAAGTTTTATCAAAATACAATTTTAGGTAGAAATCGATATTATTATGGGTCAAAATATTTCTAGATAAATATCAATAATCTATAATGTTTAGGGTTTTTAAAAAAACCATGCTTTGAAATATAAACTAAGCCATATAAAATGTTTATATAAACTATGTATATATATTTATTTTTCAAGATAATTTTGTAAATATTGTTATATGTAATGCTAACCATGATAAAATACCACAAAAATTTATTAATAATATGAACTAATAACGATTATAATAATTTTAAATATAACTAATGCTAATAGTATAAAAATATAAGAGAAATTTATATATTTATAATTCTGGTAGAAATACTCAGATAGGATATTAATCTAATCATTTAGTACAATAATACAAACGTAAACAATTAAAACCGTAAAATAATAATAATAATAATAATAATAATAATAATAATAATAATAACAATAGTAATAATAATAATAATAATAACAACAAAATAGAATAAAATAATAGCAACAGTAATGGTCCAAAAGAAAGAAATAGGGATAGAAAGAGAAAGGGAATTAAAGATGGGAGAGAGAGAGGATGAAGGGAGGGGAGAACCGAGTGGGTGAGAGAGTGGGGAGAGAAGCGGAGATGAGTGGGAGAGAGGCTGAGAGGGTTCGGCGAGGGGAGCGGCGGCGCGGCGCTGGGACTGCTGAGAATGGGGGTTCCGGCCGGGGCTTACGGAGGAGAAGGGGAGGAGCGAGGGTTCGAGAAGGGGTCGGTCGGCTCCGGCGGGTGCACGGAGGGAAGCGGAGCACGGAAAGGAGGAGAGAGGTTGCGGGTCTCGACGAAGAGGCGGGCGGCTGTGGTTTTGGCCGTCGCAGGCGGCGCTGGGGTTTGGTGGCGGCGCGCTGGTACTCGCGCGCGTGGGCAGCTGATCGGGACGGGAACGGTCGCCGGAGCATGGCCGGGGTTAGGTGAGGGTCTGGGTTTGGTTGTTTGTTTTAATTTGGGGTTATAGTGGTTTTGGCCTCGGCGGCTCTGGCCGAGGGGGTCGCCGCAGCGGTAGCCGCGGTGGTGGTGATGGTATTTTCTTCTTCGTTTTCTTCTTTTCTGGTTGAGGAGGTGGTGGTGTTATGGGTTTTTTTTTGGTCGGCCGGTGGTGTCGAGGCGGTGCCTTTGAGGTGATGGTGGTGGTGTCGCTTGATGGTGGCGGAGGAAGTCAAGTGGCGGTGGTGATGATTTGGAAAGGTGTGATGGCCATGGTCGTGGCGGTGTCCTGGTGGGTTTCTGCCGGGGAAGAAGGCAGGGGGAGGTGGAGTCATGGGTGGTCGGGTCTGTCGAGGGTGGTGCCAGGAGAGGGAGTACCTGGTGCTGGCAGTACGTGGCTGGCTGCTGGTCAGGAACGGCGACGGTGGTGGTCGTTAGAGTAGGATTGGCATTTTAGGTGGTAGTCGTGTCCGGGGTGTCAGACACGGCAGAGGGATATTGGAATTGTGTCCTAGATTGTCGGACACACAAATGATAATTGTATATGTAAAAGAAAATATATAATGGAGGAAGGGGACACCGACACGAAAATATATATTGGAATTGTGTCCTATATAGTTCATATTATTTAAAAGAAAAATATTACTTCTTAAACTATTACATATACTTGTATATATAAAGGCCTTTTGGAAATTTAAATATAAAAGCTTGACTTAAGCTTTTGCAGAAATATTTATATATAAAATATTTACTCTATGTTTAAAAAATGAAACAAAAACTATTTATTCTTATATATTTGAATCCATAATAAAATATTTCATATATAAAAATATAAATATCTCGTATATGCGTATACGCACGTGGCACACAAATACCAACATAATAAATAAATAAAAATGTTAAACTCATAGTAAACTTTCAGGGGGTTTACAATGTGTAAATACGAATAGATCTGGGGGCACAATATAAGCATTGTAACAAATTGTAACTGAATTATAACAACTAACAGAATTAGTTAAATATCAACTAATCACGAAATTAATTAATACTGCTTAATAACTAATTATCTTAACAGAGTTTGAAAAATAGTTTTCTGCCATTAAAACTAATCTCCTTTCTAATCCAAACCAACTAATAAATAACCACTAAATTAGTTAAGTCAACTAACTAATCCTTTACTTAATGAAAATTATTACAATGCAACTGTCGATTAATAACAATTTACCATTATTGATCACAAACAAAATTAATTGAGTGAATTAGTTTACTCAAAGCTAGCAACCATCTGTAGGAAGGAAAATAGGTAATAGTAAGAATAATCAAGTTTATATAGAAAAATGAATATTTGGAATATAGTAATAAAATTTCTTTTAAGGAAATCGAGTTTTTTTTTTTTTGAAAACTATAATGCTCTTTCCAATAGTCATTTAGGAAAATAATTTCTGAAATTCACAACAATCGGTTTAGGGAGTTACAAATCTACCTCCCTTACAAAAATTTTATCCTCAAAATTTCAAGGATTTAGTAGATATGCACAAAATCAAACAAAGTTTATCAGGAAAGCAACAAAAGACAAAATGGTTTTATTTAGGTATGAAAGGATAACAAGGACCCACAAGTGGTCACTAGACAATACGAAAATAGTAAATGCAAGAAGACTTAAAGACAAGTCTCAAAATAGACACTACCAGAAAATCTAGATACTACAAGCAAGGTAAAGAAAGATAACGGTCCGTCAAATGGTAAACTGGTCCGTCCGACTGCACTCTCTGTGGCTACTGATCCTCGAAGGCTAGGTCCTCCTGCTATGCTCCTGGTGCGGGTCCCTGGCGAGTGAAGGCTGCAGGGCGATCTCTCACTTGGTGAGTGGCAGATCTACAAACCAAACAGTACCCTAACTTCTTGCGACATTCCTCAACACGGTGTCCTGGCCTCTTGCAGTACACGCAAGAAAAGTATGTCGGGGTTTGGATCTGTCTCTGCTGCCTCGGCGATGTCGGACCTCGAACATGAGGATGATGCTGATGTTGGGGTGCTGTCCGCTGAGGTGGCCGCTGCTGAGTGTCGGTCCGCTTCGGTAGATCCTGGGAGCTGCTGGTGCCAATGTCTCGGTCCCGCTTGAGCTTTGGGTCCATCTTCTTCTATACTCCATGAGCAACTTTGAGGATGCTCGCATAGGTAGTAGCCTGGCTGATTGCCACTGTATGCCACAACTCTCTAGTGAGGCCCTTCTTGAACTTCCAAGCCCTCTCCTCTGGTATGCTAACTAGGTTCTCCGCGAACCTGCTGAGTCGAGTAAACTTTGATGTGTACTGAGACACAGCCATACTCCCCTGCTGCAATGTCTCGAACTGCATCCGAAGCTCGTTCCGCTCCACATCCGAAAAAAACTTCTCCTGGAACAGCAGTTTGAATTCTTTCCATAGAACTTGGGGTTCAGCCAACTGAGGCTCCTCTCTATACCAAGCTCTAGCAATGTCGAAAAGTCACATGCTCACAACTTCGACCTTCAGATCATCTGGAATCCTCGCCATATTCAGTGTCCGCTCAGCGTTTTCTAGCCACTCATCTGCATAGACTATCCCCTCATCGCCCCAAAAATCCATCAGGCAGAGGTTCTGATAATCTCTAGCGGTCCCTGGCCTCGGTGTTGCTGGTGATGCTGGTGCCGGCGGTGCTGGTGGAGTTGGCTCCCTGACTCGGAGCACGTCCATGATCGTCACCCGAAACTGCGTGGCTTGGTGGTTCTGCACCTCCATGAACTGCTGGAAATGGCCATCATCTGAGTACCGTCGAATGTCGCCGGAGGAAGCGGCTGAGGCGGAGGCGGTGGAAGCTGCTCTTGCGTATCGGGTGTAGGCTGCTCTCTAGTCCCTGTGTTCTTCGTGGCGACCATCCTGTAATAGAAAATAAACAGTTGATTGCTATATCCTAGAAAATCATAAACCAACCTAGAAAATCATAAATCAAATTTAGATAACAATAATCATAACCATTTTCCCATGGATCCTATGTTGTGATGAGTTTTCCTTAGCTTCGTTGATCCCCCAATAGCACTTTATAGCCTAAGTGCCATTAGGATAGAGACCTGTATGGGGCACCACTAAAAACATGTCATGACCCACTCCCGAATAATTGGACACGAGTCGGACACGCCCAGCCTTCGTCGATGGACACGACGAAGTAAGCTATAGAATACTAAAAAAAACTCCAAGTCACAATCTAATGTAAACATCCACAACATCTATAAACGTTCCAGAAAAATATCACCACAATCCACCAAGTCTTTTACAATGTTATCCGAAGACAAATCTAGTAAAATAAAATACAATAATGAAATCATAAAATACAATCTCCAGAAATGAAATCTAAACAATAAACTAAATCTTGCAATTCCAATGATACCACCGTGCTCCATGTGGACTCAAGCTCACCTGCAACGTATCCTGTCAGGAAAAGAACAAAGCACAACCCCGACAAGAACAATATACAATGTAATCTGTAGTACAGAATACAAGGTAAAACCAGAATACGATAGCTGAAAATGAAACTATGGTACCAGAAGTAATATGCAAAATTGAAGACAATGAACACGATAATCAATATACAAAAACAATGAACACGATAATCAATGAACAATATGATGAACACGACAATCAATACAAGTGTGACTATTTTAAAATATTAACCTAATGTGTGACCGGCTTAGGACCACAATCCACAATCAATCAATTCACAATTCTACAAGGTGCGGCTTAATCGTACGTGAGGTGTACGATTAGGCTATCCACAATACCTATGTTGGGTGTGGTCACACAAAAGTTAATATTTCCTCTAATTCCCGTAATAGACAATGACTCACGATGCAATGACGAACAAGGACGATGCAATCGTGTGTATCACGTGTCCGATATGAGAATATAGCACATGTAAGACAGAAACAAAGTAAAAGCTCGAGTCGATATACTTGTCTCGCTTTGGAAGCACGGGAGTAGTACTGCATGAATGCCTGTTATTTGGTACAATTTATTCGGTTTGAAATTAAAGGCATTTAGCTAACCATATCCATAAACTAGTTAATGAAAATATAATAGCTAATGATATATACATGGTCTTGATAAAATAATACTAGTAAAATATCATTAACTATAATTTTCAAGAAACGATATCTTACTACATTAGAAAAATATTTATAGTCTAAATAACTCACCAAGAATTTATTAATTAATTTATCCAACTATATAATATACTAAGTGGCAAGATAATTTTATAAACTAATGATAGCTAGAAAGTACTCAATATCACTCAAAATAGATACCAACAATATTATCAATTTATATTAGCAAGAGTAGCCATATATATTCGTAGTAAATCTACTAATTTATATTCAAGAACTATTACTAAAATATAGTTAATTAACAACTAAAATCATTTAACCACTATTAATGATGACAAAATCAGGAAATCAAACCCAGCCCAACACTAATACACATAATCTGAGCCCACCTCTCTGCCTCAGTCCATACAAATTCATTACTACTGCTGTTTAATAATTCCAACTGTAATATACTCACAACAGGGGTTAAGCCCAGCCCAATCCTAGATTTCTGCTACTCTAATAAATCATCAACATAAAATCCCAGCCCAGCATTTCCTTCCTAGACTCGGCCCACATCTGAACCCTAATATTTAAACCATTCTTTTCTCTCTCACTCAATTCTCAGCCGACCAAAAGAAACCCATCCTCTTCTTCTTCTTCAAATGTCCAAATCCTAACCCTAATGATTTCTTCTTCTTCCCAGCTGCAAAGAAACCCTAACTCAAATCCATACTTCTCCTCATCTCCACAACCCTAGATGAACCCTAACTCAAGAAGCAAGAAGGAAGAGGGGTTCGAGAGATCGAGGCAAAAACTTACATAGGCCGGTGGGGATATCGATCCTCAGCAGTCTGACGATTAGATCCGGTGGCGGTCGGTTCAGATCCGGCGACAGGAGGTCCCCTGCGAATGACGGGCACTCATCTCGAGGTGGCTACACGGGGACCAAAGAGGCGGCTCTAACGTCTAAGAGCCGGTACGAATCTCCAGAGATGGCGTGGTTACGAGAAGTACTCGTGGATCTACGAAGCTCTCAGTCAATGAGCTAACCTCGAAGTGGCTGCTCGTCCGTCGTCGAAGTGCTGCGGTTGTGGTTGTTCCCTCAACGGTCGAGATCTGGTGATAGACCCGGGGCTGTCACGAGCTCCAGATGGTGTCGACTGGGACGGCTCCGGAGCTCCGGTGGTGTTGAGACGAGGTCGGCTCGGGTTCATTGATGATGACGCGCAACTAGACGTGATGGCGCTCTGGTGAGGTCGAGCGTGTCTGGATCGAGGAGGTACGCTCGGATCGTCGTCTCCTTTACTTAATGAAAATTATTACAATGCAACAGTCGATTAATAACAATTTACCACTATTGATCACAAACAAAATTAATTGACTGAATTAGTTTACTCAAAGCTAGCAACCATCTGTAGGAATGAAAATAGGTAATAATCTCCTTTCTAATCCAAACTAACTAATAAATAACCACTAAATTAGTTAAGTCAACTAACTAATCCTTTACTTAATGAAAATTATTACAATGCAACAGTCGATTAATAATAATTTACCATTATTGATCACAAACAAAATTAATTGAGTGAATTAGTTTACTCAAAGCTAGCAACCATCTGTAGGAATGAAAATAGGTAATAGTAAGAATAATCAAATTTATATAGAAAAATGAATATTTGGAATATAGTAATAAAATTTCCTTTAAGGAAATCGAGTTTTTTTTTTAAAACTATAATGCTCTTTCCAATAGACATTTAGGAAAATAATTTCTAAAATTCACAACAATCGGTTTAGGGAGTTAAATGTATGGACATCGCCTTCTGAAGCGTCTGCAAGTTGTAAGCCTTGGGCATGAAAGATTGTATTGTAAAAGAGAAAGAGCGGAGTGATATGTATCCAGAGAGAACGTGAGTTGAGAGACTGTAACCTTGGCTTCGAGCCATTGTAACCTTTCGTTTCAATACCAATAAAGAGCTTTCTTTAGCATAACTTGTGTACATTCAACTTTTGTATTTGGAATTTTGTGCGACAAATCCGTCACTAAGCTGTTGTAATAGACCGTTATGGAAATCGTCTTATGCAAGTGCAACCTAGGCTCGTACGGCATCACGCCTAAGCGAGGACAATTAGTTCTGCGGTAGTGGTATTAGGGCACGACTTTACGTCCTTGGACTTTCGATTGAATTCTTTAACTTCAATGTTATTGTTTCGTTAGTCGATATTGATGACGCTCTCTCTCATTGTTCCACGGGATGTTCCATAAATTATGTCTAGATACTTTGTAAAATTATACGTTAGTATCGTGTTGTTCAAAAGTAAGTTTCATGAAAGGCCCGGTTGGCCGAGTTGGGCTGAACATTACGAACCTAAGATTTGTGACGATGTTAACAAAGTTGTGTACGAGATTCATATTGTGTCAAATGAGAACGAGTTTGACTCGATTCATAGAATGTGGAATGACTATCGATAGGAGTGCCATTGGACGATGTTATCGTCGATGCGATATAGATATATCGCGCTTGGATCTTGAGGATAGGATATACAAGTGATTGGTTGAGACAGTAATTCGAAATTGGTTTCGAGAATTTGTTGAGTGACTTCATCCATGTGTGATATATAGGATAGCCTTGGGAATGTTGACCGATTAAGGATTGGGGTGTCAATGGGCCTATCAGCAAGCGATACGATTATGTAATGCCTTTTGTGATCTTGAAGTTTTAAATGAGTTGATTCGAACGATCGAAAAATGACGCACATCGGATTAGAATTGTGCTGAATACGAAAGGTTATACTAGATATATTGAATCGAAGAAATATTAACATGCAACAAAACAGATGACTCAGTCAACGAATCGGCAGAGATCAAATAAGAAATGATAATATGAACCGAATGAAATTGGGTTGAATTTGACTATGGAAAGATGGCACGATTTAGAAGTTAGAGTGCCTGGAAATTTGATGGAAGATGTGAGTGGCTCTAAGGATCCAAAAAGAAATTGCTCGATAACTTGAGTTAGTATAGAATGATATGATCGAAGGAATATGTTGCTGGATAACTTAAGATAGATAGATAGACATATATGATTTTGATTTGAACAAACTGATGATGTAACTAATTTTATCTTGTAACGCCCAGTCCCAATATACGTAGGACCATGGTATGCTAGCATGCCAACTACGTATCAAGTAACCTACAGTCCAACTCAAATATGTATAAGCTATCCAGAGGCCAAGTATAATGTCTAAAATATCTAGTCACCTATATCTCAATCCAAATAAAAATAAATAAATAACAAGAATAAACATTATATAATACAGTCGGCTGCCCAGTATCACACATGTTCGAACAAGCTCGAGAAGATTAATATAGCTAGCAAAAACTAGGTCATAATAGCAGTAAGAATCATGGTATAAATATAAAGTGCAAGATAGAATAAAAGCTCGAAAGAAATGATAAATGATACTATTGTCGATACCTAAAATCCAGCAGTACACATCACAACAACTCTATGCCTTAAGTACAACAAGCACCTAGAGAGATCTTCAGGTCCTCAGAGGGACGTAACAAGATACAAAAAATGCTATATAACTGAATATAAACTGCTCAACAATAATTTGGATCATAACATGGTTCAATATTCTATTCTTTTAATTAGTGCACCACCCCCACAACCAAACAAGGACAGGAATACTTTTTCATGCCATAATTCAGCATAGCATATGGATCAGAACATGGTTCTGTACTTTATCATCAAAGCAGTGAATCACACCTGCAACCAAACAAGGACAAAGTGTGGCACACTAGTTCGCGACAAAATACTATTCCAAGCCATAATCATGTATAAGTATATAAACCATAAAGAAGAGTACATATACCTAAACGAATAAGATCACCTAACCATTCTATGCAAATATGAAATTTAAGAACAAACTCTAACGCATGGGCACTCTGTCTATATGGGATTGGCATAGTCCCCACTATGGGCACCAGGGGCCTACGTCTGTAATGTTCCTCGAACGTCAGAGGGCATCAGTAGCAGTAGGGGCACCTCACACTGTATCTCCAACAGAGCTTCTGGGTTACAAAAGGGAAGAGGATGGTCTCTTAAATCTAGGTTTAATGTGCATAAAAATAAAAAATCATGAAAAACTTGGTTATAGAATTTTGAAACAAAACAAAAATCAGTCATGACCCCGTCTTAGAAGGGAGATTCTGGACAAGTCGGTAAGCATTTTCAAAATCTGTTTAAACAGTTTATAGCTAACCTAAACAACAGCAAAATGTTGTTTTTACTTTTGATTTTTGTTTGTAATTATCGAGAAATTTGTTCTTCAATATTCATGAAAAATTAGTTTTATAAAATCCCAAAATCCCCGATACGACATTCGCCCCAACAAACTTTGCGACGTGGTCATGAATCGAAAGCATATAAAGGTACATATCGACATCGCTGATGTGTGGGATTCGATAGAACCCAATTTGGTTGTGTGTACATGATGAAATCGAGACATATCTATCGAGATACCCTTTATCGGGCTATTTCTAAACTAGTTCATAACTTCGTGCATGTTCATCACATCGAAGCAAAACTTATGCCACTGGACTCATATCATTTTTCTAGTCCTGTAAGCCATGTTTGGTCTGATTCTAAGAAGGTCGACCGAAATACTATTTTGGTGGGCCTACGACCCAATCCAACAGAAAAAATTGTGCACGACTCATCGGAATCCAAATTTGAACATACGGTTGAGTTCGTATGGTCAAACCGAACCTGTAGACGTATAACTTGATAACTTTAAAGACCGTAAGATTTGGCACACTTTTCGGTACAAAATGGGTCTAACGACGCACTTTGACCCAAAATTATGATTTTTCTTATGTGCCCATAATTGGACTATGTGTAGGGTATTTTTGACATTTCTCTTATTCCAAAAATATTGGTTATGTATGTTTCAGCATCCGAGGACGTTTGTAGAAGTTCTACTTCATAGCTTCATTGATCTGACGGTTTGAGTTACTAGATATAATCATTCTGCACACTACCTCCACGCAAGATACCTTGTGATTGCTGTTTATTTACTTTAGCTCACCATATTACATATATTTATTTATTATTATTTTATTTTTTTGTAATATAAAATTGTTCTTTCAAATCGTATTTAGATGCAAATTAATTTTTAGTTCTATTTTTTGTTATTATTTATTTATGTGCACATTAAACCTAGACTTAAAGACCATCCTTGTTTGTGCTACATTTATTAGCCTTGGCACCTGTGTGCCACGAACTCGCGAGTCGCATGTAGATTCGATCTTACGTATCGACTGTACATCGGTACCTATAGGCCGTGCGATGGGATTAACTACTAATAGAATTTGCATGATTAGTATGACTTAGCAGTTAATATAGGTTAGATGTGTTATGGATACAACGTAGATAGGCATAGGATGGGAAGGACAGTTGCTTAGCGTATAGGTCAAGTATGCACTTTCCTTTTGTAACCCGGAAGCTCCGTTGGAGATACGGTGTGAGATGCCACCTACTGTTACTGATGCCCTCTGACGTTCGAGGAATGTTACGAACGTAGGTCCCTGGTACCTACAGAGGGGACTATGCCTGTAATGCCCCAGTCCCAAAATACTTAGGACTAAGTACGTAGACATGCCAGCTGCATACATACGAATTATACTCCAATATGTGAAAACCTCGTGTGTATATATAAGCTGTAAAATGCAGTAAACCAAGAGTAATCTAATCTCATCCACAAAATAAAAAAATAAAGATATTATATAATAACCATGATTGTCTTTATACAATATGTTGGGCGAAGACACATCCACTACCAACTAAATTAAGAAAAAGAAGTACATGTCATATGAAATGATTTGGCGAAAGTAGCAAGAAGATCCAAGACACGTCATCTTCAAAAGAATGCAGAAGATCACGACCTTGGCTAGAATACCTGCGGAAGACATGAACACACACCTGGAGAGATCACCAGGTCCTCAGAGGGACGTAACAAGATACAGGAAGAACATGCCATAACTGAATATAAACTGCTTAATAAATAAGTCAATTGAATTATAACGTGGTCCAATACACACCATTGAATTAGCGTACCATCCCCCCCCAACCAAACAAGGATAGGAGATGGTACACTAATTCACGATGACGTATCTTTCCATGCTATGAATCCAATATGGTATTCGGACCA
Source organism: Iris pallida (assembly GCA_029216955.1). NCBI lineage: Eukaryota > Viridiplantae > Streptophyta > Magnoliopsida > Asparagales > Iridaceae > Iris > Iris pallida. The sequence goes on along the minus strand of JANAVB010021798.1, from coordinate 11,038,587 downwards.
CAACAAGGTTCAATACCTTCTCATCGGAGCAGTGAACCATACCTACAACCAAACAAGGACAAGATGTGGCAAACTAGTCCGCGATAAGTTACTGTTCCAAGCCACGGTCAGATACAAGTATCCAAACCAAAAGTACTCATAGGGTAGCCTAACCAATCTAAGTGAATGCAGTTTTAAGGACATCCTCCAACGCATAGGCCCTGGCTAAAATGGGATTGGTATGGTCCCCCCTTGGGGCACCAGAGGCCCAATCAGTAAGAGCATGATGTTCCGCAGAACGTCAGTGGCCGTCAGTAAAATAAGGGTCCTCTCACACCGTATCTACAGCGGAGCATCCGGATCACAAAAGGGAAGTGTATAGTAGCTTATACGCTAAGGAATTATCCTCCCCGCCCTATGCCGACTGTGTTGTATCCGCAACACATAACCTCTATTAATCGCTAAGTCAAACTAAGCATGCAAACATTATTAGCGGTTAAACCCTATCGCACGGCTTATACGTACTGGTGGCCAGCCAATCACGCATGTCCGAGTTCTATATGCGACTCGCGACTTCGTGGCATAACGTGTTAAGGCCTATGAATGCAACACAATAAGGGTGGTTGCTTAAATCTAAGGTTGATTTGCATAAAAATAATAAGTACGGGAAATAGAACTACACAGTAAAATCTATCTAATCATGACAGTGTAGCACAGTTTATTTTACAGAAAAATAAATAATAAATAAATACATGAATATGAGCTAAAGTAAAATAAATAGCTAATGGCAAGGTATCTTACCTGGTAGTGACGTCTGGTGTGCTGCGATGATCACAATGGCACAGAATATGACTTCGGTGTTACAACTATACAAGACGGCCTCCGATCATGGCACGGACTGTTCCATCGGGTTGAGAACGGTCAGATTAGGTAGGGTTGGTATGAGGATGTAAAGAATTTGGCGTGGTAATAGGAAAAAGGATTTTAGTCATGGACATAGGGATAATCAAAGAAAATTGGATAATAAGATATATATATATATATATATATATATATATATATATATATATATATATATATATATGATTTTATGAAAAGTATTTTTAATACTTGAAAAGTAAGGTTTGTTTAGTTAAAATAATTAAATTAAATATTTGAAAATCTAGAGATCTTTTAGGGCAAAAACTCCAAATTTTGTCAAAATAATATTTTAGTGTGGAACCTATATTTTTATAAATCGAAAAATAATCTAAATAAAACCAAGTAATTCTAGAAAATTATTTAAGGCTAAAACCCATATTTTGTAAAACTATAATTTTGTCAATTTTTTAACTTTAAATAGATAGAAATTTTACCATAATAAATCATAGCCCGTAATATTCGGTTACAAAAATAGTTTTTAAGAAATTATCTATTTTAGTTAATAAAGCAATTTGAATATAATTGGTACTAACAGCTCAACAATAATAAAAATATTATAATAATATTTTAAGTATTTATCAAATCTCCATTACATACTGTATACAAAGATCTTGGTAATAAAAATAAAATAACCCAATTAAGAAAACAACAACAGCAGCAATAATAATAATAATAATAATAATAATAATAATAATAATAATAATAATAATAATAATAATAATAATATTTTTGTACCCTTACCAATGTATTCATAAAATAAATAATAAGTAATAAAATAACAGAATAAATAAAACATCAACAAAAACAAAAGAAACAGCACAGCTGTTCCTCCCTCCCCCCCCCCCAAAAAAAAAATTTTGAAATTTTATGCGAAGTGAGAAAGCCGAGAGAGATGGAGAGGGAAGTGAACGAGAGGGGGTAGAAGAGGAAGATGGAAGCGCGCGCTTACCTAGGGGCTTCGAAGCGGGGATACCGAGCATGGCGGGGGAGGCGCGCTGCTCTAGAGGCCACGGTGGCCCACTGCGGTGGGCGCCAACAAAGGAACGGGGCACCGGCGAGGGCAATTGCTTAGGGTAGCGCCGGGCTAGGCGGAGAGGATGGGTTGGCGAAGGCGGTTCGATCGAGATTCGTCGTTGGTCGTCGGATTGAACGCATGACGGCCGAGGAGCTGGCGAAGGCGGCAGCTAAGGGCGGGGCGCTCCGGAGTAGGTGAGTGTTTTTGTTCCTCTTTCTGTCTCTGGCGTCATAGTGATTTTGGTGACGTGGGATTGGACGTGATGGTTGGGAGAGGCATCTGGTGTTGTAGGTGGTGGTGTTGGCGAAAGTTATGGAGGAGTTCGGCTAGGGTGTGGTGTTGTAGTTGTGGCATCTCGACAAGTAGGTGTATTGGTGGACGGGTACGGTGGCGTGGTCGACGGCAAGGACATGGGTAGTTTGTTGTCGGTGGCGGCAAGGGTCAGAAGGAGAGAACAGAGGTGGCTGGCCAAAAATTAGGTTTAGGGGCTAGGGTTTACTGTTGCGTGTCGGGGGTGTCGGACACGGAAAGAAGAATAATGTTTATGTAAAATCATATTATATTCGAATGACACTCGGGGTCGGACCCGAGGCCGGCACGGCTGACACGAAAATTGTGGACACCGACACGGTGCACACACTCTGTGGTGGATAATTTTAGCTTATGGAATTTATGGTGAAAGAGCAAGGAATCTCTCCTTATATAGGAGGTGGACTCCTAGATGGATATGGACTAGGAAATTCAAATTCCTTTTAGATAATCTCGCTACTACTTTAAATCAAATCAAAATTAGTTCAATTCAAATCCATATTTAAATCTTAGATAAAATGTTATCTTCAATCAAAAAACCATAAATTAAATCTTTATTTAAATTACCACAACTAATTAAACGATAAATCCATAAATTTTAAAATATGTTTATAATAAATAATAATAATAAATTTCGAAAATCAAACTAAATATTTAAATATTAATAGAAAGTACTTCAAACATACCTTTTAGTAAATTAAGATAAATAATAAAATAATTTCAAAAATCAAAATATCTACTTGAATTAAATTTCATGTTCTCGCATGCGAATAGGACATATTTTTTTACAAAATATTATTCTTAAATTATCACATATACTTTTGCACTAAATAGAATAAAATAAAGTTTTAACAATCATGACTATTTTAAAAATATATACTTATTTAAATTAAATGGAGAAAGGCTATAATAAATCTTTTAAAAAAATATGTACCTCGTAGATACGTAGGCACACTCGACGTATAAATACCAAAAAGAAAATCAATACCAAAATCTATATAAAAATAAAAAAATTATAGTAAAAATTTAGGGGGTTTACAATGCCAATCCCATATAGCCAGAGTGCCCATGCGTTGGAGGTTTGTTCTCAAATTGCATATTCATATAGAATGGTTAGGTGACCTTATCCGTTTAGGTATATGTACTCTTCTTTATGGTTTTGTACTTGTACTTGATCATAGCTTGGAACAGTATTTTGTCATGAACTAGTGTGCCACACCTTGTCCTTGTTTGGTTGTAGGTGGCATTCATTTCTTCGATGATAAAGTACTAAACCATGTTGTGATCAGGATACTATGCCAAATTATGGCATAAAAAAGTATTTCATTCTGAATTAGGATGCCACCTCATGTACTTGTTTGGTTGTAGGGTGGTGCACTAATTCAAAGGATAGAATATTGGACCATGTTATTATCCAGATTATTGTTTAGCAGTTTATATTCAGTTGTATGATATATTTTTCTGTATCATGTTACGTCCCTCTGAGGACCTGGTACTTTCTCTAGGTGCTTGTTGAACTTCAGGCATGGAGTTGATGTGATGTGTATTGCAGGAGTTCAGGTATCGATAGTAGTATCATTTATCATTTCTTTCGAGCTTTATTCTCTCTTGCACTTTATATTCCTACATAATTTTTATTGTTGTTATAGCATAGTTTTTGCAAGCTATATTCTTCTTCTTGAGCTTGTTTGAACATCTGTAATACAGGGCGACCGACTTTATTATATAATATTCTTATTATTTATTTCCTTTGTGTGGATTGAGATATAGGTGATTAGACATTTTAGACATTACACTTGACCTATGGACAACTTATACGTATTTGAGTTGGAATAGAGTCCACTTGATGTGTAGCTAGCATGCTAGCGTACCCTGGTCCTATGTATATTGGGACTGAGGCATTACAGATCTTTAGTGTCGAGGAACGAATCGTATATTCAGTTCGAATGATAATATAGTTACACGTCTCGGAGTTTGTTGCAAAGAAAGATCGTCAGATTATGTATATAATCGATGATATTGAGACATATCAAAGATCTATGTGCGATAACTCGGGGGTACTCTGATTCGTGGAATGATGATCATGTAATATTATTGTTCTGATTGATTCTATACCTTGGAATTTTGATAGAAATAATGTTTTGATGACTTGATAAGATAAACTTGAAGTTTGCGTGAATGGATACTACTCGGATTATGCGAAACGAAAATATTGACGGATTTGATGATCATTGTGATAAGGATTGTTATGACTCAGAAATTTTGATAGGCAATTTTGTGATTTTACGACGAGATAGATGAACGAAATTGAGGACTAAGTAGTGTAACCCCTCTTCTCAAATTTTTAAATTTTTATTTATTTATTCTTTTTTTGTATTTTAAAATAAATTCTCTTTGAAATGTATAAACTTTATTTTGACATTATTTTGTCATTTCAGAAACTAGCTTTTGATTAAATATTTTAAGAGTGCTAATTTGTTTTAATAAAAATATTTTATTAAATTATGTTATTGGAATTATAAAAGATGTTGGATTACTATTTTGGATTTTATTAAATATTGGTTTCAAAATTGGTTTTGAAAATCATAAGGATTTTTTGATTTGATATATTTAAAACAATATTATATTATAGGAATAGCCTTAGTCATGGATAAGATTGGAGATGCAGGTCGACTAGGAAACATGGCATGGCTAGTGTAGTCATGTGCCATGACTAGCATATTAGGCATGGTAGGGATAACATGGCCATATCCTTGTCCTATATATTAAAACCAGTTAAAATCGTGACATACTTAATAAATATTAGTATATAAATATTTAATACGTATAAATTATTTTAGAATATTTTCTTGATTTATTTAAAATCAATATGTATGTATATGGTAATTAAATTTTGCAGGGTCTCGGCCTATGTAGCAAGTATATAAATTCTTTGGGCCTTAAGCGCGCGCGCGCGCGCACACACACACACACACACATTATATAAATAATTCGTTGTACCTAAACTCGTATGTAAAGATATAACTATATAGATACCTTCCCCTATTTTATTTACCCGATCAATAAAAACTAGTAGGATATGATATATATGGCTTTATTAGATCAAATAAGGATGTTAATATACTTTACATAAACTAGTAAATGCATGTGCTTTGCACGTATAATAACGGATAAAAAAGAATACAATCCAATTATAGTCAAATATTTATTCTAACTCATGTAGTTAAGGTGTGAGGTAGTTTTCCTGTTTGGTTGAGTTTGAGTCCCTATGTTGACAAATTTAAACTTTTTCAACAATTTTTACATAATTATTTTTTTTAAAAGTAAAATGGATCGTGATATAATAACGGCTTAGACAGCTCACTTTTGAGCCGTTTTAAAGCCTCATTATAGATGTAAGATATATTCTTGTATAAGTTATAAGTAAAACCTATTTGTGTTTAATTAGAAATTCTACGGGTTATTTATGAAGGAGCTAGTATTTTTTTGCTTGGTCCAACCCCAAAACTGAATCCAGCCCAAACAAAATTCCTCATTTATTACATTATTTTTTTAATTCCTATCCTTCTTGGCCCAAGGCCCAACCATCCCTACGTTAATCTCAACTTCCTATTAAGAGTACTAACCCTAATTCTCCTGCGCCATCTCCATATTTATCCTCGTCTTCTTCTTGACACCACAAATGCCACCCTCACTATTACTTTCACCACCATCTTCCCATCAACCGTACTGCCCTTCTTCTCGATGCACGACTGTCGTCCCCTCACAAAGATTCGACAAAGCCGAACCTAAGCTTTGTCCAGTTTTGTGGAGCCCTGTCGAGCTCAAGTTGCGGACATACGAGTAGCGGCCGATGTGTTCACCGGAAGCCATCTCGACGTCTCCTCCCCGAGTGTGGAATAGCAGCAACAACAACTTGCCATGCCGCTTACCATGGCCGCATTTTGACCCTCTCCGATAAAGCATCTCTGCAATGTCCCAACTTCCGCCCTCCTTGGTAGGCTACTCACCCTAAGCCACACCCACCGACACTTACCCCGACACCAGCAGATCGGGTGACTCCTCGCCATCGATCGGTAGGGAGGAGGTTCGTAGGGACTCGGTGACGCTGATGCCGATCGACTGAGACACATCCAGCCTCCGACGGCCCCAGAGCCGAGACCAAGCAGTACTCTATCATCACCTTTCAGTCGCTACACAGGAGATCTACTTAGACACATCCAGTCTCCGATGGCTCCTTCAGTGGTGGATAGATCGAGCTGACGGCCGCTAGATTCTGAACCTCCCATCGGAAGCCAACGAATTCGATGGATTCTCTAGCAACCGGTCGCGATCCGGGAGCTTACCATCGCACCACTCGTGGCATTGGCCAATTTCTACCATCGCGCATCCTGCTCCGTGTTTCAATTGCCGAGCATCCATCTCAACCAATCATTCTCATTATGTGACTTTCCTCATGCTCTATCTCTCCTTTGGAAACCAGTAGGTAGTTTGAAAAAAAAACTGAGGGGCTTTCATTAAATGATTTAGGTAGTTGGGCTTGCAGTAGGTTATAATGATATAATAAGAGAACAACACTACCAAAATACAGGCAAATAGCGACTGAAAATCAGCGACGGCGTAATCAGTCGCCAATAGCGACCGACAAGCGACATAACGGGCGACGAATTTTTTCACTTAATTTTTTATAAGTTTAGCGACGGATCAGCGACCATTTAGCGACGGAATATGTCAACCGACTGATTAGCGACGGATATATAAGTCGCTAAGCTGTTGTAAATGTCGAAACGGAAGGATTAGTTTTTATTCTAAATTTTTTCATAAAGGTAGCGACTAACGAGCGACTACTTAGTGACATTTCCATGTAGCGACGGCGTAGCGACGAAAAATTTCCATCGCTAATTTGCTGTGAAAATTCAAAAGTTACTTAAATTTCGAAAATTTCCACTCTCTCTTACTCTCAAAATCCTTCTCTCTCCTCCCCTTTCCCTCCTCCCCCCCCTCCTGGTCCAGCGATCACCCCCCTCCCGACTGCGGCCCCCTCCGGCGCCATCCCCCACTCCGGCCCCCTCCCTCTTCTCCTCCTCCGATCGAACACCCTAACCACCCCCTCTTCTCCTCCTCCGTCGAGCCCCCACCTCCGCGACCACCTCCCTCCGGCGTGCTCCCCACTCCGTCCCCCCTCTTCTCCTCCTTCGAAACCCCGTACACCCTCCCACTTCTCCTCCCCCGTCGTGCCCCCCTCCGACGACCCCCTCCGGCGACCACCCCCTCCGGCGTCCCCCCTCAGCGCCCCCCCCCCCCCGACGTCCCCCCTTCTTCGAGATCCTCTCCGTGACCAACCTCTTCAAGGGTCCAAAATCCTAAACCATAATTTGCATTTATTTTTATTTATGCTTTGTTTGTGTTTTCTCAACATGTTCTAGGGTTTCAATTTCAATTTCGTGTTTGAAATTTATCGGTATAGTAGTGGGTATAGTAGATAAATAGAAATTTATTCGGTATAATAGTTTTAGAAATTTGACAACGACACGGACACGAAATAAATAGGTGTAGTAGTTTTAGATTACTAAGGTAATTGAGTGATCAATGCGATATATACTTGAGTATCAACGTGATACCTAATTATACTAGGTTTGTTTTATGAGTGAATGTACATGAGGGGTACGTCATACCAAGTTATACTAGGTTTGTTTTATGATACCAAGTGATATATATCATCTTAATTCTTGGTGCAGAATCATTCACGTGGATTAGAACAATGAGTCGATACTTAGTTGACCGTTCGTAGATGTGCAATCGGCAACATGAGAGTATGATTGGCTTGACGGACGATTTTAAAGGCGGGCGTCGAGCAATTTCTCATATATGCAAGTAGCCATGCCGATTTCATGGACGGAAGGCGCATAAAGTGCCCTTGTGTCAAATGTAAGAATATACCATTTAGAGAGGTGTCACTCGTGAGAGAGCACCTTTACAAGAAGGATTTTATGTCGAACTACAACGTGTGGATTAATCAAGGAGAATCTTCGGCTTTGCAATCTCAGTCCTTCTTCAATACCGAGGTGAGAGATTCTACTCTCGGATATCATTTTGAATATCGGCAACCAACAAAGTTGGCACGTGAGATGTTATTAGATTTTCCTGTGGCACATGAGGATCCGACTCCTGATGCAAAGGAGTTCTACGATATGTTCAAGCATGCTGATACTCCGTTATATCCAGATTGTGATTCTCATTCGGTAATGTCGGTGGTGATGCGGCTGTTGAACCTTAAATCTGATTTTAACTTACCGCAAGAATGCTATGACTGTTAATTTAGCTTGTAAGAGAGTTGTTGCCAAAAGGATCAAATGATTTACCTGAAAGCTTCTACAAGTCGAAGATAATGATGCGAAAACTCGGATTGGGCTACCAGAAATAGACTGATGTCGAAATGGTTGCATGCTATACTACAAGGAAACAGTGATAAAACAAATGCATTTTCTGTGACGAGAACCAGTACAAGCCAATCCGGGGCAAAGGAAAATCAATTGCCCGGACGCGGATGCGCCCGTACAAGTACATGCAGTTCTTGCCAATCACAAAGAGGCTGCAGAGGATGTATATGTCTGCAAATACTGCACAACACATGACATAGCATAACAAAGAACGGAAGATGGATGAAGGAGAATTATCTTATCCTGCCGATGGAGAAGCATGGAAGCATTTTGATCGGTATCATCCTGATTTTGCTGCGGAGCCTAGGGATGTTCGATTGGCTTTATGTTCTGATGGATTCACTCCACTCGGACAGTCGAGGATGCAATACTCTTGTTGGTCGGTGATTTTGACCTGTACAATCTACCACCGTAGATTGCCTGAAAACTCCTTACATGTTCCTCACACTTATCATACCCGGTCTAAGAAATCGAAAGAAGAACGTTGATATCTACTTGCAACCGTTGGTGGACGAGTTAAAACAATTATGGCAGTTTGGCGTCCAGACGTTTGATATATCAATGGAGCAGAACTTTCAGATGAGGGCGATGATCATGTGGACCATCAACAATTTTCCAGCTTACGGGATGTTATCGGGGTGGAGTACTCATGGTATTATGTCATGTCCGATATACATGGGAAAGTAAGGCATTCCGCCTTAAGAATGAAGGAAAGGCATGTTTTTTTTATTGCCACCGCCAGTTTCTTCCTTCGTCACATTCGTGGAGAAGGAACGAGATGACTCATGGCTGGTAAACGGGAAGTATCTCTTCCCCCGTTAGATTAACGGAAGATGTAGTTTGGGAAGAGTTCAAGATTTATCGACTGTCATAGAAAATCCGGGATCGGACCATCACATTGAAGGCTTCGGACAACACAATTGGACGAAACGGAGTATCTTTTGGGTTTGCCTTATTGGCCAGACAATCTCATAAGAAATAATCTTGATGTCATGCATATTGAAAAAAAAATATTTGACAACATATTTAATACTATGATGGATATTAAGGGAAAACGAAAGACAATATTAAAGCAAGCAAGGACTTAGAAATTATTTACAAGCGTCCAGAGTTGCATCTGTTGCAAAGGTCCAATGGTAACTGGGTGAAGCCTCCAGCACCATTTACATTGAGTAGAGATGATAAACTGATAATATGTAAATAGATTTCAAAGTTAAGATTTCCTGACGGTAACGTATCAAATCTGGCGAGATGTGTCGATCTCAACGAACGCAGGTTGATAGGGATGAAGAGTCATGATTGTCACGTTTTCATGGAGCGATTACTTCCTATCACTTTTAGAGAGATGCTACCTTCTCATGTGTAGACTCCGCTGGCCGAGTTATCTATCTTCTTTAGATTTTGTGTTCAAGTAAGTTGACGGTGCAACATATGCTAGAACTTGATGAGAAAGTTGTAGTGACGTTGTGCAATTAGAAAGGTGTTCCCTCCCGGCTTCTTTGATAGTATGGAACATTTGTCGATTCATCTTGCATACGAAGCACGTGTCGGTGCTCCTGTCCATTATCGATGGATGTACCCATTTGAGAGGTATAAAATAATCTTCTCATTTGTAATTTTTTTATTTAAATAATTCTAATATTCAATATATTTCTTATAGATATCTAGGTCACCTGAAGAAGAAAGTGGGAAATAAGGCTCATGTAGAAGCTTCAATATGCGAAGCATACATCATTGAGGAGGTTTCTAACTTCTGCTCAATCTACTTCGATACCCATGTTCGAACAAATCGGAATAGACGCCGAGGAATGATGAAGGTGATATCAATGCACCGAACGAAGGGATCCGTACAATCTTCAATGGTGGGGGGCAAGCCGACAAGTGCGACTAAATTACGCTGGTTGGATGACGATGAGTTTGAGCCGCACATCGGTATATATGCCTCAATAGCATATCCAATAGATGGAAGATATTGAAAAGTAGCGACCCATTTAGTCATTCTAAATTCGATATTTAGAAGTGTGCTAACGTTTCTCCCTATTATTACAGTACTTTTAGAGCTGAGATTAGAATAAAGACCTGATATTGATGATGATGATCTTGCTAGAGAGGTCGATATGAAGTTTCCGTCGTGTTCCGAAATTATGTAAGGATTATAATCATTAGCCATTCTAAATTCGATATTACTACCCACACTTTGTCTAATGACTTTTCTGATACTACCACACTAGGTCTTTTCCTGGTACACAGTTGCAGAACAAAGGGCTAAGAGCAATTGCTATTGGACCGAGCAAGAAGGTGAAGTATTGGAGCGGATATACAATCAATGGCTTTAACTTTAGAACTATGATAAGCCTATCAATCATTCATTTGTCGATGAGGAGGCTAATTATACCAAAAATTCGGAGTTTGTGAGAGCCTCAGTCTACGATGTCGATCCCGAATTCGACTACTACGGTTTCTAAGAGATATCTAGAGATTGAATATTCTGTTGATACGAAGATTGTGCTTTTTAAATGTCGTTGGTTCGACACAACACCCAAGCAAGGATGGAAGATTGACAAACAATTTGGCTTTGTTGATATAAAACATAAAAAGATATGGAGGTTTTGAACCATTTGTGTTGGCTAGTCAAACCGTTCAAGTGTACTATAAGTTATCCTAGCCGACGGCACAGTACCCTGGATTGGTGGGCTGTATGCAAAACCAAAGCAAGAAATACATATATTGGGATGTAGCCTACCAAGAGGAAGAGGTGGTCAAGCTCAACCAACATATATAAGTTTGGCTGGTGTTGAGAAGAGGATTTAGAAGATATGGAGGTTACGGTAGATGACGTTATGGAGGTTAACATTGATGAAGAATTGGAAGATGTTGAGGAAGAGTATTGGAAGATGAAGATCAAGTGATAGTGAAAATGAAGAAGCAGAAGAAGACACTTCGGAATCAAGATGATTCAGAAGACTCTTGGGAAGATGAATCAGACTAGTACGTACGTTTTAATTTAATATACGAGTTCCATTAGTATAATGACATGACAGTAGTTTTTATTTTTAACACATCACTTATTATTTCTTTTAGATTTTTCTATGGCACCGAGAGGTCGACGTTCACGTTTGCAGCTTGGATCTTCATTAAGTCCGCCGAGAGGTCTTCATCATGCCCGCCGAGAGGTTTTCATCACGCCCGACGACCTATTTACTGTACCAGTACTTCTTGTATTAAATTTTTTGGATATGTGTATTAATATTTCTTATATTAAAACATTATTCGTATGTGTGTATGAAGCTAATTTTGGATATGTGTGTATGTGTTGTATTAAAACATTTGGGATACGTGTGCATGAAACTGAGAATTTGCAGGAAACACAAATACTGATACGTGTGCCTACTGTAAAACTGTTGATAGGGATAAGGACTGCTGGAAACACGAATAGTAATATTGTATTTGGAAACTGTTATATGACTGTATATTGTGTGTAACTATCGACAGGGATGTGGATGCAGAAACACAAATACTGACATGCAATATTGTATTTAGCGACGGAATGGACGGAACAGCGACAGAAAACCTGGAACATTGCAGGCTAGCGACGGAACAGCGACGATTTTTCCGTCGCTACATGCCTGGAAAATTTACTTTGCAGGCTACCGACGGAATAGCGACTGTAGTTTCCGTCGCTAAGGTTCTGGAAAATATTATATTCCAGTATAGCGACTGAATAGCACGTAAATTTTACTTACTATTCGTCGCTATGTTCCTGTCCGACACCAAAAGCGTATCGAAACATCTTAGCGACGTAATTTTCTATCGCTAGTCCGTCGCTACTCTCATGCTGCATTACGCCACTGCGACGTCGGTAGTTCGTCGGTAACTATAGCGACAGAGTTTCCTTCGCTATTACGTCGCATTTTCCAATAAATAGCGTGTCGCTAAATGCGTCACTAATCAGTCGCTACTTTCCGACAAACTAGCGACTGATTTAAATTAGCGACATATGATTTCCGACAAACCATTTCCGTCGCTGATATGTCGCTATTTGGCTTTAGCGACGGAAAACGACTTTTAGCGACGGATCCTGCCGTCGCTAAAAGCCTTTTGGTAGTGCAAGGATGGGCTTGATATAAGTAATTATCAGTTATTGTTTTGTTACTATTAATTAGTCAGAGTACATGTATATACTAAGTTATAGTGATTGTTATTATTAATTGTTATTAACTGGTAGCAAGTAACAATATTTATTTTATGGGCCTAATGGGTTTCTTTAAGATTTTTATATTTAAGTTTTATTTGGACCCCACTTACATGCATTAAATTTGGGATTGGGATATTATTGGACTCTATATATTTTCTGGGTTATTATGGGACTTTGATATATGGGCTATATTGGTTTTGGATTGTTAAGCCATTAATAAATTAGATTATTATTTTGATTTGGGCCATTTTGGTCTGAGAATGTTAGTAAATTTTTAATTTTATTTATGGGCTTTAGGAATTATCTTTGGGGTTTTAAGGTTTTGGGATGAAAAAACAAATTGTAAGAAAATATTTTCTAGGGTTATATATAGGGTTTCCAAACATATATTTTGGGACAATTATAAATTAGATTATATATATATATAATATATTATATATTATATATATATAGATATATATATATATATATAATCTATATAGGGCTTTCCTTTTTAAATAATATTACTAAAATATTATATGAAATATTAATCATTTTTTAAATAGTAGATTTTTATATACGGTATTATAAATATTTTCTTAAAAGAGGTTTTAGATACTTATTTTTGCTTCTAAAATACGTTCTAAATAGCGTATAAATCTTTTCTAAGTGGTTTCTAATGAATATAATTACCCTTCTAAAATCAAATTCCCTCCTAGACTAGGTTGTTCAATTGAACATAACTAATCTAATTGTATCTCATTTCCTTGCCAAATCCGAACTCCATTACATCGACCCTAGCCAATTGGACGATTCTGGACGCAATGGAATAATCGGTTTCACCAGCAAAGGACCCAGGCAAGTACATATACTGATTGCTTTCAATTTTTGATAGTTTTTTCATTTCATATTAACATATGCTCTTCATGTCTTGCTGACAAGCTTGTTACACTGTTAGTATCATGGATCCTACATATTATATTCTTGTTTACCAACCACATGATTGTTGTGTTCGTGACTTGTTCGAATCCATGAGTACTAGTCGGGTGGGAAAATATCTTAGTAGACATGTGAACTACCCATTTTCTATCCCCCGTGACTTTCATGGAGAATAGCAGCCGCACACTTCATGTGCGAGGTACCGGATTTACGCATTAGTCGTTTATACGTCGAACGATATTTCAACACACATAGATAGTTATTGCTTCACTTATTCATCCTGTGTCTCCATGTTTCCTTCTAGTTGCTATATTTTGTTATAGAATTGCATTTTCACTTTCCTACTAAAACTGATGCATGTTACTTTCTAGATTGAATTCTTATATAATATTTTTTATGTCTTTTAAATTCTATCAAGTCTTGAATAGCTTGTCATACGTGTGCTTGTTCCATTCCTAACCGAAACCAATATTTTTTCAGGTTAGTCGTGGCTTCTCTTAGCACTGGAAGCTACTGGTATACTTACAGGCCAAAACCTAGAGATTAGTTATAGAGGTGTTGTGTCATTTTTAATATTTGTAAGAGCATTGTACTTTTCTTTAAATGTAAAACTTGTGAATATTGTAAATGGGTTAATTTTGTGAATGATCAACAAAGTTATTATTTCTTAGGTTTTGAGCATTGTGGCTAGACAGCATTTTACCGTCGATACTGCGACGTAGGCTGGCTTGCGCACGCACTCGTATCCGAAAGCGGATGCGGTCGTGACAAGTAGGATTGGGATTTTGAGGAAAGTTATGATTAACGAATTTAGGATGAATATGTTACGACTCAAAAATTGCATCGATGTTCTGACTTGGACACCTAGTTATTTTATTATAAATAGTGCATTCATCAATATTTTATTATTTTTTGACATCCTGTCACGACCCGTATCCAATGTAAGGACACGAGACCGTGGGTACGTCCAGCCTACAACACCGCAGTGTCAGCGGTAGAACGTTATTGTAGGTCTCAACAATGCCTAAATACAGTATAAAGTACCTATCAATATAAACTCTCCATACGGAGGACAATCTCAGAAGATGCAACTCAATCAAAAGCTAAGGAGGAATAACAACACGATATAGATTAGAAGGATATCAAAGTACGATACAACCAGAATAGGAATAAGTTAAAGTGTTATCATCATATCCCAAAGTAGAAGTAATTATCTATATATATATATATATATATATATATATATATATATATATATATATATATTTGAAAAAGCAATTTTATTGAAATTAAAGAGTGGCTCAAAAAGAGCAGTACAGGTTGTTCCAGTGGCAAAAAGCACAAAATGGCCCTGGGAAGCTAAGGAGGAAACACAAAAGTTGTAAAAGCTAAAATTCAAAAATTCGGAAAACCAAAATTTTGAAATTTTGAAATAAAATTTTGAAAACAATGTGGGCGTTCAGCCCTGAGGAGCAGCGGGCTCAAAGCCCAAAGTGGCATGCACACAACCCGAAGACACGTGGCCCGAGTGCAGGTACACTGCCCGAGTTGCAGGCACACTGCCCAATGGAGCTCAGCCCGAGGACGGGCGCTATGGTCGAGGCAGCCTCGTGCCCCCCCCCCCCGATGCGGCACCCGGAGCCGAGTGGGCTCCGGCAGCGGAGGTCGGTCCAGCACGGCGCGAGCGGAGGCAAAACGACGGGAGGCTGGGGCAAGGCCCGACGGCGGGGGAGCGCGCATCCCTAGACGCAGCACTTCTCGAGGAAGACAGGGCGCGCGGCCCGAGCTGTTGAGCGCGCGGCACGAGACCGATGGCACTCAGCCCGAGAGGCAGAGCGCGCGCTCGAGATCGGCAGGATGCGCCGCCGGCGAAGTGCTCTCGCCGGAGGAGGGGCGGCGGAGGCGGGCTCAACCTCCGGGGGAAGGGGCGGGGGACGTCCTCCGGGGAGAGGGTGCGGGACGGAGGGGAAGGGGGAAACGCCGAGATGGGCTCCGGCGGAGGAGGTGGGGGAAGAGGGGAGCCTCCGGCCGACCGGGAGGGGCCTACCGCCGGCGGAGCGAACGCCGGAGAGAGGAGGGGGAGGGGAGATGCAGCGCTCGAGAGGGGCGACGCCGGGAGGCGGCCGCTCCAGATACGTTGGCTGGGAGATAGGCGGATCCAGCCAGGGGCACGAGGGACGTGGAGGGGGCGGCGACGGCGAGACGGTCGCCGCACGGCCGCCTGACGTCGAAGAGGGGAGGGATCTCCAGAGACCGCCAGCTAGGGTAGATGCCCGGCGGCCGCGGAGGGCCCACGAGGGGGGCGCGAGCACAGGGGCTCCGGGGAGCGCCGGAGAGGGAACCGGAGCGGGGGAAGCTCCCAGGGCTGAGGCAGGAAAGGAGGGGACTGCGCCAGGACCGCCGGGGGCCGGGAGCTCGAGGAGGGAGCTGCCGATGGGACGGCGGGCCACTGAATTGAGAGGAAGGTCGAAGTCGAGGGGGGCAGCACAGCGGGGGGAGGAGGGGAGGCGCCGAGAAAAATGGGCCCGACGGAGCCATGTGCGACCCCGGCGGAGGGCCGGGGAGGAAGAAGGAGACCGGAGGGTGCCCAGGGAAGGGGGAGAGGGCGGAGACTCGTCGACTGCAGGCGCAGACCACCCGCAGTGGCTCCTGTGGCAGCGACGCCAGGGGCGCGGTCGACGACGATAAGGAGGAGAGGGCGGCAGCACCTCGGGCAACAAGGGAAAGCGCCCCCGGGGGGAAACGCCGCGAGACGGGGGGCGGCAGGGGGAGAAGGCCAGTGGCGGAGGCTGGCGCAGGCTGCCAGAGGGCGCCCACCAAGGGGCCGGCCACTAAGGGGAAACCATCCCCGGCCGGAGTCGCCCCAAGAATCGCCACAGGGAGCGGGGCTCCGCATCTCCGAAAAATCATATATCATATATATATATATATATATATATATTATATATATATATATATATATATAATATATATACAACTCATGAAAGATAACTGAAAACAATTCAGGCAATATCCTAGCAATTTGTTCTAAGCAGTACTGGTCTCCTCTAGGCTAGCTGGGTCCTTCTGGCGATCCAAGTAATCCTCCAAGTTCTCTGTAAAATTTTATCAACATACCCAGTCAGGATTGGAACGAAGTACATCACTCTGAAAGCAGTTCCAATGCATGGTAGAAAATACAGAACAAGCAATAGAATAGAATACATGACGTGATGTAATAGAAATACAAGAATATGAATAAAGAAACTGAATACATGAATAAAATAGAGAATCTATGAACTATAGTAAATATAAGTGATTCAGAGCACAAGACAGTTATGTGATTGATTTAGGTTGTGCATGAGTATTCTACGGTAACTCCATTATATGTGAAGCTATAATCGACATATACATGCGTGCATTAGAGGGATTTAATTACATAACCACTTCTACTTCCCCTACCCCAATCAATACACAATGATCCGATCATATTACGTTACGTTCGTGATTGTTAGTTTGAACATAAAGCACATGTGAACATGAGAGTACATGAGAGCACATGAGTGTACATGAATAATACGAATACAAGGAGTACAAGACGTACATGATAAAGTATATGAACATGAAATACCTGATGCACCCGTTAAGGGGATAAGATCTCATGACAAGATCCATATAGTACTGGTCCATGATAACAATGTGTCAGCATCAAGTAAAGTAGTCTAGAGTAGGTAATATAAATACTATCATGATAAAAATGATCAGAGAATGTACTCGCCTGATATCCTGAGCAACAGATGTGTATTGGTATCCGAACTAGAGTCACAGAGACCTATTATGAGAATTACAAGTCACAGAGTGTTCTAGATTAAACAATTGATTTAAAATATGATATTTACATGCTGCTAGGCCACTTCTAGGTCAGTGAAGTCAAATTGAGTCAACACTAGTCAAACTTCAGCTAATTGGTTAACCTTGGTCAATTGGTATATTTTTGGCCTAATCTAGTGTTTTGGGACTATTTACTAATTTCTAGGTCATTGATTTAGGTAGGGTGTAATGGTATCAATACTATAACTAAACTCTAGATTCAAACTTATACATATGCCACATACCCTATATTCTACTTATCTTATAGTGTAACATTATGATACTACTCAAACTCACTAACAACTACCATTACTCTCATATGTATATAATATATGCATATACTTTATAGATGTATACTCAACTGATAAATACACATACATATATATTCCACATTATCACCTATAGAGTATATTACTCAAACCCTGTCTACTACTAATATTGCACTTATATATATGTAACATATAGATATACAAGATATATACATTGCCATAGGAACTGGACATGCGGGTACAGATAGTTAGGATTGGAATCTGCACATCAACAGGACAGTAGAATACAGGGGATTAACTAGATAGAACACAAGATACTAAAGCAATTCCAAACTCAAATCTCAACCAAGTCACAGATATAAGAACCAAGGCACTGGACAGTGAAGAATTAACTTTGTTCAGTATACAGAACTCCAGATGGATCTGGGAAAAGAAAAGGAAAAGGAACAGAATAATTAGTTCAGAGAACTAAACTTAAAGTTCAGTATCTGAACTGGCTAAGGTGCATCAACAGATAAGGTTTGAACCCATTACTAAACTATAGAGGATGATGATTTAGGCAATCGTCACATGGGAAAGACTGTACTGAAAGTGATTTGATATGTTCCTATTTTAGGAACTGAATAATGGACATAAAAATTTGCCACTGATACAACATAAGGGGACAGCCAATATACAATGGGGACTAGAGTGAAAGCTAGTGATTTCCATCAGTCATAAGGTATGGACATCAAGTGCCAAGGGAAGAACTTATCTAGAAATAGCAAGACAGAACATGATGCAGAAAACCTATACCAAGTAATCTATACTAGAGCCATAGCCCCTTCTTTGCATTGACTGATACCAAAGGAAAAATGGAATTTAATATCAAATGTAGGGAATTGATCAAACAGAACATAATATAGGAGTCAGATATCTTCTCTTGTGGACTGAACCATTACATGTATAGGGCTTAACATCATGTATATTATCTGAAATTAAACAAGGATGTAGTCTAAAAATGAGAGTGGATAGAAGGTATTGGCTTGACTGAACAAACACATATAGGCTTGGACTGAACCAATGAGCTAAAGTGGACTATTCCATAGGAAATGGCTAGGACTGAACATGAAGGATGTGGCTAAGTAACTAGAAATAGTGTAATAGAACAATTAAAGTTAACTAACAACAACCTATACTAATATTCCAAACCCGATCCTTATCTAACCTCATCTCTGATTCATGAGGTATTCCCAACTGATACATATGGACACCAACTACACTTAAACCTGCAAATGGGGAGACTAATGTAAACCCCCTAAATTTCTACTATTGATTTTTTAAAATAAATTTGGTATTAACTTTTACTTTGTATTTGTACGTCGCATAGTTGTATTGTACGTCACGTACGATTTTGTCGTATTGAACGTCGAGTATGAGCTCGTATTTTCGTATTGCTCGTCGAGTGTGAATATGTGCGAGGTACATATTTTTGTAAAAATACTTTTATTTAGAAGCATGGTTTTTTAAATAATAATAATAAATATTTTTAATTGCGTAAAGTTGTAAAAAAAATGCGTCATATTGGGATTTTAAATCTTTATTTAACATCATGAAAAGTTATATGAATAGTAATTTTGAAAACGAGGTTTTATGCAAATATTCATTGCATCCGAGGTACATCAATTTAAATTTATACATATAATTCTATTTCCGAAATTTATTTAATATTAATATTTTATTATTCAAAAATGTATTTTAAAATATTATTTTGGTTTAAATTTAATTAATTATGATAATTATCTTGGAAAAGATTTTATTTTATACGATTGGATATGTTTAGTTGCTTTAAACTAAAAGGGGTGATTTATCTAATGGGGGATTTAAACAATCTCAGTCCTTATCCAACTGGGTCCTCCACCTCCTATATAAGGAGCTCCTCTTTGCTCTTTTTCTTGGACTCCAAATAAACTCCACAATTCTCACAACCCAAAATCATCCACCATAGCCAATCATGCGTGCATCGTGTCCGTGTATATCTTTCTTCTTCCACTATGTTATTTACAATTACATCTTCCTATTCGTTTCTGCCAATTTCGGACACGTTCCCAAAATCCCAAATCTCTAACCCTAATTCCTAATTCTAGCTAAAACCCTAACCCTAGCCCTAAATCCTAATCCTGGCCGCTCCCTGGCTGATCCCCCACTGCCTGACATCGACCTGCCATCCGAACCGCCATAATCGCCCTGCCTCTTTTAGCCAACGCCACCGTTCCCCGAACCCCTCGACACCACACATCGACCGTAATTTTCCTCTGCTGCACCACCCTCCTCGCAACCGCCCGGCGACTACGGCTTTGTCAGCGACCCACTACAGCACCACCGCTGCTGTCACCATCCTCGCCAAAACCATCACCACCATCGAGGCCAGAACAAGCCACCACCACCATGGCCAGATCCCAAATCGACCCCTAGGCAGCCGATCACTACCGCATCACCTCCTCCCCGCGTTGCCTTCTCCGACCACAGCCCCGCCTGTGTCAGCCATGGCCGAGCTCCTCCTCCCTACCGAACAATCCCTCCGGCCATCTCCACCTCCTTGCCCGACCCCCCTTCACCACGCACCACCACCATCACCAAACGCCACCAACGGGGCCACCCTAGCCGAACTAAAACCCTAAATTAAACAATAAAACCCATATCCCAACTCACCTCGTCGTAGCTCGCACGCTGTCCCGTTCGGTCTCCTTCTCCGACGAGCTTCATCCACGATGAGCCTCGCGATCGACGAATACCGATCCGCGCCCAGCCAAGTCTAGCCTCCCGCGCTCCTTCCGTCGACCAGATCGGCAATGACCGCCGCGCCAGTCCCTCGACACCCCCATCGATGAGCTTCCGATCCATCGCCCCTCTCCCTCATAGAGCTCCGATCGCCCTCATCCCCATCGCACGCTATCTCCCCGCTCCCGCAACTCTCCCTCTCTCACTCTTTTAACCCACTGTACATAAACATATGTTTTTAATTGCTGCTATGAATAGAAATATTATTATTATTATTATTATTATTATTATTATTATTAGTATTTTGTTGCCTTGCTAATATTACTACTTGCATTATTATTATTTTACTAATTTCAAAGTGAATTTTTGACTCTAAAATATTTTTCTCAAATTATATGTATATAAATATATTTGACAAGTTATAGCCTTGGCCTAAGTAACTCCTTATTATTTTTGAAAAAGTACTTAAATATCTTCATATAAGAAATATAATTTTCTACTAAATTTATACCTTTCCAAGCTCTGGATCTTTAGCCTAAAAAGATTTTCATTTTTCCTTCACATATTTTTCTAATAAAATACAGTTTTCAAAATATTACAAATAATTTCTAAAACTAGTACACATACTTTTCTCTATAAATTCTCATCTGGTGCCAAGCCTTGATCATGACTGATCACATCTTCTATTTTCTCATAAAATTTGGACGCTTACACATCGATCTTGGTATTGGACAAAACGGAACATGTCAGAACATTGCACCACACCAGGCGACACAGCAGGCAAGACACCTTGCCTTTACTGCTTATTTAAATTGCTCTATATCATGCATGCTTTTACTTATTTCTAGCAAATATAAATTATTCTTGTAAATTATTATATTTTAGTAATTTTATTTTGCATGTCGACCTTGTGTCAGTTGACCACCCTATGAGAGTGGGAATATTTTCATATCCCCTATGGCCTTGACACTTGTGTATCACGTGATGAGTGAGTTCATATAGGACACGGACCTGCGTACTCGGCTGGCCATCGATACGTATGGATCATGCGACGGTTATGAGATAACTGCTATTAGTGAGTCGAGTTAGAAGCCATAGCAAGTTGGCAACTGGACAAGTTGTGGATACATCTTGAACATGAGCATTGGGGGAAAGGGAACAGTTATTAGCGTAGGGGCTACATTTACTTTTTACACACTTATGCGTGATAGTGACTCGGATGAGCGCTACTTGCTGTCCGGCCGATAGTGTCTCGGATGAGCACTACTTGACGGCCACTCATTATTACTTGCGTGAATCCTTACAGCCCCTGCGTAGAACGTTGTCCTCAAAAGTGCATGTTTCACATAGAATGGTTAGGGACCTTTATCTGTTTAGGCTTAGATACTTTTTGTTGAGCTTTATTTATATTCAGTTTATGGCATGATATTATGTGTCTTGGTACTTCCCTCTGAGGACCTGGTGATTTTTCCAGGTGTGTTTTGTGACTTCCTGCAGGTACTCTATCTAAGGCTATGACTTGGCTCTATTCTGTCGAGATGTTACTTTTGGATCGTCAACCCCTTCGTTCGACCAAATCACTTTCTTTGTATATTTCTTTCTTATTTAAATTAGTTGGTAGTAGATTTGTCTCCGCCCAACGATTGTATACATGACAAACTCAAAGTTGCTTTTATATCATTATTTATCTTCGTGGATGAGATTTAGTGTCTTGGATTTCTACATTTTACAGCTTATGTATACATACGAGCCTTTCATTTACTCATATGTATACAGCTGGCATGATACGTTTCTAGTCCATCTATTTTGGGACTGGGGTATTATATGTTTTTGTGGTGGCCCATGCAGGTCGAGCTTATCACTTCGGTTACGTTATTGTACCGATGTGAGCCTGCATATAGGATTAGAGTCTAGAATCTCATCCACCTACTTGACATCCTTTCTTGACTTCAAATTCCGAACTCTCGATCGACCTCCTTGATTTGTATCTTGCTTGACTCCTTCTACCGTAAATTCTTAGTTTCGTACTTAGTGACAACTAGGAAGATGACTACACTAGCATATGCTCGTAGGTTAAATACCTGGCTAGAAGGATTACATTGACAATTAGTATGCATTGAGGTCTTATTTGTGTATAAAAGCATATATGTTTTCTAAAGGTATGATCTTAACGGTTAGTAAATTCTAAGTTGGGTAGTAGGGATGGATTTTATTTTGATCTACTAAAGGATTGATAAATTAAGAAAACAAAATGTTGATTTTTGTGAAATAGTTACGATTTATTTGAGTATGAAATCGATATAAGACATGGCTTAAGATTTTTTAAATTTAGTGGTGCGATTTACAAGTTTATTTAATTTTGAGTTTGAAGGATGATAGTAAAATTTTGGTTTAAAATATTTTGGAAGATATGAAATCGATTGAAGAAAATTTCAAATTCAAATTTCAAATTTATATTTGATGATTGATTGATAAGATTATTTTGAGTTTAAAATTGGATTGATAACATTAAAAACTTTGGGGAACAATTTATTGGTGTTATGATAAAGGTTAATTTGAGATTGTTGGGATGTATTCATGAAAGGAACAATAGATTCTATATATAAGATAGAGAAAACAAATATTTATTTTGAAGGTTTTAGAAATACTCATGATATATTGGATTAGGAAGAAGAAAAAATGAGGAGAGGAAAAGAGTTGACAGTAATCTAAAGGGATACCTCGAGATTTATTGAAGGAATTAAAATTGTAAAGTACGATTATACTTGGCGACATAGAATGATTTTGGTAAATTAATTTGAGAATCACATTGAGAATTGTTAAGGAAGCGAAAAATTAGAAGTTTAGACTTGTATTGATAAGAAACTAAGATAGACACGGGGTCACCTTAATGAGATATAAGTATACCCCATTAGTTGTCATATCCCTCATGACCATGATAGTGGTACATACCGAAGTATAGTTAGTCATCGACCAAGCCATGTGACTATATATTCACTTTGACTTGCTCAACCTTCCCTCAAATCTAGCCCCTCTTTGTGATCTTCGAATCATTTGACACTTGGAAAGGATTAAAACCATTCATTGATCATACCCCAACCTAGAAGGGTACCTTTTCTCTAGAAATTATGTCCCATACTTACTTTACTAGATTCCTTAATTACCTCTATTTTGTGCTTTAACTGGATCCATTTTTGCGTAGATATCACCATATGAACTCCCACTTTTTATTTAGATCTTTTTGTGTGCCTACCGTGACATTGATTTGGGAGCACGAGACCAGCTATTTCATCCCAACCGATTTCACATGCAAGACCTAGACGAGCCCACCTTCATATAGGTATATTGCGTGCCACTAAAACACGTCTTCTTGTACTCTACTTTCATGATATGGCATTTGGGCCAAAAAGACTAACTGTAACCTTTACCATGATATCGACTCTTGACCTCAGAAAGAGATTCAACCAAGACTCAATTCTTTCGATCGATAAATGATTGTGATCTACGTAATTCCTTAAATGCTTGGCTTGTGCTTATTATTGATTGCTAACCCGTGCCTTTATTTTTTTTGTCTTATCTTAATTTGCTTAGACCCATAAATTTTATTTTCATGCAATAATTCGTATTTATTATCCAAATCCTACCACGACCATTGAGCCTAACCAAAACTTTCTTCCAAATTGTATTGATTCTCTCTTCGAAAATTTTATTTTTCATCTACTGTTATTTATGCTAACCTTGTTCTTAATATGTTTCCTTGAGCAAAGATGAATATCGTATCATGACACTCCTCAGTTATGAAGTGGTTGGATTAGAATACCACATAGATCATATGGATGGTATAGTTGAATATGATGATTGAATGATTATGATGCATAAGTGGAAATACGTGGTAAATACGGTTACAAGAAATGAAGAAATGTGATGTGGAGTTTTGATATGATGATATTATCAAAGGCAAGTAGACTCCTCGATTAACAAAAAATTGGATCTTCGAGGTAAATTAATTGTTGAAGTTTTTTATATAATCATAAAATATTGTAGTTTGATGTTACTAGCATTCAAAGTTACTCCAATATTGAAGACGATAAATCCTGACATTCTTGGTTCTTCAAGAATTAAATTTCGTATGTTACATGTATCGATATAAATTTTGGCTAAATATGAGTTTGATTTTTGCTTCAAATTTTTGGAGATTTGGTGATTTCAATTTTTGTGGAGACTATGAAAGGCAGAATTTAACTTAAGGAATTTTTTCTCAAGGAGTTTATTTTTGTGGAATTAATATTTTGGGAATAAATAGCAAGTGGAAAAAAAATGTTTCAAGGAACTAAACCTTGTGGAATAGAAATTTGAGGAGAAAACAATAAATTTGATGAAAACTTATAACGATATCGATGACTTTGTTTAATCCCAAAAATTTAAAGATTATGACAACATTGATCATGAATTTAAAATTTGAATATTAGATTGTTAATCGTAATTAGAGGCTAAGGAGATTATTGCATACTTATTTGAAGATTACACATTTATAGGATTGATGATAGTGTTGGTCGCAACTTAGGCACTGATGGATTGTCATATAGGAGATCATTTCGAAACTATATCCATTGGGAAAAAAATGTTTGTTATCTAAATTGCATGTTTTCATGAATGTCGTTCCCTCTTCTCGCTCAATGTTGATCGTGTTTCCTATCAAGAAGCTCTTCCTACCTTCTCATCACTAACTACCCTAATTATTCCTAAATTTCGAGGACGAAATTCTTTTAAGTTGGTAGGATGTAAATCCCCTAAATTTCTACTATTGATTTTTTTAAATAAATTTGGTATTAATTTTTACTTTGTATTTGTACGTCGCATAGTCGTATTGTACGTCGCGTACGAATTTGTCGTATTGAACGTCGCGTATGAGCTCGTATTTTCGTATGGCTCGTCGAGTGCGAATATGTACGAGGTACATATTTTTGTAAAAATACTTTTATTTAGAAGCATGGTTTTTCAAATAATAAATATTAAATATTTTTAATTGCGTAAAGTTGTAAAAAAATGCGTCATATTGGGATTTCCAAATCTTTATTTTACATCATGAAAAGTTATATAAATAGTAATTTTGAAAACGAGATTTTATGCAAATATTTATTGCATACGAGGTACATCAATTTAAATTTATATATATAATTCTATTTTGGAAATTTATTTCATATTAATATTTTATTATTCGAAAAAGTATTTTAAAATATTGTTTGGTTTAAATTTAATTAATTATGATAATTATTTTGGAAAAGATTTTATTTTATACGATTGGATATGATCAGTTGCTTTAAATTAAAAAGGGTGATTTATCGAATGGGAGATTTAAACAATCCCAGTCCTTATCCAACTGGGTCCTCCACCTCCTATATAAGGAGAGCTCCTATTTGCTCTTTTCCATGGACTCCAAATAAACTCCACAATTTCCACAACCCAAAATCATCCATCATAGCCAATCGTGCGTGCATCGTGTCCGTGTATATCTTTCTTCTTCCACTATGTTATTTACAATTACATCTTCCTATTCGTGTCTGCCAATTTCGAGCATGTTCCCAAAATCCCAAATCTCTAACCGTAATTCCTAATTCTAGCTAAAACCCTAACCCTAGCCCTAAATCCTAATCCTGGCCGCTCCCTGGCTGATCCCCCACTGCCTGACATCGACCTGGCATCCGAACCGCCCTAATCGCCCTGCCTCTTTTAGCCAACGCCACCGTTTCCCGAACCCCTCGACACCACACATCGACCATTTTCCCCTCTGCTGCACCACCCTCCTCGCAACCGCCCGGCGACTACGGCTTCGTCGACGACCTACTACAGCACCACCGCTGCTGTCACCATCCTCGCCAAAACCATCACCACCACCAAGGCCAGACCAAGCCACCACCACCATGGCCAGACCCTAACTAGACCCTAGGCGGCCGATCACCACCGCATCACCTTCTCCCCGCGTTGCCTTCTCCGACCACAGCCCCACCTATGTCCGCCATGGCCGAGCTCCTCCTCCCTACCGAACAATCCCTCAGGCCATCTCCACCTCCTTGCCCGAACTCCCTT
Organism: Iris pallida; assembly: GCA_029216955.1. Classification (NCBI taxonomy): domain Eukaryota; kingdom Viridiplantae; phylum Streptophyta; class Magnoliopsida; order Asparagales; family Iridaceae; genus Iris; species Iris pallida. The sequence continues at coordinate 11,011,845 of JANAVB010021798.1, read as the reverse complement.
CACCACGCACCACCACCATCACCAAACGCCACCAACGGGGCCACCCCAGCCGAACTAAAACCCTAAATTAAACAATAAAACCCATATCCCAACTCACCTCATCGTAGCTCGCAGGTCGCCCCGTTCGGTCTCCTTCCCCGGCGAGCTTCATCCACGATGAGCCTCATGATCGACGAACACCGATCCGCGCCCAGCCAAGTCTAGCCTTCGGCCGCCAGGCTTCTCCCGCCTTCCTTCCGTCGACCAAATCGGCAATGACCGCCGCGCCAATCCCTCGACACCTCCACCGGTGAGCTTCCAGTCCATCGCCCCTCTCCCTTACAGAGCTCTGACCGCCCTTATCCCCATCGCACGCTGTCTCCCCGCTCCCGCAACTCTCTCTCTCTCTCTCTCACTCTTTTAACCCACTGTACATAAACATATGTTTTCAATTGGTGCTATGAATAGAAATACTGTTATTATTATTATTACTACTGTTATTATTGGTATTTTGTTGCCTTGCTAATATTACTACTTACATTATTATAATTTTACTAATTTCAAAGTGAATTTTTGACTCTAAAATATTTTTATCAAATTATATGTATATAAATATATTTGACAAGTTATAGTCTTGGCCTAAGTAACTCCTTATTATTTTTGAAAAAGTACTTAAATATCTTCATATATGAAATATAATTTTCTACTAAATTTAAACCTTTCCAAACTCTGGATCTTTAGCCTAAAAAGATTTTCATTTTTCCTTCACATATTTTTCTAATAAAATACAGTTTTCAAAATATTATAAATAATTTCTAAAACTAGTACACATACTTTTCTCTACAAATTCTCATCTGGTGCCAAGCCTTGATCATGACTGATCACATCTTATATTTTCTCGCATAATTTTGACTCTTACACATCGATCTTGGCTATTGGACAAAACGGAACATGTCAGAACATTGCACCACACCAGACGACACACTAGGCAAGACACCTTGCCTTTACTGCTTATTTAAATTGCTCTATATCATGCATGCTTTTACTTATTTCTAGCAAATATAAATTGTTCTTACAAATTATTATATTTTAGTTATTTTATTTTGCATGTCGAACTTGTGTCAGTTGACCACCCTATGAGAGTGGGAATATTTTCATATCCCCTATGGCCTTGACACTTGTGTATCACGTGATGAGTGAGTTCATATAGGGCATGGACCTACGTACTCGGTTGGCCATCGATACGTATGGATCGTACAACGGTTAGGAGGTAACTGCTATTAGTGAGTCAAGTTAGAAGCCATAGCAAGTTGCCAACTGGACAAGTTGTGGATGCATCTTGGACATGAGCGTTGGGGGGAGGGGACAGCTATTAGCGTAGGGGCTAGATTTACTTTTTAAACACTTATGGGTGATAGTGACTCGGATGAGCACTACTTGCTGTCCGGCCGATAGTGTCTCGGATGAGCACTACTTGACGGTCACTCTTTATTACTTGCGTGAATCCTTACAGCCCCTACGTAGAACGTTGTCCTCAAAAGTGCATGTTTCACATAGAATGGTTAAGGACCTTTAACTGTTTAGGCTTAGATACTTTTTGTTGAGCTTTATTTATATTCAGTTTATGGCATGATATTATGTGTCTTGTTACATCCCTCTGAGGACCTGGTGATTTCTCCAGGTATGTTTTGTGACTTCCTGCAGGTACTCTAACTAAGGCCATGATTTGCGCTCTATTCTGTCGAGATGTTGCTTTTGGATCGTCATCCCCTTCGCTCGACCAAATCATTTTCTTTGTATATTTTTTCCTTATTAGTTGGTAGTGGATTTGTCTCCGCCCAACGATTGTATACATGACAAACTCAAAGTTGCTTTTGTATCATTATTTATCTTCGTGGATGAGATTTAGTGTCTTGGCTTTCTACATTTTACAGCTTATGTATACATACGATCCTTTTATTTACTCGTATGTATACAGCTGGCATGATACGTTTCTAGTCCATCTATTTTGGGACTGGGGCGTTACAACTGATACTATAAGGAAGCACAAGGATTGATTACCAAGTTCACATAACTGAACTAAAAGTGAGCATTTATATAACATATGACTGAACAAATGAAAAATAGGATAGAACACACCTATACTGTCATTATCCCATACTTGAGCCCCAATCCACGTCATCTCTGATACACAAAAAGGAAGCAAACACATGGGGAATAGAACAATAGAGAGCTTATCAAAACAAAGGGAGACTAACAATATGTCTTCCTTCAAGATGACCTGTTTAGCTTGTAAATGAACCCAAAGTGGAGAAATCTGGGCAGTACACGTATGCAGTGAACAGAACCCCACTGGCCTTCCATTCACCTGGACTGAACAGAATATATATATATACACACACACACTGATCCATAGAAGGATATGAAGACTGAACATATGCCTAAGAGGTTTAACCCAAAGACAGGACATCTATTTGAATGGACAGAACATTTGAATTTGAAGGTTGGCACACTTATAATGCCAAGGCTTCATGATACAATGACTGATATCAAATGCGAAATAACCAAGTAAGGGTTGATGCTCTTCCACTGAGCTAAATAGGCCTGAATGATACCAAGGAGATAACAACATTAAGAGTGGACTGCACAAACCAATGTACAAAAATCATACCACAGTGAACAGTATACCTAAATACAAAACCCCAAATCAATTTAACCTATCCAAAACCATCATAATTTGTTAGACTACCATAATATAGATAACCCATGGTAAAACAAACCCAAATTAATATATAAAACTAAAATTAGAACATGGAATACTCTATAGGTCATTGTGTCAAACACTTGGCGTGCGTATTCGATACTCTCGTGATATGCACTCCAAATGGATCCAAACGTGACCCAAAGCATGCCTAATATAATGGGGGTCCTTAAATGAATGCATGTACACTAATAAAAGTAAATTAGAGGGTCTAGAGAGCTATTACCAATTGGGAGATGGATTCCCAATGAACAAATCCCTAGATCTAGATCTCCACCAAGCTCCAAGGGTCAAATTGCTCCAAATGCTCCCAAGCTAGCCAATGGAGGCTTCTCCTCTTCAAGGGGAAGAGATTGCAATTGGTTTGAGGGAATTTGGACTCAATTTGGGAGACGAAAAAAATTTGGGGAAGAACAACTAATTTAGGGTTAAGGTTTCAATGAAAGGGGGAAGAAGGAGGAATGTATGCTATTAATGTCACGCCCCAGATCCAGAATACTGGAGAGCGGGGGCAGACATAGCTAGCTACGTATATGAAATGGAATCCATCTCGCTATACGGTCACGGCTGTCTAGATACATGAGGGTTTATCTACAAGCCAACAGTCTCTTAAGGTCATGAACAAGCCTAGTGTCTCAATCACAAGCAAGTAAGTAAAAGTCACAAGATGTATGATCATTAAATATACAATAGTAAGGCATCCCAAATATTACATATTCAGTTGATCATGAAGCTAGTCGTTACAAAATGTCAGGACTAGCAAGAGTTTAGTCATACATGATCAACCCTAGGATCTGTTAATCATGTTACAGCCCGTAGGCAGACAGTAAGTAAGTGCAATCGAGCTAAACAGGTGCTCGTCGGCTAAACGCGTCAAAAGAATATTTTTACAATAGAATGGGAGAGCCAAAAATAACCCACTCGTTGCCAGGGTTCCGTCTAGTGGCCACCATCTGGCTGGAAGGTCGGTAGATCCTCTGGAGCTGCTCCGAAATCTGGCCACACAAAACCAGCTGGGTCAGACCCCAGAAAGAGCAAGTGCCACAAAGGAGGCTTCACTTAAGAACCAAAACCAGCAATCAGCACAAGATATAAATAAGTAAGAACTAGAAATAAAGAAAATACACCAGGATGATATACGACGAGATAACCATGGAACTATTCAGATAACCAGGTTACAACCCGTAAACCAAACAAGGACCGGGGTTGTAACCCTTCGTCTGAACAGAGCTTGGAATTCTCACCATTTATCGGTAAAATAAATACAAGCATTCTGGTCGTTCAATGATCTGAAACAGGATCCGGGCAGGACTAGACTGGTTAGACTCCGTCCAATCACTTCACGGCCAAGCAAGAATTACGGCTTGATACTTTAACTAACTAGGGTTGTCACAAGCCTAATTACTAACAAAATGCAGTGAGATTGTTCCACAGCCACAAGCCCTGCAGACCATCCAGGTTCCCCGGGTTAAAAGATTAGAGTTGAATTCAGGTGGGTACATCGTCCAGGAAACGAATGTACCCTTAGGTAGCTTGAAGGGTGCAACACATGACAGTGTGCTGGAAATGTGCCCTACTCGACGGCAGGCTACAGATCCCAAGGCGTGCCCAGGTAACGGGATTGCCTGTAGCTGGGAAATCTCTTCATGACTAATGTATTAATCTAGTTATTAGCCCTTAGTTTATTTCAATAGGTACTCCTGACCGTGGTACTCAGGAGTCCCCTCCTAGACATGATGCAAGACAATACTGGATTATTTATACAAGCACAATCGTCCACGGTGTCCAGGTTATTATACAGGTCATGTCATGTCAAGTAGCCGTCGCAACAGCTTATCAAGGTATAACATGTCAGGTTATCAGGTCAAGTGTACTTGTCAGGAGTGCGCCACGACGGGCCACTATCAGGTCATGTCAGGTTATTCATGTCAGGAGTGCACCACTACGGGTCACTATCAGGTCATGCTCAATTGTCAATTCCAAACATATCAAGTAAATTCGCAATTATCAAGTTCAGGACAAAAGGCGTAAGGATATAAAATGGGCATAAAATATCTAATAAAATATTAATATACAGGGCTATAAAAGAGCCAAGCTTAAGGAAAATAAAACCAAATCTGACACGCTGACATGAGACCAAGTCAGCCAAAGGCCATACGCTCAGGTCAAACTATGCTCAGGCCAGCGTACACCTTGCTCGCTTAAGCTAGCGTACCAAGGCACGCGTACGCTCAAGCTACAGGTCAGCGTACGCTCAAGACTGCGTACGCTTGAGCTAGCGTACGAAAGGGTCTAGGGCACGCTCACGCTAGCGTACGCAAAAGACACGCTGCCAACAGGCAGCGTATCAAGGCTAGCGTACGCTCGCTAAAGAGCAGCGTACCAAGGCTAGCGTACGCTCGCTAAAGAGTAGCGTACCAAGGTTAGCGTACACTCGCTAAAGAGCATCGTACCAAGGCTAGCGTACGCTCGCTAAAGAGTAGCGTACCAAGGCTAGCGTACGCTCGCTAAAGAGTAGCGTACCAAGGCTAGCGTACGCTCGCTAAAGAGCAGCGTACAGCTCAGTGGCGTAAGCTAAAAAGCTAGCTCACTGTTCACTGTCTTCTCCAAATGGCAAGAACAGCAAGAACTCTAAAGTTGAATCTAAGCTTCAACAGTCCATATCTTGGTCAAAACAAGTCTGAATCCAACTTTCCAAAGGTCAAAATTGGGTAGAAGAAAATTCTCTACAACATGGAACCATCAAAACTTGAAAACAAGGAAGTTTGATAGATCAAAACCACCAAAAATCCGAAAATAGCAAGACTCTAGATCTACAAGAATTAAAGCCTCAAAATGGAAAATGACAAGTTCTAATGTGGTTTAGAATCATGAGGAGAAGCTAATGAAACCATCAAAAGGGGTTCTCTTGTAGAAGCAAGTTGCACTTGCCTATGGTGTTCTTGGTTGGTGGAGAAAAGTAATGGTGGAGGAAGGAGAAGTAAATGAGAATTATGGAGGAGAGAGAAGGTTGGTGGGGATAATAAAGAGGGGGGTTGTGGTGGAAATAAAGGAGAAGCATAGGCTAAGGTGTTCCACCCTTGGCCCATGATGAACCAAGCATTGGGCCGGCCGAACCAAGCCAACCCAAACCGAGAGTTAAACCAAGCCGAGAGCTAAACAAGGAATCAGGCAATACAGAATAAAATACGTATACGTATCCCAAAATACATAATACGAACACAGGCATTACAATTAATAGCAAGGGGGAGAGTCTCATTTGGCCGGCCAAGTGATTGGGCTAGGGTTTGGTTTATGGTCATTGCCTAAGAGGCCTTCCTAACTTGTCTTGTCAAGCCTTTTAGATAAAGGCACATTCTAACTTGTGTTCTAGTCAATTTCTAATTAATTCCTTAGCTAGATTTGAAGCTAACTAACTAAAATAGAAATGAATGTAAGGTTGTCTAATCTCATTAAATCTTCTTTGGCCATGACTAACATATAGTCAATGTGGTACTAAGGTTTTACCAAATCATTATCACTAACACAAATTAATTAATTAAATACATTAAAATAATATAATTATTCAAGTCATCCAAAAGTCAAAAATACTCTCATTTTAGAAAAGTGGTAGTTACACATCCTGTCAGAGCACAGTCCCATCAGTCCTAATCACTGACATCCCCACTGCTCTTCACTGTTCACGACTGCTGCTCCAGCCGAGAGCCACCACTCTGGCCGTCGTGGCACCGCCGAAGTCCGAATTTCACCACTCTGTTACCAAAGCACCACCGACTAGCCAGAGCCACGACAAGCCTCCACGAGATCACCGTCGTCACCACCAAAGCTTTTCGTCACCGCCATTCTTTACTACCCCAACGAGTCACTGTCGAACACGATGATCCACCCACCGGCGCACTGATCGAGACCTGACCTCGACTGTTGTGTCGTCGCCTCGAAGCTTGTGCTGACCTCTCGTGGACCGTGCGTGTTGGGTATGCACTGATACCGCTAATTGGGATGGAGATAGCTTACCCACTTAACGTGGGAGCTACAATGAATTGAAGTTTAGCTTACCCGCTTAACGTGGGAGCTGCAATGAGTTGAAGTTTAGCTTATCCGCTTAACACGGAAGCTAGAGAAAAGAAAAGAAAAACAAACATACAAAAGACAAGAGAATTAACGAGGTTCAGCTATGTGCCTACGTCCTCGGACAACAATAGTTCTTTTCTTTCTTCCTCCACTAAGAATAGTGGGATTACAGAGTTACAAACTCTCTCTTGGATACACTCAAGAGGATCTCTCTCATACACAAGTATGGAAGAAACTTTGGTGAAGAAGCACCCGAGGTAGAAGCAAGCACCGCCTGGAAGAACACCGCAAGCAAGGAGCACCAAGAGCACCACCACTTCTAGCACCAAGATCACAAGGGAGGATTAACCCAAATATCTCCCAAACCATCTCCTTATATAGCCATAAGGGAATGAACCTTCTCCTCCAAGATTCATTCATGCAAGATGAATGAACCTTGGGAACTCCACAAGTCTTTAGACTTTCTCCAAGGTGAATGAACCTTGGGAACTCCAAATCCTCTCTCCAATTAAGGAGGGACCACCTAACAATTTCCTCCTTCCCGACTTAAGTGGAAGGCTCTGTCAAACCAGCTGCACTTCTGCAAAAGATGTGCTTGTCTTTAGGTAAAGATTTAGTCATCATGTCTGAGCTGTTGTCATTGGTATCGATCTTCTCAATCTGAAGTTGCTTGGATTCCACCACGTTATGAATCCAATGATATCTCACGTCAATATGCTTTGTCCTTGAGTGAAAACTCGAATTCTTGCTCAAATGGATAGCACTCTGGCTATCACAATAAAGAATATATTCTCGTTGTTCTTGACCCAACTCCTGTAGGAATCTTTTCATCCACAGTAGTTCCTTGCATGCTTTTGTCACTGTGATATATTCTGCTTCTGTAGTCGATAGAGCAACACACTTCTGTAACTTTGACTGCCAAGACACAGTTCCCCCTGAAAAAGTAACTAAATATCCTGAAGTAGATTTTCTGGAGTCAAAATCTCCAGCCATATCTGCATCTGTGTACCCAATCAACACAGGCTTGTCATTTCCAAAGCACAATCTCATTTTAGAAGTACCTCTGAGGTATCTCAAAATCCACTTCACCGCTTTCCAATGCTCTTTTCCCGGATTGGATAAGAATCTGCTGACGATACCAACTGCATGTGTCATGTCAGGTCTGGTGCACACCATCATATGCATAAGACTGCCAACTGCTGAGGCATATGGCACCGATGCCATCTCTTCTTTTTCTTTGTTGCTTGTAGAAAACTATCTTGAGTTGAGCAAAAATTGATTAGCAAGTGGAGTTGCTACAGGCTTTGCCTTGTCCATGTTGAACTTCTTCAACACCTTCTCGATATAGCGCTCTTGTGATAACCACAGCTTCCCATTCCTTCGATCACGAGAGATATGCATACCGAGAATTTGCTTTGCTGGACCTAAGTCCTTCATTGCAAAGGACTTGCTGAGCTCTTTCTTTAACTTGCTGATCTTGTCATTGTCACGACCTACGATCAACATATCATCAACATATAGAAGGAGTATAATCAGTTCACCATCAGAGTACCTTTTGACAAATACACAATGATCAGAAGTGGCCCTCAGGTATCCTTGCTTGGTCATGAAGAGATCAAACTTCTTATACCACTGGCGTGGTGCCTGTTTCTGTCCATACAGGCTCTTCTTTAGTCGACAGACTAGATCTTCTTTTCCTTTGACTTTGAAACCCTATGGCTGCTCCATGTAGATTTTTTCTTCAATCTCTCCGTGAAGGAATACAGTCTTCACATCTAGTTGTTCCACTTCTAGATTTAGACTTGCAGCCAAGCTGAGCACTACTCTGATAGATGTCATCTTCACCACTGGTGAGAAAATCTCTTCATAGTCAATTCCTTGTTTCTGACTAAAACCTTTCACAACTAGCCTCGCCTTGTATCTTGGTTGTGATTTGTTTTCTTCTGTCTTCAGCTTATATACCCATTTGTTCTTGAGTGCCCTTCTTCCTTTTGGTAATTTTACCAAATCATAAGTGTGATTCTCATGCAAGGACTTCATCTCATCTTGCATGGCTTTCAGCCACTCCCCCTTTTTCTCGTGTGTCACGGCTTCTTGATAGTTTTCAGGTTCTCCTGCATCTGTTTGCAATACATACTGTTGTGGACTGTAGAGGCTGTTAGGCTTCGGTTGTCTGTTTGATCTTCTCAGAGGTCCTTCAGGAGCTTGCTCTTCTTGAACATTTTCATGTACAATATCATCATCATCATTGTCCTCGATATGATCATGGATTTTAGCTTCATTGTTCTCGACCGGATCTCCCCTTTGTTCCCGGGGCCGAGACACTGGATTTAGGTTGACAGGAAATTCCCTGGAGCTATCAACCTTTTCTCCCTTCTGACAATCTTCAATAGTTTGATCTTCAAAGAAGACCACATCTCTGCTTCTGACAATCTTCTTATTGACAGGATCCCAGAGTCTGTAGCCGAACTCTTCATCTCCATAGCCAAGAAAAATGCATTCTTTTGATTTGACATCAAGCTTGGACCTCTCGTCTTTGGGAATGTGCACAAATGCTCTACACCCAAACACCTTCAAGTATTGGTAGGACACATTTTTTCCTGTCCAGAACTTGTTCGGTACATCACCATTGAGTGGAGCTGATGGAGACAAGTTGATTAAATGAACTGCTGTCATTAATGCTTCACCCAAAAAACCCTTTGGCAGCTTGGAGTGAGATAACATGGTTCTGATCCACTCAACGATCGTTCTGTTCATCCTCTCCGCCAATCTGTTGTGCTGAGGGGTCTTTGGAACCGATCTTTCATGTCTGATCCCATTATTCTTACAATAGATTCTGAAGTCTCCTATGTACTCTCCACCATTATCAGTACGGATGTACTTCAGAGTCATACTAGTCTCACATTCAACGCTGGCGTAAAACTGCTTGAACACATCAAAGACTTGATCTTTGGATTTGATTGCATATGCCCATACCTTCCTGGAATGATCATCAATGAAGGTGATAAAGTATCTTGCACCACCAAGAGTGTTAGTAGTCATAGGCCCACAAACATCAGAGTAAACAACATCCAGTACATTGGGTTTTCTAGTTACAGTCTTATAATGAAATGAAACTCTATGTTGTTTTCCAGCCAAACAATCAGTGCAAGGTTCAAGAGGTGTACCTTTCGATTTCAGCCCGGTCAATACCTCTCTTTTGGCTAGAATTTGCAATCCCTTCTCACTCATATGACCCAGTCGCTTGTTCCATAACCCAATCGTTGATCCTGATTGGTCGATTGCTGCATTAACATGCTGATTGTTGATCTTAGCATATGTCGTATAGAGTGTGTTCTCCTTCTTCCCTCTAGCAAGCACTAGGGAGTTTTTGCTGAGTTTCTATTTGCCTCCACCAAAAACATTGGTGTAGCCTTCATCATCCATTATGCCAGTGGATATCAAGTTGAGACGCATGTCTGGAACATGTCTCACATTCTTGAGAATCAAGGGGCAGCCAGTGTTGGTCTCAAGAGCTATTTCTCCTTTTTCCATAATCTTGGAAACTTTTTCATTTCCCATCCTCACATTTCCGAAGTCTCCACTTGTGTAGGTTGTGAAGAATTCCTTTCTGGAAGTAACATGGAATGATGCACCAGAGTCTACAATCCAACATGAATCTTGAGAGGTTAGATTAACCAGACCATCATCACAAACGATGACTATCTCATCGCCTTTTGAAGCAGTGGCAGTTGTGTCTTTGGCTTCATTCTTCTCATTTGATTCATTTCTTTTTTCCTTTTTGAATTTTCTGCATTCTCTTTTCATATGACCCTTAAGGCCACAATGAAAGCATTCTATCTCTTTTCTTGGTTTGAAAGCGCCTCTGGAATGATCTTTTGGCCTGCTTTTGGAGCGGTCACGGTTGTGGAATTTTTTTTGATGAGTTCTTCCACGATTCTCAGAAACAAGAGCATCTGACTCGGTTGTTATGCCCTGTTCTTTCCGCCTCACTTCTTCATTCAATAAACTATCCTTCACTAAGGTTAAAGTGATGACGCCTTGAGGAGCGAAGTTGCTTAAAGAAACCACAAGTGTGTTCCAACTATCCGGCAATGAGCTGAGTAGCAAAAGTGCCAATAGCTCATCTTCCAGTACCAGCTTCATGGTTGAAAGTTGATTTACCAACTCTTGGAAATCACTCAAGTGTTCAGAAATACTTCGTCCGTCTTTGTATTTTAGGTTCACCAAACGTCGAATGAGTGACGCTTTGTTTTGAGGAGTCTCTCGCTCGTACATCGATGCTAACTTCATCAACATTTGATGAGCATCGGTTTCTTTAGAAACATGGTAAAAAACACTTTGGTCGATCCAAGGACGGATCTCTCCAATAGCTTTTCGATTTAGAATGGTCCAATCTTTTTCAGATTTGTCTTCTGGCTTCTGTCCATTGCAGAGTAACACTTCGTATAAATCCTTACAATAGAGGATATCTTCCATCCGCAGCCTCCATATGGAATAGTTTGAAGACGTGAGCTTGATCATGGTTGAGGAGGTAGAAGACAATGATTCCGCCATCACGAAATAAGCTTGTGTGGCTCTGATACTGTCACGCCCCGATCCGGGAAATCGCTCGTCCTTGCTAGATTTTACCTGAATCATCGTCCTCGCTGGGGCGTGATGTCGCACGAGCCTGGAGTTGCGCTAATGCAAGGCAAGATAACAGGTTCACATAGAGCTATCTCAACTCGATAACATAAGCAGCGGAAGGAAACAAATAAAACATAAGAATCTCTTTTATTGATTTTGAACTGAAGATTACAAGGCTCTGAATAGCCCAACTTAATATGCCAATTGGCTACAACTTAACGTGCATCAAGTGTACGAGTCGCGGTAGGGCAATGATGTTATCGAGTTGAGATAGAGAGATCATGAGCGTTGTAGCGTTGTAGCCAATTGGCATATTAAGTTGGGCTATTCAGAGCCTTGTGAGCTAGAGAGATCATGAGCGTTGTAGCCAATTGGCATATTAAGTTGGGCTATTCAGAGCCTTGTAATCTTCAGTTCAAAATCAATAAAAGAGATTCTTATGTTTTACTTTGTTTCCTTCCGCTGCTTATGTTATCGAGTTGAGATAGTCTATGTGAACCTGTTATCTTGTCTTGCATGAGCGCAACTCTAGGCTCGTGCGGCATCACGCCCCAACGAGGACGATAATTCGGGTGAAATCTAGCGAGGATGAGCGATTTCCCGGATCGGGGCATGACAGATACCAATTGTTGGGTATGCACTGATACCGCTAATTGGGATGGAGATAGCTTACCCACTTAACATGGGAGCTACAATGAGTTGAAGTTTAGCTTACCCGCTTAACGTGGGAGCTACAATGAGTTGAAGTTTAGCTTATCCGCTTAACACGGAGGCTAGAGAAAAGAAAAGAAAAACAAACATACAAAAGACAAGAGAATTAACGAGGTTCAGCTATGTGCCTACGTCCTCGGACAACAATAGTTCTTTTCTTTCTTCCTCCACTAAGAATAGTGGGATTACAGAATTACAAACTCTCTCTTGGATACACTCAAGAGGATCTCTCTCATACACAAGTATGGAAGACACTTTGGTGAAGAAGCACCCGAGGTAGAAGCAAGCACCGCCTGGAAGAACACCGCAAGCAAGGAGCACCAAGAGCACCACTACTTCTAGCACCAAGATCACAAGGGAGGATTAACCCAAACCATCTCCTTATATAGCCATAAGGGAATAAACCTTCTCCTCCAAGATTCATTCATGCAAGATGAATAAACCTTGGGAACTCCACAAGTCTTTAGACTTTCTCCAAGGTGAATGAACCTTGGGAACTCCAAATCCTTTCTCCAATTAAGGAGGGACCACCCAACAGTACGCCCCTTCGTAAATCGAGCCAACTCTTCGTGACCAGTGCCGGCTATAAAGATCCGCACCGCCCCTTCGTAGTCGGCCAGAGCCGTCTTGTCATCATCGGATCTAGACCGTTGAGGTCAGATCCAGAACCGTCTGGACCGATCAAGCCACCACCGGAGCTAGTCGATCGAACCGCCGCGCCAAGAGGCCATCAGCCACGCCGAAGCTCGTCACAGTCATCGCCGTGTACAGATCGGACGCCTGGAGCCGGCTGCCATCGATTAAACCAAAGTGAGCTTCCCTTTCTTTTTCTGCTTGCTCTGCTTCCATCCTCTAGTGATTACTAAGGTTTCTTCGGGGCTAGGGTTCCTAAACCATGTCGGTGTCAGTTGTGGGGTGTGGGAGAAGAACAGATCTAGGGTTTCCGAACCGGAATATAGTGAGGAAGAGGAGGTGGTGAGTGAAGAAAGGGGTTTCGGCTGTGAAAATAGGGAAGAAGGAGTAAGGAGTTGCTGCTGTGAAATGGGATGGAGAAAGAAAACTAGGGTTTCGTCAAATGTGGGGAAGGGAATGCTCTTGGCGGCTGGGGATTGAGTGAATAATAAGAAGAGAGAGTGATGAAGGTTTTGTTAGGGTTTGTTAACACTAGGCTGGGTTAAGATTGAAGGAGATCGTGCTGGGTTTGAATATATGGACTTCTAAAATCCTAATTTTATTTCAAAAGACTGTTCATTATTTGGGCTGGACTGTAAAGTGTAGGCTGGTTATAGATTAAGAAGAAGAGAAATAAGAATACAGAAGCAGCAGTGTGGTCTGATGGGCTGGATGGTTAGGGTATTGGGCTTTAGACTCCTTCCAGTTAATGTTCATAACTGTTAATTATTTCTGGAGTTTAATCATTTATATTTTCAGTAAATCTTAGTAGTAGAAGTTTCATAGTGTTTATTTACTAGTGTAGATATAACTTGTATATGTTTGAGAAGTTTAATCTGTAGAAGATGGGCTTATTCATGCTAGACATTTGTATAATTGCTATTGAAATACTAGTGGCTAAATTGGATAGTTGTAGTAAATAATGAGTTGCTACTGACTGTCCTTGCCAATATTTGTTATTAGTATTTTGATGATAAATATTTCAATTATAATTGCTATTATTTTAAATGTAAAGAGTTAATAATTAGTATCTATATTCTAATTGAATTAATTATTATTGTTCTATATGAATATTTTGTAGATATTATCTAGTATATATTGGATAGGTGTTTCTAACCATAATTTGGTATTATTCTAAGGGTGATAGTTAGTTAGTTTATAATTAGCAGTAGATAAGTTAAACTAGTTAGCGTCTTTATTTTAGATTCTAACCAACATGTATCAAATTTAGGTGGACATAGAGATATATGCTTTTCTACTCTCGATCTATCAGAGCAAGGCAAGTACACCGACTTGAACTTTTACTTTCTAATTCTATCATACTTTCTTGTTCTCATGTTGGACACGAGATTTACACGATGGTATTGTGCATTGTTCATCATATTGTGCCTCATTGTTTTATTGTGGAGATTGGAGAAATATTATCTAGTGTGTGACCACACCCTTAGCTAGGTATTGTGAATAGCCCAATCGTACATCTCACGTACGATTAAGCCGAACCTTATTATGATATTATGATATTGTGGTCCCCATCCGGTCACATATTAGTTTAATATTTACAATTCACATGTTGCATTGATTGTCTTGTTCATTGTTCTAGTTCTTGTACCATTGTTTCATATTGTAGTTTAGTTCATATTATCACTTGCGTATTTCAAATTACTTTGTAGATTGTTTCTTATCGGGGATGTACTTTGCTCTTTTCCTGACAGGATACATTGCAAGTATACTTGAGGATGTTGTACCACTTTATGGACTAGAGCTTGAGGCTATAGTGAAAAGGATGACATTATTCAGGACTTAGGATTTGTAGAGATCTAGCTTAGTTCATTTCCTAGATTTGTTTTAGAGATTTATCTTGTATGTTTGTATTGAGATTCCAGAGTTGTACTAACCGGATTTGTTTTCGGCATTATTATTCCTTTAATTGTTTTAAAAGGACTTAGTGGATTGTGGTGTTCATTTTTGGGACGTTTATAGATGCTGCGATGCTTATATTATCTAGTGACTTGGAGTTTTTCTTAGACTTGTACAGCTTACTGCATTGCGTCTTCCAACGTAGGCTGGGCGTGTCTGACTCGTGTTCGATTATTCGGGAACGGGTAGCGACAGCAACACAATTATGGAGCCTAAGATTTTGCTATATCAGAGATACGTGCTTCGGTACGAGATGTGGCATTGTATTTTGAGTTGTTGACACAAGTTCATAAATTTATGATCGAGTCGGTTGTATGTTGAACAGGGAAGACCGAAAGGTAGTAGCACGATTTTGGTCTCACCAATGGGCCTTATGGCACGATCACTATGTTGCAACACAAGGATGGTACGACCACGATATTATTATACAAATGGGCTACAGTTATGCTATGAAACTGATCATAAGGCAAGATTAGAAAGACAACTAAAATCATAGTGCACACTCACTAACTGAGCGTGTTGGTTTTGTATGGATGGCGAGAGGCTCACTCACAAGTACGGCTGTGTATTGACACCCCAGCAGTTTGTTTGTGTGCATGTTCAAGTATCAACACGCTCGGTGCAGGACTCGCTTGGACGTGCTGAGGCATGAAGCTCCTTAGCATTTCGAGGCGTGCGACCGCATTGAAGACTTCACATATACGGGACATAATATATGGACAACGCCTTCTGAAGCATTCGCAAGTTGTAAGCCTAATGACAGGTTATGTTGTATACAGAGAGAGAGTGAGCTTAAGTGGTGGTAATCTTTGTAATTTCGCTGATTATTAATAAAGAGTTCAGTCTTTGTATGTCATTGTGTTATTCAACTTCTCTGTTCGGGACTTCTGTGCGACAATTCCGTCGTTAAGCTATTCTAATCAGTCGTTATGGTATTGCCTTGCGCGAACGCAACCTAGACTCGCGCGACATCACGTCCAAGCGAAGACAATCGATTCTGCGGAACCGGAACGTGACATAGCACACCCACCTATGCCGCCAATTTGCCTATCGCTCCGCCGAGCTGATACAAGTTGATTACTAAACTATGCGATCCAGTGCGATGTACGATCTTCTTAACTGGTATAATCATATGAGCATCTCGTGCTCCACAATCATCCGACCTGGCCAAATTAAGAAAGACTACACCACCGCCAAATTCCGCTCTCTGCTAAATTCCACTCTCTGCATTGTTCTAAACTAACCCACTGATCCATCTACGATGTCGACTCTGTGCCTTCGTCTACAACCGACAAAATATCGACCTCAGAGCTCAGCAACAACTGTACGTCTTCTGCAGTTGTTACCTACAGCTGCAAATTGTCAACTACCATGATCGACACCTGTCACGGCTCTTGTAGACATACATATGTAAAAAGAATGATCTATGCCCTATATGTTCTTCCTGCTCTATATTTTCACCACGTACACCAGGAAAAAAAAATTCTGCGATCCACACTTTGGTTCAGGCACTTGCTAGTTGTTAAACTGATAATAGAGGAACATTCATCACATTAATACAAATTAGCCCTTTTAGTATGCAGCTAGGAACATCGATAATGTTGCCGTGTAAATCGTACCAATGTGGCCAAGCTGTAGGTCATATCTATTTATTGAAATAACACAAGTCATTAAACAAATCTTACCGCGTAGAAACTCTTCAACCATGGCTTTTTCTTGGTAATGTTATCCAAAACATTCATCTTTAAAGATAGGTTAAAACAAAGCCTACTTTTCCCCAAAAAAAAAAAAAAACAAAAAAACAAAAAAAAAAAAAAAAAAAACTTTTTCCTAGAAGAATAAAAGGTGTCAAGTAACCTAAAAAATAGGAAAGAAAACCCAATCGAGTTAAAGTAGGATTCCAAAATGCAATGTCAAGCAATGACATTAGCGTTTAAGGTACCGATCTCTTTATCATTCATTGCATGTTAGGACGAAACAATTCCTACAGGCCACTGTTTAAGCCTACTTTCCTCCAAAGTTGAGAGTGATTAAGATCTCAATTTCAAGATAAACCTAAAGAATACATGTTTTCTATGTACTAACGAAACAATTCCTACAGGCCACTATGGACGAAAGACCTAAATCCAACAAAATACCAGAATCCAGACATCAAAAGCGCACAATATACTTGCACTCATTCATATGTGACATACATTAAAACCTTTGGAAAAGGTACTGTCCTACTCGGTAAGTCATCACAACTAAGCAAAACCATGGACAAATATGCCCGTTAAAGAAATTAGACCAGAGCCTCTTCGCTAGGCCTTCACGTTCTCCCGAATAAACTGCTCGATCTGAGATATCTCACCTGTCAGACCAGATGCTTCTGCTACGCTAACCTTGTTGTGGCACTGCGAGAAGGCGAATGGCTGTCCAGGTATGCCAAGGGTGTATTCGTCAGTAATATCAGCAGTAGAAACGGCAGTTCTCGAGGTTCGTAACTTATCTCTGCAAAGAAAACAAAGCTGGAATTGTTAGAAGCGTGGATGGAGCATATGTTTTTAATAACAGAACCATGTAAAGAGGGATTTGCAGATCCAATCAATTGCCTCTCGGCGAGCAGGCATGTAATGTAAGTCTGTGTGTATCCACATGTGGGATTCGGGCATATTATCAACTCTATACAGGGATTGTCACCCCTTTTCTGTTTTGCTATTGAATTGAAGACCCTCACTGAAGTTGAATTGACTAAAGACTCGACCAAAATACTCTACCACCATCCTGACAGTATCTTCTAGATGCAAGAGCACAACATAACCCAACAAGCTTTTTCCCAAGAATGTGGGATTGACATCATCAATCCTTCTAGTCCCCTCTAATTAGGGGCTGTTTGGTTGTGTGAAACTGCACACCATATGTGGCACCCGACAGGAACTGCACCCGGATGTGCCACATCTGATGTTTGGTTCATTGCTGAAGTGGGGACATCAGCTCAGTTCATTTACTGTATTTGAGTTCCTGGCCATGCAACTTTTGGCAAAAGGCAACTCCGCATCCGTTTTTTTTTTTGGCGGATGTGGACGGAAGTGGCTATCCCTTTTTTTTTATCAAACTCGAGTGACTTTTGTGGTTACCGAGGAGATGTATAAGACCCCGACTGGGTGGCGGAAGATCAGTGGATCAAGCCACGGGGGCGTATTACTCATTTCATTTATTTGGTAGGAGTTGGGAGGCAGTGGCCCAACAGGCGTGCAATGCAGCATGCACAAAATCTCGTGCATTTCGTCGAGCATCTCAAAAAAAAAGTATTAATTTCTAGTAAGTTAAATAATTATTAATAGTACTTGATTATCAATTAGCTAAATATTAATTTCTAATAAGCTACGTAATCAGCTAAAAAGCACAAACACTCAAAAAATTTGGACCATGTCATCGGACGCATACCGAAAACGTATCGAACACACCATAGACATTCCAAAATATAGTGAAGACATATCAAAATAATGCACAATACTAATATTTTTAATACATTATAATTACTTAATCAAATGTGTGGTGATATTAATTGTTAATACTTAAATTAAAGAAAGGTTAAATAATTAGTATTAATAAATAATTATCAATTTAGTCCGATAATTAATTTGTTTTTGTTATTATTATAGTTCGCTTTCCACTTTTTCACCTTCATATTTAACATCTAAACAAGTGTGAATTTATCCCGTTCCAACGTACAAAAAATCATATACCCAAACCTTGAGCGTAGTTCCAGCAGACAAGAACTAGGATGAAACTCAAAAGCATACACCTGACAGTTACACCAAACCAAATAGCCCGTGAGGACAGTCATGCGTCCATGAATCATGCCAAAAAAAAGGGATATGATAGTTGTTATCATTAGAGAGGAGAACTTTGCGATGAGGAGAAAAGTTCAAACCCATCCTATTTTCTTCTATTTTTTTAGTAAAGATACTTGGCTCACAATTTCTTCACATGTTGTCGCTAAAAACAACTATGATTATCACAGAGTACGAAACACCGGCGTGGGCAGACCGGCAGGATACTATCTAACCTTGCTAACCAAAGTGTCAGAAGTGTCTAAGAGCAACAACCAAGTGTCTTATCCTTTATGATAAGTCACCAACAAGCAAGTGTCCAAGGCTGTGTTATCAGATGACAAGAGCACATCTCCAGGACAAAAGTCACCGTGCTCTATGGTGGTGATTATCCCACTTGTTCTCCAGTCATGGAGACTTATCCTCAAGTCCTCTTGCCTACCACTAATCTATTAATGATGTGTTATTGGCATATAGTAAAAGTAAACCTATAAGGACTAGCTTATCAAGCAGACTAATTTATGCATATTAGTATAAACTATCATATGCAGTACGGTTATGTACAGTGTTTCTCCTACGAGTCATCAAGGTATGGTATGAATACGTTCAAGCAAAAACCTACTATATTCTAGGGTAAAGCTAGACTATTTCACAACACCACGTATCCTGGTGACGTTCAAGTAAAGTGTACAAATTTTGCCAAGAATATATAATAGCACATACCACCCAAATAAAGAAACCTGAATAATTAGAGAATCAAATAGTAAAATAAGTTCAAATCACTTTGTATCAAGATACTCTAAAATACAAGGCACCAGCAGTGAAAAAACAGAAAGCATACCATATCCCTGAGAAAAAAGGTCGGTGATGCATGTAAACAATAGTGCAAGAGTCTTACATTTCCTTCTCCAACTGTTTCCTGATGAACTCCTTCGAGTGTGCTGTCACCTTATCAGTTTTGTTACACACTATAACAATGGGGATTTTCTTCTTTACAACACTTGCCATTGTCAAAACGTCATAGAGATACCTACCATACAGGAAAATTTATGTTTAGTTGGATATGATAGTTACTCATCCAAGGAAATTAACAAGTTCAATTGGCACCAATTCAAACAAGATTGAAGCCTGACCAAAAAAAACTGTATTTTTCTTTTACAGTGCTACCCTTTCATAGCCAGAAAATCAAGCTCTAAAGGTTACATAACAAGATAATGGCCTCAAAGAGCATTCAAATGAGGAAATTGACCTTCCCCATACAATTATAATGAAACTAGATCAAGAAATCTACTTGCTTCTGATCTCTTTTACTGCTACCCTTTTACGGTCAGAGGTCAAGCAAAGTCATTCTTCAGAGTTAATTATTGGGATGACCTGAAAGAACATTTACGTAAGGCATGGATTTGTTATTATTTTTTTATCTACGAAGAAATTGACCAAGTCATAATAATCAACATGATTCAAGTGCCAGTGAGGAGTGAAGATAAATAACAGAACCCACCCAAAGAGGAAGTCGATTAATTTTAACGTGTATCTGGTGTATGACATTAGTGTCAATGGAAGTAATAGACTGAACTGCTTCCTTAACAGCATTACCCAATTTCTGGCCTACATAATATACTTCAATTAAGTTCTATAAACCATCATTTCATATCATCACGATAAAGGAAAATTATGGCCCGTGACATACTCAGCAGTTGCTCGACAGTTTGGTAAGAAATCTAATGCATCTACAACAAAAACAAGACCAGCAGCTTGAGGCAAGAACCCTTCAAGCTTGGGTCTAAGCCGAGAATGTCCAGGAACATCAACCACGCGAACAGGTTTTACTTTGCCCTTCTGCACAAGAGTACATGATGTAGTAAGCATATTACGCA
The DNA here is from genome assembly GCA_029216955.1 of Iris pallida. NCBI lineage: Eukaryota > Viridiplantae > Streptophyta > Magnoliopsida > Asparagales > Iridaceae > Iris > Iris pallida. The sequence goes on along the minus strand of JANAVB010021798.1, from coordinate 10,991,413 downwards.
AAAAAGAAAGAGACAAATTGAGCAATCCATTCATCAAGTCTGTGAAAGCCAAATAGCTTCTGGTTTTGTACTTATTAGTCCTACCACGCTTATTTAAACTCCAATTGGTTTAACATATGGTATCGTCTTGACCTACTGCCTCCAGTTCAAATATCCTTTCTACTGTGCAACTATACCTTATGGGCTTCAGAACTCAGTACAAAAGTATCAACATTTGGCTCCATTGATGTTACCGTGCCTTGATGAGAGGAGCCATCTCGAAGCTATCAAATGAAAAGAATACCACAGATGTCATAAAGCATATTAATGAGCAAATAACCTACTGGTGTTGAAATATAAAGCATATACTCTTTCTAATTTTCACATTGACCATTTGACAATCAGCATCAGAGAGCAGGAGAGGAATCAAATTATACAACAACTATAAACAGTTACCCAATTAACTTATTATTTATTTAAGTATGACAAATTTGACATATATAATTCAACAATAAGGTTCCATTTGATGTGAAACATGAGATTGTAGCACATCAAGTTTTCATATTAATTAGAAATAAAGTTCTCACAGTGAGCGTTCAAATAAAGGAGAAGACAAGATACCACAATGGCCTTTGCTTCAAAAATTGTCCCACATATTCATCCCAAAGCTTCATCTAATTTCAATTTCCATAATGAACAACTTAAACCTATCTAAATGAGATTGTAGCACATCAAGTTTCCATATAAATTAGAAATAAAGTTCTCACAGTGAGCGTTCAAATAAAGGAGAAAACAAGATACCACAATGGCCTTTGCTTCAAAAATTGTCCCACATATTCATCCGAAAGCTTCATTTAATTTCAATTTCCATAATGAACAACTTAAACCTATCTAAATGGAAATGTCAAAGAAAGAAGGGAGCCGCTCTTCCTCAAGATCGAAGAGAACATGGAGCCAATGAAGTATATCACATTTTATGGGTTAAGAATATGAAAAACTGAAGTAAAGAAGACAGCACTTTGGACAACAGATCAGATGCCTTCTTGAACCGTATTATGGTGATCATTCAATCCCCAAACTGGATTGTTCTAGTAGTTCTATTTAAAATGGACTCTATTCTTAGTATGACTACCCCACTGGATGTAGACCCCATAATGGCATCCACAGAGCAGGAAATCCTCGAAGTAGCTTTGCCTTGAGTTAGTTTCAGGTCCAGACAGATTTCAGATAACCACTTGAAGAGAGGAATTTCACCTATGTGGATAAAAGATCAGCTAAGATGTTCAAGCTAATCAAACGACATGAAACTTCCGTCTACTGTTGTACCATGTCAAAGACTACTTTCTGCAAAAATCCAAGATGATGCATCACCTTACCTTACACTCTAAGTTAGGCAGGGGTCTGTGATGTGTACTTACAGTATGTTATATGAACCTTACACTCTAAGTTAGGCAGGGGTCTGTGATGTGTACTTACAGTATGTTATATGAGAAGATTCACAACTCAAATGGAAACAAATGCTTTAAACCGATTCAATGATTGACCCGGCAAGCTCAATCCAGACTGGTTGGACCGGTCGGTCGGATCGGTAGAACCATTCGTTTCAAAGATGTTGACATAATAATGATATATAAATAATGAAATTATATTTATTATTTATATATTTTTATTTTTTATTAAAGTACTATATAAACTTGTAAAGTGATTACTTATTGAAATTTGTTGACATAGGTCTTCCATAATTTAATATGTTTCACATCATGTTAAGAAGTAGAAATTCCAATCTTATCAAACGTTATCCAATCTTCAGTGCTTAGAACACCATGAAAATAATTTTAAAGAAGTCCATGATTCCATATTAGTCTTATATAGCTCCAACAATTTAACATAACAAACAAACTTTGAACACAACATATGTAGCAAGACAACTTGCTTAACATAACATATTTAGTTTCAATAGGAATAGTAGCAGAGCTTCTTTGGATTTTCTTTTTTTCTTTTTTTGAGCTTCTTTGGATTTAATGTAATATCTATATATGAATATGGAATGTAAACTCGAACTCGAACAACACAAGCCAAATAGCTAAGTGGTTATGACATTGGTGGACGATGTAGTAGGTCCTTTGTTCAAATCTCCATAACAGTGCAAATATTTGAAATTTTAATAATTTTTAGTGTTCTTGGTGAACCAGCCGGATTAAGTGAACCAAAGCGGGTCAAGTGGTTCCTATGGATTTGAACGAGTTGATCCAGGTTCGAACGTTCAAACGGTTCAATAGATTGAACCAACCCGGTAAAATAGTCGGGTCATGGTTCAACCGGCCAGTTTGAACTAGTTTTTAGAACACTGATGGCAAGGTTGTAAAAGTCCCTATACGATAGTCAGACGGGCACCCACCGCCTAGCCCTGCCTAGGCACAGCCTAGTTCTAGGCGGTCCACAAAAAATCAAACCAAAAAAAAACTTGCTGAGAATTGTCCATAAACCCCAGATAACATGCATAGTTGGGCAAATGGATAGGCTAAGGGCAATAGGCAGGCACCTAGCTTCGGATGGGCACACGCCTAGCACCTAGGCGCCGCCTGATCCCGACTTTTAGAACACTGACTAATGGAAACAGGAATAGTGAAGCCATATTGCAGGAGTAAATAAATTAGGTTCTAGCACTTAGTTTTGCTAAGAGTATAGCATATGACAGTAAATAAATAAAAAGATACTTGTGTGACTATTTACAATACGTAAGGTGCACCAAGAAAAAAAATCAAGTAACATATGCACATTATCCTAATAGAACTAGAATCAAATTTTTTACATGAGAAAAACACTAAACAGCTTGGCTTCTCATGAATCTAGCAATCTGGTAAGACCGAAGGAGCTCGTATTGCTTTAGTTCTTCCTTGTGGCTGATGCAGAAAGCTGAAACCCATAATATGCTATTCTTTATATTCTACATGTAAATAACACATTTCACCAACAAATTTGCCTCAAATTTCCAGAAACTGGACATAATATACATTTAAGGAACTATTAAGAGTGAAGTAATACCTTCTACAGATATAAAAAAAAAAAATGCAGCCAATACCAGTAAAATACATGTTCATATCCCCTACTACTCTGGCTTAATGTTGTTACAGATGTGATACTTGCCTGATACTAAATTCAATGGCTAAAAGAGTGGGTCATGGCATCAGCCTAATACTACTGTTCAAAACAGCATCTAACATGTCCGAGTTATCAAAAACACGTCACATTCTACCCCTAAACAACAACCATGTGCAAATAGAAAAAAAGGAAAAAAAAATACATTTGTGTTGTTTTGGTAAAATGTCAAAAGATATATCAGTTTGGACATGATAATTCAAGCATGTTGGATAACATAAACATATGACCTTCATTCTCACCAAAACCTAATTTGATCAAGGAAAGCATATGATCCAAAAGGTTCAATTGACAATTTCAAAATGTATTTACACTTTTTACGAATGGAATATTAAGATTTAGCATGACAATTTATTATGAACTTTCTATTACAAATGATTTAAGTTTAAAAACCGAATTTAGCCAAACATTCCTCTTATACCTATGAGGCTACTACTCATGATTGGACTCTTTCATTGTACTTTCTTTCATTCTTTTAGCATGCCACACGTGTCACCAGCAGAGTCCCACGAACCATCCACACAAAGGCAACCGTTGACCCCGGACTCGAGTCTTCATCCACGTGTCAAAAAATCAACGAACACAAACTGGGGACAGCTGTTAGTTCACGACTGTCCATTTGATATTGGACAGCTCGGGTTCAGGATCCACGGTAGCAAAATTCTCCTCTGACAGTTCCTTATAAACATAAAATCCTTTTCTTTTACAATTGCTACGCCAATTTTTTCTCTTCCCACTTTCTCTCTCACCGTTATCTATTTTACTTATTAGTCCTAAATATATGATATGCCAATTTGTTGCCTCAAGCTATCTTTTTTACTTAATTATTTACTCGTATAAAGTAAATGTTAAATGAAGTAAATGTGATAACTCTAGAATTAAGATTACCCCAAGAAGCCCATCCTCGGTGAGTGAAAGCAAGAACAAAGTATAGACAAGTATTGTATAATACCTTGGCAGCGGGTCTAGCAACATTGCAACATGACATCACATTCAACATTACAACATGGCATTATTTTCCCAGGGAAGTGATGCAAAGATTCCCATGCACCAGATATCCATGAATGTGATGCCTATCCATTAGATTCATGGGAATCTTACATGTTTGGTACAGTTTGCGTATTCTTGGGGAGTTGTTTTGTCGATACAAGAGATAATAGACTCTATGCTTTCTAAAGATATAATTCAAACTGTTAGAATAAAGAATGATAATTAGGTATTTATACAACTTTAAATTTTCTTAAATCTACAGTAAAACAATTCAAGTTGAAGATGTGTCCGTTAACACAAATGTACTCGTTCTCTTGGAGCCAAAGTTTTCCTATTGTAACATTATCATCTGAAGATCATGTAAACTAGAGATTCCTAAAAATATGGAGATGGTATGTTAAATACCTGGTAGAAAAGTGTAGTCTTTCCACTGCTGCTTAAACCAGCAAGAATTATGGTATTAGATTTGGAACGCTTCAGGCATCGGACTGTAGTAGTAAAAAAAAATGGAACATGGTTACTTTTTACTTAGAGAATGTAGGATACTTGTCACTGTTAATATAAAAAAAATTAAAGAATAAAAAAATTTGTTGTTCACTATAGAAAAACAGTAACACACTAATCTTCACTCAGCTTCCTCAAGGTGATGCTTGTATGCTTGAAGAACAAGAGAAAGGTAGGAGAAAATTGGTTATATTATATCCAATTGGTGAAAAATTCACTTTCAGCAGCAAACCAAGTCTCAAAGAAACCTTTGCACGTCCAGTCTGCAGTCTTCATTATGGGCCTAATCGGACCAAAGCTCACATCAAGAAACTTGTTCTCAAGGATTTGGCAAAGACGATGTCTATAATAATTCAAAAAGTTAATTCATTTATGTGGAACAATTAAATTTAATGATTATTGTAAATATGGATCATGTGACTTGAACCCATGAATCTTTTGAGTTTGGCCTTAAAACCCAAACCTTTTTTTGTGTCATACAACACCAAACAGTAACATACTTAAAGCATTACATGCTTGCATAACCGATACTGAATGGACTTATTAATATCGAGTATTAACCACGGTTCACGGTATCGGTATTGAAATTATTTTTAGACTCTTATGAGTACCACTACTGACAATTCCATGATTTTTGGTGGTATAAGATCGGAATGTTGGAGTAGATCTTCGATAGAGTAAAACATTTGATATATATAGGCACAACTTTCTTTTCTTTTTTCTTTTTAGCTTTGAATGGTATAATATTCAACATCGATTACTCATCTATGTTGCACTCACAGAAAATTGGTGTTTGTACTTTGTATCCAAATCGTCACCGTCTTCGTGCAACATAGGAACTACCTATGTACCTATTCGAAAATGCCCATATACCGTATCGTGTCCTCTGTATCCATGTCACTATTCTTGCAACATAGTTACTAGTTCACCTGTAATACATACTATTGTTTATTTATCAATGCTAGCAGATATCAGGTAGATACCAGATATCTGCTAAAAGCAGATATCATACTTAAAGCATTACATGCTTGCATAACCGATACTGAATGGACTTATTAATATCGAGTATTAACCACGGTTCACGGTATCGGTATTGAAATTATTTTTAGACTCTTATGAGTACCACTACTGACAATTCCATGATTTTTGGTGGTATAAGATCGGAATGTTGGAATAGATCTTCGATAGAGTAAAACATTTGATATATATAGGCACAATTTTCTTTTCTTTTTTCTTTTTAGCTTTGAATGGTATAATATTCAACATCGATTACTCATCTATGTTGCACTCACAGAAAATTGGTGTTTGTACTTTGTATCCAAATCGTCACCGTCTTCGTGCAACATAGGAACTACCTATGTACCTATTCGAAAATGCCCATATACCGTATCGTGTCCTCTGTATCCATGTCACTATTCTTGCAACATAGTTACTAGTTCACCTGTAATACATACTATTGTTTATTTATCAATGCTAGCAGATATCAGGTAGATACCTGATAGATCTCACTTTATCTGATTGTTTGGCCTATGTGATCTGATACTTATCCAAATTATCAGGTTTGGTTGATACTAGCAAGTATCGTTCTAAAACTTATAGTATCATCAGGTAAGATACCTGATGCATCTCATTGTTTCTGATTTGGCTTGGCCTATGCAATCCAATACTTACCCAAATTGTCGGATTCAGTTGAAGCTAGTAAGTATCGTTTCTAAAATTATAGTATTGTCGTGAGACCTCTAAGGTGTAAATAATGATGTATCTAAGCTGCTACGAACAAACTCAATATGCTGCAAGACTGTGAATTTGTCAAACCACGCATGTAGTGACTGCTTCAGACCAAACTGTTACTTCTCTAGGAGAGACCATAACTCCTCCGATCGCTCAAAGCCCGGAGGCTGCTACATAAAAATAATCTTTGAAAGATTGAAACTAAGAAGGCATTCTTCTCGTCCAACTTATGAAGAAGCCAATTCCTGAAAACTGTCAAAGATAGAAGAACTCGATCAAAAGTCAACTTAGCAACATGTGAAAAAGTCTCAAAATAATCCAACTCATACAGTTAGGTAAAGCCCTTAGTCACTAAACGGACTTTGAGCCGATCAATCGAGCCATATGGATTTTGTTTAACAGTAAGTACTCACATCCGAACACATTTTTACACCAAAGTCAAGTCTGATTAGAGTTAGTGCATCGAGTTCCTCAACCAGAGCAGTATGTCAACCTAGATGCTGAAGTGCTTCCTGAACAGAGAAAGGAAGAGTGATGGTAGCCAAAGAAGAAACAAATGTATGACCACATAAAATCAAACGGTGAGAAGAAAAGAAATTAGAAACATAATAGGCAGTAGTACAAGAGCGCTTACCCTTGCGAAGAGTAATAGAAAGAGAGAGACCTTCATCAAAAGTAAAGGGAGGCTGAGGAGTAGGAACGGAAGACTACATTGCAGTACCTACAAAAAATCATCAATAATATCTGAAGAAATAGTGGGCATGTAGAGGAATGACTTTGTCCCGATGACTATACACCTGGATAAAGGGAACCAAAGACCCAGATTTAGGAGAGATAGGAGAAATAGGTGTATCTAGTTTAAAGGAAGAAATAAGAGGAATATGAATCATGGACAATGGTGATGTATATGGTGTATCGAAAGCGAAATAGGCATAATCCTCGAGAAAAGTAATATCACAAGCGATAATTATCTTCAAAGTAGTAGGATCAAAACAAATATACCATTTCTCTATCCGAGAATAACCAACAAATATCATACAGGTAGCTCGCGGATCAAGTTTATCCACCTGAGGTACAAGATTATAAGTATAATAAAGACAATCATAAAGCTTTGGAACGACAGAAAAGGGTTTACCCTATAAAAAGAGAATAGAAAAAGATAATTTGTTCTCAAGGACATGAGAGGGAATATGGTTTATATAAAAACAAGCAGCTAAGACCGCAAAATTCTACAATTTCTTTGGAACATTTATATGAATAAAGAGAGAGCGGGCTACATCTAGAATGTGTCTATTCTTACGTTTTGCAATATCATTCTGCTAAGGAGCATATGAACAAGAAGTATGATTAAGTTTGCCATGAGTTTGACACAATGCTTAAAACTCATGCTCACATACTCGGCATTATAAGAGCGAAGAACCTTGATGCAACCATCAAACCGACTAGAAATTTTAGCCACAATGATTTGAAAATAGACAGAAAAATGGACCTAGAACCAAGAAAGATATAACAATATCATGCGTAAGAAATCATCAATAGAAGTGAGAAAATAATCATAGCCATGCACACAGAAACTTATAGGAACCCCAAATATCACTATGAACTAAAGCAAAAGCTAACTCATGTTGTTTATTAACTAGATGAAAATAGGAGCATTGATGCTTCCCAAGAATGTATGACTCAAAATTCAGATAAACATAGTACGTAAGGAAGATAACGAAGGATGTCCAAGTCTTCTATGCCACTGAACGAAAATGCAATCAGTTACGTACTAGACAGATGATCTACGTAGTAAAGGCCGTTTTGCTCATGTCCCCCATCATCCAAAATTTTGTCAAAAGATCACGTATCACAAAATGAGATGGATAAAATGTTATTGAATGATTAAAATCATGAGTAAGCTGACGAATAGATAAAATGATGGAACAATGAGAATAATTTTCAAATGTAAACACGGAATCAGCAACACCATAAACATGAGTAGTAGTAGTAAATTTTTTAGGGCTATAAGCAAGATTAAGGGCCCATCATGAGACATGGTTCGAGGCGCCGAAATCAACCCCCACGAATGAGAAAGGAGAGAGATACCTGATAGAGTCGAAAGATTGGCAGGAGCCACAAACGAAAGGAGTCGACGCAACTGACCCCATTCATCATTGAAAAAAGACATCTGGCCTAGGTAGAGCAGGCCGAAGAGCAGTAGTAGGCAGATGCATGTCAAGAAGTAGGTGTATCTTTATGGGTAACCATGCTTCTCCCAACACCAGTCCACACGATGATTTGTTTCCCAATTATAGAAAAATTATAGACCATCATGGTTGTCGCGTCCTCATCCTTGGGTAACGCGACCTTGACCAAATAAAGGAGGATGCACACGAGCAATACTCCAGTCTCCGAGAAAAGAATCAGAAATGCCTCATCTAGACTAAAAGTGATTACTACGGTCCTGGCCAGGGGTTGCAAGGACAATCAACATAGACTCAACAGAGGTAGAAGATGACGTAGGCACACGATAAATCGTCGACTGGATGGTCATCAAAGAAGGAGAGTTGTGCTGAAAGTGAACTAGTAAGCAAACACCCTCAAAATTAAATAGAAACCAATCCAAGAGAATGACGCCAACAAGGGTCTCTCATTGTTGGCGAGTAACAGCGAGATCAGAGGAGATCGACTGAAAGACATTCCATTGTTCAAGAAGGCTATTAAAGATGGCACGTAAGTCCTGCAAAATCTTCTCCATGTGTGATTGTATTGAAGGTGTGAAAGACATCATAAAGTTTTTGGATATTGTCTTTAGACGAATATAGGAACCGAAAATGCATCCAAATTTTCTTTGCATTTTTCAGAGACAATAGAGTCATCGCATTGAGCATCCATAGACTTAGACAACCGAATAATTACCTTGTTGCCATTTTGAAACCAAGAGACATAATATGGATCCTTAAGAGTCCAGTGGCGACTTCGTCAAGTGGCGAAGGAGGCCTTTGTTGTTTAAAACATTTTCTATATTATTGGACCATTGCAAGTAATTCTTTGCTCTGGAGAGAGATCGTGGTAAATCGTAAATCTGTCTTGAAGTCGATTGAAAAGGAAGAAGCATCAACACGAACAACTTTGTCGTCGTCGGAGGCCATAATCAAGGGCGCACAAGTTCAACATAGCAAAGATTGTTGTTCAACTCATCAAGAGACAAGATATCAAAGACATCAGAGCACCTTGTCGAAGTAGAGCAGCTTTAAAGACGAGAAAACCAAGAGACCTCAAGCAAGCACAAAAACAAGCCAGTAATGCGGATGGCGTCGAAGCACTATAGAGATCACGAAAGACTAGAGAGGGGGAAGTCTAGGAGAAGCCATTAAGGACGGCTAAGCTAGAGAGATAGTTGAAGGAAGTGTTGTAGCTTCGTCATACGCGTTGGGTGTAGCCTCGTCGTAAGCTCTGGTAGTAGTCTCTCTATAAGCGGACATATTAACCTTGTAGTAGGTTGCACCGTTATCTCTATGGGAGTTGATGTTGGCTGTAGCTCCATCATATGCTATTTTAACCTGACCTCGTCGTAGGCTGATCTCGAAGGGTTATCTTCGCCAGAGACTATATTAGCTTCGTCGGAAGCAAAGACCGACAACCAGTTTCCAAACTCAGCAACATCCAAAGTCGCGAGGGGGGCATGGCAGGGAAGGGTAGGCGACAATAGGGTTGGAAGGGGGCTGTTTTAAACATGGCCTCGACATAGGTTGATCATGAAGGGTTAGCTTCACCAGAGGCTATGCTAGTTTCACAAAAAGTTACAGTAACTTCACTAAAAGCTAAGGCAGGCACCTAGTTCCGCCTGCCTAGTTTTTAAGTTTAGCCACAAAAGTGGCTATGGCCGAAGCCACGACGGGGGACGGCGGGGGTATAGCAGAAGAAGGGCTAAAGGGATTGGAGTTAGGGTTCTCTCCAAACTTTTATAGCTCTAGTACCATGAAATTCAAAAAGAACTATAATTCATTAATGTGAATAAAACATGAGAAGCCTTCGTACATTTATAGGAGAAACTCATGACATCCACCTTTAGCCTAGGCGATACAGGATTAAAGTAATGTATACAATAATAGTTAACTGATAGATCTAACCAGCATAAACGTCGTGTAAACATGTATATGCATATGCATACATGTACGATTCTCACTGTGTCATGGCCGCAATCAAGCCAAGACAAGTTGGCCTTTAAACTCAGCTCATTTACAGGTTCCGTTCATCTTTCAAGCTTGAGCTCAAGTAGACTCGCAAATTGCTCAACTCTATCTCGAGTGTTCTCAACACTATACACGGATACCCAAGTTATTATGTATATGTATTTTAACCAATTGGTTGCATAATACAATATAACTATATAATAAATATATTGAACCAAGTCAACTCATTTGAGCCCAGCCAAGCTGTGTACTTTCTGAGCTAAAAGAATCGAGCTTGAACATGATCTCACGAACCAAGCTTGTCATTTTCAAACTTGACTCCTTCACTTAGTCAAGCTCACCCCAGTTTGGCTGGGCTTCAGTGTACGTACATGCCTGTAGGGAAGGCGCTACAAGGCTGGAAAGGGTTTAAGAGGTTTATTTGGAAATTGATGATGGATATTCTATGGCAGTAGTTCGATGTTCTCCCTTCTTATGGCCTACTATCTAGAAAATTTTGTTGATACCCATGTATGTGTCCATGCTTCTTAGTGGTAACCATATTCTTCACAATTGCTCACAATATTATGCTACAGTTTGTGGAAATCAGTCGTCGAAATAGTCCAACGCAGTAGTCCTTCTGAGGTTTCTGAGGTGCATTCTAGATGTCATGCTCTATCTTACAAGAAAAACAAGTAGATAATCCAAATGAAGTTTTTTCATCAACTCTGTCCTTTGATGGTTGATGCATTATACTGCCTAATACAAAATGTTTGTCAAAAAAGGTGTTGCCAAGGATTAGATTGAAGAAGGAAGTATGTTCTTACATGGAAAGAATGTCAGACTCTTTCGGCGTTGAAGAAGATAAACAACCACCAAAATGGAGAAGATGTTCATTCCATGAGACACTCATGAGGACAGTGGATTCTCCTCCCCCCCCCCAACAGAGTCCCCGAGAAGAGAGGACATCTGGGAGAAGCCTCCCTAGCATGGCAAGGAGGTGATAGGAAGACGACCGCACAAAGTACACATCAAGGTACGAGGGACCTCCAGGGTATATTCGTCGAGCATCGCCTAATAGGATCAAGCATGTCCGTTGCTCGCCTCACCAAGATGGGTCAGAATGTAGAAGAGGACATGCAACATGATCCGTATTTATCAAAGGCAAGGCGAGAGAGAGAGAGAGAGAGAGAGAGAAGGGGGGGGTGGAATTCTGTCATAACCGTCACTGCAAAAGGTCAGCCATCAAGAGTTACGAATGTCAAAAGGAGGGACACTTGGTATCCAACTATTCAAAGTGCCGAATCCCCTGGCCGAAAGGAAGAAACTAAAAAACCGCACCATCTTCGGATCAGGAATTAACTGCAAGAGAAATTTTGTAGTGGATGTAGTAACTTGGAAGACACGGTTAGACAAAGGTCTAGAGATGCAACCGCACATCCATTTGATACACAATATGAAGAAGAAAAAGGAATCACTAACTGAAACTTATGGTGTGGTTGTGTTGCTGGCATAGTCGTTACAAGAAGAACATGTAGCAGGGAATGAAATCCAAATAAGACTGGGAGTTGGGCGTGGATGATTAGCAAGTTCAGAGGAGGTTTCCTAGTTCACTTCCAAACCAAGTAACCTTGGAGTTGATTGTGCGAGTGATGGAAACATGAACTTGGGGTTTATTTCAGAAAATGGAGTCAACTTAAAGGATCAAAGTCCAGTGAAGTAAAGATACACCTGCAGGTTAGTATGAGATACTTTCCATTGCATTATTGGAAGGCAGAGGGTTTCCCCGACCTTATCAAAGACTGCCACACCTAGATTCAAGTGCATTGCATGGTAGAGGACTAGAAGAAGCTCGGGTTAAGATTGGTTGTGATCAGCCCAGAAACATCCTGGTGGAGCTCTTCCCATGTGTCAGGGCACGAGCTTTCAATCTGAGTAGTGTGCATGAGATAGATTAGTTGAGGAAGGGAGGGAGCAGGATGAGTTCTCATAATCATTGTGGTCAAGTCAAAGCAAGAGAGCCCTTCTAGGGATCTAGGGTTAGCTTGTTGTAGGAATGTAAGGAGGTTTAAAAGAAAGGTCGAACCAACCGCTAGTCCCGGTTTTTTCTGTTCATGAATTGGCCAAACAGGGGAAGGAATCAGTTAAACCACCATCTCGTGCATTCGCACGTGAAAACTGTCCCGGTTGGGATTTTGTTTGAATATGGACAACTCCCGAGGAGACATTGTAAGGACTATCATGTTGAGGGGAAAGTCTGCTCCAATAGGCTCCTGGGAAATAGGAATCACATGGAGGGAGGCTAGTTGCTCTATGTCAGCAATCTGGACCAACGTCTCCCTCATTGACCAAGTGGGAACACGCGGCATCTTGCATTTCGAAGCAAAAAGGCAGCTGGTGGTTGGGTGGATGGTAAATTCGGGGGGTCGTAAGGCATGGAATGGATGGGGGGTTTCAAGATGATTACACGTTGGGATGGGATTGAGGTTGACTGCGGTAGAGGAGACACGGTTACATGCAACTCTCCCAAGTCATTTTCTTTTGGAAAAAGAAGGGTCGACGTAGTATAGATAACGTGAATAAAGAAGTCTCCATCGTATCACCGAGTCAGAGTACAACAAACGTTTGAATTTTTGATGCAGAGAATATACAAGTCCTTTGTGAAATGGACAAGGTGGAGGCGGCGGCCGGTTACTTCAAATGTAGGGATTAGCATTGGGCCAGGCCGGGCCACCAAAGTCCATAAAGTACGGGCTCGGGCCGGAATGGACCGGTTTTTTTGGCCCTAAAGATTTCGGGCCGGACTGGACTTAATTACTATTTATGAAGCCCAAGCCGCCCACAAGAGTCGGACTTTTCGGGCCAAGTCGGATCGGGTCGCACTAGCTCTATAAAAATTGATAATTTGCATGTTTTACTCTTTCAAACTACAAAAAAAAAAAAAAAAAAAAAAACTTCTTCTGACATAGAAGCCTTCAGGTGTATTTTACATATTTTGAAACAGAAGCCTTCAGGTGATGATGATGGTCATCACCCTCTCCTCACAAGGATTATGTGAGGCCTTCAGGTGTAATACAGCCAAACATAACTGATCATCTGTAGTTGTACATTGAACTCCAATTGGACACCAACTATAGTTGTTGCAAGCAATTGACTCATGCACCAGAACAGAAGAAAAATATTAGGAAAGCATTCTTTGCTTCAAGACAGAGAGACCTCAAATTAGGGATCATCATTTCGCCTTGGGCCGGGCTCGGGCGAACGCATAGTCCAAGCTTGTATCAGACGGGCCTCGGACCGGGCTCGGACGGACGGATACATAGCCCAAGCCCGGACCTATACTAATATGGACAGTGGTCAAGCTACCCTAATGACCGGGCTTTGGCCCATCGGGCCGGACGGACTTTGGCCCATAGGGCCGGGCAGGCTTTTTGGACGTCCATAGACATCGGTCCAAATGATGACTCCTATTCAAATGTTACCTAGGTCAAGAATTCAAAGCTTGGCTCCCCCTTGATACAAATTGCATCTTTACTCTATCAGAACCCAAAGAAACATGTATACCCACTTATACAATCCAAGTTATCCAATAAAGAGCACCGAACTGCTAATGCTCGTGTAGGAGCAAAATGTGCAATACCACATTAATACTGACCCACAACATCATCTTTCGACAACCTCTTCTAGTAATGGCATCTGAACCCATTCCCATTGGCTTCCTAAAGGTATAAGGAATGCACAGGAAAATGGAGAGCTTTATATTTATAGATGACAAGTAGCGCATAGCGATTCCAACCTATTTTATCCCTTGGATACCTGATCAATACGTTACTACTAAGATTATCGCTCTGAAGTTGTTTGGTTTGAGCATTCTTATAGACTGAGACCAATAGTGGATCACACATGGCATAATACATTGCCATGAATATTTGGAGATAAGGTGTAGGATATTCAACTACAAGAAGGAGAAGAGGATCCGACGAGCCTTAGGGAAGCAGGACCCAAGGATAGGAAGGATGGACGAGCCTTGGCCTAAGGAAAAAAGGGGGAACAAGGCCTAGGCCGACTATACGGAACTGCTCAATAAATCTAAAGGCCCAATGACAATAATCCAAGAGCGGCGTCGGGAGCGTTTGAGGGCAAGTTCGACGCCACCTTAAGGCACTAGCACGGTAGCTGGCTGGCCTGCAACGTTCCTACTTTGGGGAGAAGCTGTGGTCTGACTTAGATTTGTTGGGTTAGTTTCGATGAGTCAGGGGACGCGAGCATGCAAATTGAGTCAACAGCGTCAACCGAGATTCCACATGAATCTCTAAAGTAGAAAAAATCTATTCTACTATATAATGCCAAAACTTAGACATCACCGTAAAAGTTCTTTCCAAAAATACCCTTCAATATATTTACTTACTAAAAAGTATTAATTAAAGTTATAGGGATATCTAGGTAAATATGAAAAATGTCTTTTGGTATTCCTAATTACAACAACTCATGTATACTAATACAACCATGCATGAGAGTAGTTCCTAATAATTAATGTTAGCTATGCATTAATTGATGACATGATGTGAATTAAATGGGGGCTGTTAATCTTCCCAATATATATATATATATATATATATATATATATATATATATAATGTTATGGATTTTTTTTATGTATTAGTGATGTAGATGAACCATGTGTTGATAATATATTAAATTGAGGTTGTTATCCACTGAGATAATTATTCCTCGACGACGTGACTGTATGATCAAATATGCATATGAAATACGTGCAATGCACGTGCATGTATCTATACTACCATATAATGAGAAAAGTAGGCTTCACCATGAAAGTTTTTTTTTCCCTTAAAATGTCATCATCTATGTTTACTAATTAAAATTGTTTATCTATACTACTATATAATGAGAAAAGTAGGTTTCATCATGAACGTTTTTTTCCAAAAATACCCTCATCTATGTGTACTAATTAAAATTTTATTAAGTTTAATCCATACTACTATATAATGATAAAAGTAGACTACAGCTTGGAAGTTTTTATTCCAAAAAATGCCATCATCTATGTTTACTAATAAAAATTGTTCATTAAATTTAATATAGGTAGTTATGCAATTACCTATATAAAAGGAAAAAAAAACAAGAAAAAAGTATTTGTTCTTCCCAAATATTATGAAATACGTGCAAGGCACGTGCATATCTATACTAATATATAATAAGAAAAGTGAGGCTTCACCGTAAAAGTATTTTTTCCTAAAATACCTTTACATATGTTTACTACTTAAAATTGTTCATAAAATTTAACATGGGTAGTTAGGTAATTATGTGTGAAAAAAATAATTAAAGGACATAGTTGTTTGCTCTTCCTTAGATGTAAAAAATTAATGGAATTAGCTTTTTTCAAGTAGGCTGTGTTTGATTGGGCTTTTTTCCATGGAAAATATTTCCACCACAAATTTTCCACCAATTGTAGTGTTTGATAGCTTATATTTTACATGGAATTATTTTCCAAAAAACTATCATTTTTCATATTTTTTTCTAAAATGGTGGAAAATGAAACTTGCCCAGCCCATAGGAAAATATCATTTTCCATGGATATTTTCCGTGGAAAATAATGACAATCAAACATCATGACAATCAAACATCGAAATTATGTTTTCCATAAGAAAACTTCAAAATTCCTAGTAAAATAACTCCGTGGAATTTATTTATTTTCCACCTGACAATCAAACGCACCCGTATTAAAAAATCGAAAAACTTATCGTTTGCATTTCCCAAATAGTATGAAATACGTGCAAGACATGTGCAGTATACTTACAGAGGACGATAAAAACGGTGGTGAAGACGACGATGGCGAAGCCGACGTAGAGATTCTCCACCGGCTGCTGCCGGAGCCATTGCTGGGTCTCCAGAACCAACTCATCCATTGCCCCCAACTGAAATCGAGATCGATCGGATTTTAGGGTTTTATACCAATTTAAACATGTAAAAAAAAAAAAAAAAAAAAGTTTGAACCAAAATCCTCCATAGGTTATTGTGAAATCGAATAATGAAAGAGAAAAAAAAATGAAAAAAAAAAAGAATAATGAAGGAATGGAGGTTGGAATCAAGAAAGAAATATTCACCTCTCTCTCTCTCTCTCTCTCTCTCTCTCTCTGCTTCCTCTTTGTTTTGTTTTCGGACAAACAAAGAGGGTGTCTGGCTGCAAACAAATTTTAATCGTGATTCGTCAGATCTGCTATCTGTCTTGGCGGGTCGGGTTCGGGTTCGGGTTCGGGTAGTGATACTCACGAACCCGGATCAGAGACTACGGATCCAGAATTTAGATCCGGGTCGAACCCATATAGGCTGTGGATCAGGCGCGTGAGTGCTGGTCGGGTCTCTATCTTCTGGATAAAAGAAAATTTGTTTATACGATACACTCTTTAACTCGGTCTATGTCACCGCCAGTCACTCTGTCGGAAAAGTTTTCGATTTTTTAGGTTTTGTGTAGTTTAGTTTAGTTTATTTTTTAGTTTGATTTTGTTTAATATTTTAGTTTGGTTTAATCTATTAATATATTGGACAAAATTTCTAAATGGAATATTCTCTACAAAGTCTCTAGTTCTATATAATTCTATGAATCAATTCGACGCAGTGTTCCATTTTCTTCGTCCAATAATACGTGTTGTTTCAACTGAAAAGTCACTAGTTTGCCTAAAGATCTCTTATTTTGTATGGAGACTAGTTCATACAGCTTTGCCATTGAAGACAGCCATAGGGAAGCATCTATCCTCTGTTGATATATCATGCTCGCTATGTGGACTGCATGAAGAAACGTACGATCATTTATTTCTTCATTGCCCAGTAGCTAAGCCATCTGGTTGGCTTCCCTATCGGGTTTCGTGTAGAAACTCACCATGTCTCAATTCATGAATGTGCAATGTTGTTGGAGTGGATTTATTTTGTATGGGCGCCATATTCACTTCGTTAATCTGGAAGGCCAGATGCAACTTAATCTTTAGGAAAGCGGCCCCCTTATCTCGAAGATTCTGTCAACAGTATCAAATATATATATATATATATATATATATATATATATATATATATATATATATATATATATATGCTTCCTATGAATCTGGAGAAATCGATGACTTGAAACGTCTACATAAGATGAGGATAAAGGGTACCTCCCTAGAATTTTGGTTGTCACCAACCCAGTGGAACGATCAAGATTAATGCCGATGGAGCTACATCCTCTTCCAATTAGGCAGCTATCGGGATTGCTAGAGACCACAATGAGATCTTCATTGCAGCCAAAACTTGGGAGTTCTAATTGCCCCCCTCCAATCTAGGCTTTGTGTCAAGGCGGAGATTCATGCTTTCAAACTATGTATCACATTAGCTAAAGACCTTCATGTTCCTAAGATTATTTTAGAAGGTGATGCTCTTAATGTAGTTCGAATCCTTCAAGGGGAGGATGATCTTATCCCATGGCAGCAAGTTGATCGGGTGCGTGAAGTCAGATCCACCCTTTTGGCAGATTTCAGCATTGAGATGCCCTTCATCCGACGTAGTGGTAATACAGTTGCTGATAGAATGCAGATGAAGCTCTCAAGTTTAAAACAAATGAGAATTTTCAATTCCCGCCTGTTTGTATCCTACGCTAAAAGCAGATGTTGTAAAATGTAAAACCTTTGAAGTTGATTTTACATATTTTTTTTGGAAAAAGGGTAAATTTTATTCCAAATGCAACGCAATAATCTTACAATATACAATCATGGTGGAACTCCCACACTTCAGCTCTCCGTAGAATGTACATCGAATTCAATGTTATGGAGGATGCCTACAGGAGGGATGATTAACCCCTCGAAGATACGACGGTTTCGTTCCCTCCATACATGCCAAACAGCGGCAGCCAGTCGGACTTTGGCAGTCCGAAACCAGTCCTGCCCTCTTCCTCTGCTATCTCGGAGCACAGAGATGATGTCCTCAACCCCCTTCCCGGAATCACATCCACCCAACACCCTGCTTTGCTCAGACCAGATCTGCCATGATAGGTCACACTCAAAAAAAATGTGCCTTATATATTCATTCTCCGTACTACATAGCACACACTTTGGGTCAGGGACCTGAACCCCAAAAGCACTAAGTCGATCTCTTGTCAGAAGACGACCAATAAGAAGTCGGTAAACACACAATTGCATCTTCCTTGCAAGCCCCTTATACCATACGAACTCATAGTCAGTACTCAGCGAAAAAGTGCGCCTAACGAGATTATAGCAGCTCCAGAACTGGAACTGTCCAGTCCCCATAGAGACTCCAGGCAGGTCCCAGACCCATCGATCAGCCAACAATACTGGGTCCAAGGTGACTGCCATGATAATCTCACCAAGCTCCTCGATGTAGCGGTAAGACTCAGGGCTCCACTCTCCATCTCGAATAATCCGTTGGCAAGTCAGACCCCTTCTGTCCTTCTGATGCGACGGTGCTCCCCTGATCTCTAACAGAGATTGACGATCAAGCCAAGGATCCCGCCAGAGGTCTGTGCCAGCTCCATCCTTCATGACCCTTTGGATTACAGATTTGAGTGCCCCCCTATGTCTCAAAATAGTCTTGAAAGTGACTGAATGGTCATTGTCCATGGCACAGTGCCATAGGTTGCAAAGTTTTACATATATGTTATGCATCCAGTCAGCCCAGAGGGATCCCCTATTGATGAATCTCCATGCCATCTTTAGCGCCGAGGCCTCCCTGATCTCCAGCAATGATCGTAGCCCCACTCCTCCCTTCTTCCTGGGACGACAAAGCTGCTCCCAGGAGATCGCATGCATACCACCCCTCCATATAAAGTCTGCACAAATTTGCTCCACTTTTCTGATAGTGGCAATAGGAAGTAAGATGGATTGCGCAGCCAGAAATGGGCCACAGCTGATATCACCGATCTAACCAGCTCGATACGTCCTCCAAAAGATAAACCAGCAGCTTGCCATCCTTCAACCCTCCTCTGGACGTACTCCACCAGACTATGGCAGTCCTGATCCCGCGCATAGTTGACTATGAGAGGGACCCCTATATACTTCACCGGTAACTCGCTCCTCCCAACTCCCAGCGCGTCGGCCAACTCCTCCTTCTGGGAACAGTGGTAGCTGAAATATACCCTGCTCTTCTCTCTGTTCATTTGCAGGCCTGAAAGGGATTCCAGCTCTCCCATAATCTCTGCAATCGTGTGCATACCCTCCGTAGATGGCTGGATGAACACCAAAAGATCGTCTGTATAAATAAGGTAGGTAATCGGGGGATCAATCCTCCTGAACAATGGAACCAGTCTCCCACGATGCACTGCCATGTCCATCAAGCATGTGAAGTATTCCATGACAAGCGTGAATAGGTAAGGGGACAGAGGATCGCCTTGCCTAAGTCCACGATTGCTCTGAAAATACCCAAACGGGGTGCCCTAAATGAGGACAGAGAAAGTGGGAGTCGTGATACATTCCCGGATCCTCGCAATCCAGCCGTCGTCAAAACCCATGGCAGACATCAGATGACAAAGGAAATCCCTATTGACCATGTCATAGGCCTTCCTCATGTCCACCTTCACACATGCATTCTCCCCGCCAGGCTTACCGAAGCCCATCATCATCTCATGCGCCAGCAGGCTATGCTCCGCGATCGACCTCCTCTTGATGAAAGCAGCCTGGTTCAGAGAGACTAAGTCCTGCATGATCTCCTCCATCCACCGGCACATGAGGTGCGTAATTATCTTATACAGATAATTACAGCACGCAATAGGTCTGAAATCTGCCAGCGATGTTGCTCCCTCCTTCTTAGGCACAAGTGTCAGAAAAGTGTGGTTCAGCTCCTTCAACAACTTTTCTTTGGTGAAGAACTCTTGGACCACCTCAAGGACTTGGAACTTCAGAATGTCCCAGTGTCATTTGTAGAATCTACTGCTAAAGCCATCCGGACCAGGAGCTTTGTTGGGATCCGCCATCAAGATAATAGTCTCCACCTCCTCTATAGTAACAGGGGCAAGTAGTAGGCTATTCCCATAAGGAGTCACCAACTTTTTCGTAACTACATCCGGAAACACAGACAGATAGTCAGTCTGAAAATATAACTTAGAGTAGTACCTGACTGCCTCCTCTTGGATCTTTGTCGGCTCCCCCACCAGATTATCCTCCGCATCAAGCAGCTGGAGATGTTGTTCCGGTGATGTCTGGTCTGAATAACATCATAGAAGAACTTGGTGCAACGGTCACCATCCTTCAGCCAGGAGCATTTACCGCGTTGTGCCGCACTAACCTCCTTCTGGAGACGCAGGATGTTGACTTCCCCTATCAGCTCCTTCTCTCTCGCCGCCAGATCTCCGTTCATCATGTCAGATTGCATATCCTGCTGGATGGACCGGAGCTCTGCCTCATTGTCTTCTAGTGAAGTCTTGGACAAACCCTGTACCCAGCTTTATAATGATCTCTTCGTGGCCTTGAGTCGATGCACCATACGGAACTGAGCCGTACCATCCTGTCTGCTAGAGAGGCCCTTCGTAACAGCTTCAAAGTAGCCATCTGAGAGATACCAGCTGTTGTTGTACCGGAAGGGATGCGACCTCAAAAAAGGTCGGTCAGTGAAGCCAACCCTGATGGGGGAGTGATCACTCGTCCCGGCGGTCAGACCCTCAACCGAAGAGTTGGGGGAGCGCCGAAACCACTCCCCATTGCCCAGGGCTCTATCCAGCTGGCAAATAACCCTGTTACGGACTCCTTTGTTATGCCAGGTCCAGATAAATTTCGAGCGCGACAGCCCCTGAAGTCCCGCCTAAAGTAGGCATCTCTGAAAGTCATATAGGATCGGATCAGGAACTGGCCTGCCACCCACCTTCTCCCCTCTGTGTAGAATGGCATTGAAGTCCTCCATCAGTAGAAGCGGTAGGTGCGAAGAAGTAGCAACGAAGGCCACCCTGGATATGTCGCTCCACAGGGTCTTCCGTCGTTGTAGTTCCCCGCCCCGTTCAGTCAATCAGAGGATTCGGAACGCCGATGACGTTCGGACTTAGCCTTACAACGGCTGCTCGAAGACATCGCTCGGTCAAAGCGACCGCTCGCTCAGGTAGGATAGTTTCGGTGAACTCGCCTCATCTTTGCCTTCACATAATAAATCGCATGTTTTCAACTCGCACAAGTAGGCTTGATAATAAAAGAGACCAATCCACATAGCTAAAGGAAATAATCTCGACAGGTCGAATTGAGTTAGAATATGGAAAGGTCCAACGGTTGGCTTAGAGTTGGTGTATGGCGTGCATTGAAAATGACACTCGGTCCTTCGTCCCGTGGCTTGGGAGAAGAAAAAGTTGGTATTCGCCACAAGCTAAGAGTTAGCCAAATTCATAGGCGTCGTCCGCATAAATGCTTCATAAAGCATGCACGGTCCCATCGTCCAAGGCTTGGCATAGCCTTGGCTTGCCCCATGGATTAAGTTGCATTGTACGGCTTATGACATAAGTCTAGGCACCCAAACGACTTGGTCGTTCAGAAGTCGAACGCATGCGCGACACGTTTCCACAATGCGAGGCTTGACGTAGCCCTTGCTCGTCGAGTCATTGTGCGTTTAAAGTCAGGCAAGTTATGTTAGGCTATCGGAGTAGTACCAAGCACGGTCCTACGAGTTCTACGGTTGGGTATAACCACATGGTCTTACGGTCTTAAGGCCCGTCATATAAAGTATGACTTGGGCGATAGCGTTACATAGAGTTCAAGTCGGTTTAAGGCACGATGCACGGACTTAGTGTTTAGACATGAACCACGGTTGATTTAATGAGTTTTGGAGAAAGAACTATCAAATAAGCATTCATGAGTTGAATAAAATGATATGGTAACATGGAAAGAATGCTCGCGACCGTGGGTCGTCGAGGGGTCTCAAGGATAAAAGTCTTGAACTTGGTTTTGAAAGAGAGGGTAACACTGAAGGAAGAATGACTGTGTGAGACGTCAGTTTGAGTCGGGTCTTGCATGGTCATTGGACAACTTGTCGATAAGGTAGAGTTTTCCCGTAACGGCAACCCAGGGCCATGGGACTGTTTCGGCCAAGAAAGGAAACACGGTGATAGCTGTGCTGAATCGATAGCACCGGGTTAGCCGAAGACTTCCAGGGGGCTAGCTACCTTGCGCTGGAAGGGTCCGGCCAACCGCAAGCTATGAGTCCAGTTATAGCTTGTTATGCTAGTGACCTCATATAGATGAGTCGGCATGGGCGGCGATCCGCGTATATGCCTTTGGATTGAGTCGAGTATTGAGTGCAAATATCAAGGAGTCGAGTTGAATGTGTGTGTACAGTTAGAACACAATGTTGGGCCTAAGTTTTGGTTGCAACGTAGGCGGCGTGCTTCGGCACGAGATGTGGCATCGAGTCTTATGTTGTCGGCATATAAGTTGCATAGTTTGGATGTGAGTTGTCTTGAGTTTAAGTCAAGAAATGTCGCAAGGCAAATTCGGTCGAGTGACACTTAACCCACAAGTCTTGATTGGGTCGGATGATGATTTAGTAGCAAAGGGCTGCGAGGCGGCGATATGATTGAGTCTCATTGAGTTGCGAGGCACGGCCTCAACAAGGACTTATAGCACGGTCACACAGGAATGGAGTCTTATCGCGTAGTTGCGTCTATGATTTTGGCCGAAAGACAAGCACGACTTGATAGGTTAACATTGTTGAGTCGACGTTGTTGTTGCAAGAACAGGATGGTCTAGAGACACAAAATAGGCCAAGGCGTCGGTCCTAAAACTGATCCTAAGGCAAGAGTGGAAAGACAATTGATAAGAAGGGACTATGTTGCACAGAATAAATTTAACGTGTTGGTTTTGTATGGGTGGGCGAGGAGCTCATTCCACCAGTACAGTTGAGTACTGACACCCATATAGTTTTCATGTGCAGGCACAGGTAGAAGCTCGTGGTGCGGAGCTCGCTTGGATGCGTCGACGCACGGAGTTCCTTGGCGATTCGAAGTGTGCGGCCGCATGTATTCAAGACTTATACATGACGTAATGTATGGACGTCGCCTTCCAAAGTATCCGCTGGCTCAAGACATGTATTAAGAGATGAGAGGGAGATGAGTGACTTATAATGTGAGATGAGTGAGGTTGAGAGACTTGTAATATTGGCCTTGTGCCCCATTGTAACCTTCGTTTCAATATCAATAAAAGAGTGTTTTGCAATGACTTGTGTTTTGCTTCAAATTCTGCTGCTATTATTCAATGTCTCTGCTTGGGACTTCTCTGCGACGACCCCACCGCAGTCGCTGAAATCGGCCGTTATGGAACCCGCCTTGCACGAGCGAAATCTAGGCTCGTGCGGCATCACGCCTTAGCGAGGACGATCGCTCCTACGGGAGCGGGGCATGACATAATGGTATCAGAGCACGGCTTTACGTCCTTAGACTATCGATTGAATTCTTTAACTCCGTTGTTTCCGCAAACTCTGAAATATTGCTTTAGTAAAGTTGATATCGTTGGTGCGCTCTCTCTCAAATGTCCCACGGGATGTCCATACAATAAGTCTAAATAATTTGCAAAATATAGGAAAATAGTTTTTGACAAAACAAAAAGATGGTTCGCGTAAGCACGGTTGGCTGTCGGGCTGGGCATATACACCAAAGTTGCATCGATATTAGAAAAGTCAAGTGCGGGATTGAAAATGTGTCGAACAAGAATGAGTTAGACTCGATTGAGTAAATGAGACGACTATCGATAGGGGTACTATCAAGCGATGATAACGTCGGTGCGATATAGATGAGCGTGCTTGGAAATTGAGGAATGGTTCAAACGAAAAATTTAAAGAAGTGGATTTTGATTCGAATGATAGTTGAGGATTTGATAAATGACTTCATCCCTAAGTGGTGTATGCGATAGCCTCAGGGATGTCGATCGATCGATTGAGAATACGGAGTATCAATGAGTCTATCAGCAAGCGTCGCGCATATGCAAAGCCTTAGATTGAGTGTCGTTGAACAAGTTGTAGTCTTGAAGATTTGACGAATTGATTCGAACAACCTAGAATTGACGTGCATGGAACGTGCACGGGATTGAGGATTACGGAAGTATGAAATGCAAAAATGACTAAGTAGGGGAAACTGAATCGAGGAAAAGTTAAGGTATAGCGAATGAATGACTTGATCGAGGAAATTGATACGGATCGTATACGAAAAAGTTAGCACGACAAGTAGATAGCCTGTATGAAAGGTTTGATTTTAAAGTTACGAGAATGACTCTAAGGATTGGAATGAACGTTGCTCGATGATTGAGTTAACAAAGGGACGATGCGAATTGAGGAAATACATTGGTCGATGACTTAAGATAGAGGGATGAACGATACGCAAATTTGGGTTTGAGGAAATTGATGTTGTGAATGATTCGAGGGATAATGATTGAACTTGAACTTGAATGTCGAGGAGATTATCCAGTCGGATGATAACATCATTCGCACGATTCAAAATTGGTTGCAAAGGAAGATCGTCAAGTTACTCATATCGTTGATGGTATTGAGACGTATCAAAGATCGATATGCAATAACTCGGGGGTACTCTGACTCGACGAATGACGATCGTGCAAATGTTATTGTTCGATTGGATGCTATACTTAGGATTTTAATTGAGATGAATGTTGGATGAAAATAATCGTATCTTGATGGTTACGTGATAGCCACAACGTCGACGATCTTGTCTTGCGTGAGTGCAACTCTAGCCTCGCACATACGTTGCATCGAATTTGGGGCGATCGTTCCACGTGAGCGCTGACATGGTGATTCATGTCGCGGGAATGATCGAACTCGGAAAATCAGAATGCGACAACTTTGATTGTCTCGACTTGTCGGTTTGATACGAAGGAAAATTTAAGGATGTTAGGACTTGCGATTGATGAATGAAATAGACTTGAGGATTGAGTAGGTCAATCCGCGTATCGAGAATGAATTAGTCTAAACTCGAATAAGAGTTACGTCCTGATGAGGATGATTATCCCGCGGGAGCGTGCATGGTGATTCATGCCCACCGTGGATAATCTGACTCGCGTGAGATAGGGGATCAACGTATTATTTGTAGGAACGATATAGTAAAGCGTAATACTCTAGAGGGGGGGTGAATAGAGTTGGCAGCGGAATAATGCTAATTAAAAAAGTTAGCAACACAATCACAGTATATAATCACAGATGCAAATAAAGTAAAGACAGAGTTCAGAAAGCAAACGCAAAGACAGTGATGTATACTGGTATCCCTCTGTTGAGGACTAATCCAGTCGGTAGAACTCTTGCTACCAGTTTGAATCCACTATAGGAAAAACCGCAAGTTTTCTTACGAAGTCCTTGCAACTTCTACAACGCGAGCTTTGATACGAAGAACTCGTCCAACTTCAAATGTGAAGAGGTATTCTTCAATCAAGCCTTCTGATTACAATCTCTCAGAAACTTCTAGACCGTACCGCACTGGCAAATCGACTAGAGGATTGTAACTGGCTTGGGATCTGAAAATGAAAGCTCTAGAAAACTCTTTGGAAGGCAGAAAGCTTTTTAGATAGAGAGAAGATTGAAAGTGAATGAGTGAATTAAAATGATCGAAATACTTCTCTATTTATAGGATTTCCAAAGGGAGAACTCTGTCAGAATTCGGGCAGAACTCGATGAGCAAATCTCGGTCAAATCCGCAACTGCAGGAGGACCAAGTTCCAGAGAATTCAAAATCAAAACGGCTACCAACCGAACTCTGGCCGAGTTCTGTCAGGGTTAGGTTAGGGTTTTTAAAATAGGTTTTGGTGATTTTTGAAAACCTTTTTGTAAACAATTTGATAGGTCATTTTAAAAACATTTTGAACTATATTTGGGAATAGCCTATTTGCCAGTACGACTCGGTGTACAATGTATTCCTAGACTCAAATAAAAAAAAATTACATTACATAGGAAATACAGACTCAAGTAGGCAAACAGATCTTCAGTCTTGAACGAAGTGAATATCCAATCTTGCTTATGTCCAAGAAGCTGAGAATGTCCCAACAAGCTTTGTATATCCAGACAGAGTTTTGATCAATTATTAAAATCAGGTTGACCATATGACCAATGGGCCAACAATCTCCCCCATTTTGATAATTGACAAACTATAAATGATATAACAATAAGCTAGTTCGAAAAAATATCAAAAGGTGAAAAATTGTTCATAACCTGTATTCAACTAAAAAAATGTTAGAAGACTCTCCCGCAATCAATGCATAAGTAACAAATAGTGAGAAAACAAAATAAAAGATACAGTAAATAATTAGAGATATAGCATTACAGGCATGTAATATTTCTACAAATTATCATCACAAGCATGTATTGCATAAAAAAATCTCAGGCATGCTATTTCACAAATAGTTTAAAAATGAAAAGCAATATAAGAAAATAGTGCTAAACAAAATGCTGAACTAAACTGAGATGTCATAAATAAAACATCATAAACATGTCCATGAAGATAAAAGAAATACTGATAGCAAACTACAAAGTACTAATCAAAAAGTAAATGATAAAAACTTGGAATGTCGGAGCATTTCCAAGTATACAGTAGAATGTCACTAGTAATCAGATCTCATCATCACTATCCTCATCAATATCATCAGCAGCACGGCCAGCATGACCGGAAGTACCAGCACCAGAAGTACCAGCGCCAGTAGGATGAGTAGGGGCGCCAGCATAGAACTTGCCAACATAATTTCGAGGAGCACGATACCAATCATATGCATTACCGGGCTGGAAGTAGGCATGGACAGCCTCATCCTCACAGCGGTAACCCGAAAAAGCTGGATCTCGAGGGATGGAAGTGGCAGAGTGACCAGTCTGTGCAAAACGCAGATCGGCCAAGGAGTTTGCCATCGCCTGGTAACGGGTGACATCGCGGAACTCACGCTCGCGAGCCATGTCCGTCATCGAGACGTGCAAAGCAGATAGGTGCTGATGTATGCCCTCAAAAGTCATGGCATACGGCTGATGTGGTGGAGATGGTGCAGTAGGAGGAGCAGGAGGTGGAGCTGAAGCAGTCCGGCTGCGACGAGAAAGCTGGAGTTGTAATGCCCTGAATCCGTTGCGGAGCACGGTGCGGGCTAGCGGCCGAATGGCCGAGTCGGATGGGAATTGGGGAAACTTTACCAGGATCGCGGGATAATAAATTGAGATCCTTTCCTCGTTATGGATTGGACTCTTTTGAAATGATGCCCAAGATGCAGTGGCGCGCGTCTTGGGGGAAGAGTTCTATATAAGAGTCGCTTGCCCCGAGACCGTTGCCCTGCTGGTTTTCGATGTCGCTTTTGCTGTTGGCTTTTGTGTGCGTTTTCGTGATTGTTTTCGATGAATGTTTTCATGGATTTACTTTCACCGTCTACGCATTTCATATCGAATAACTGAGAGAAAGAGAAGAAGTATGCTGACCAGACGTTGGTGCCAATGCAGGTGCTAACGCGGTGAACCTCGGGTGACGTTGCGTGGAAGACCTCTTTCTCTCGGCAATTCACCAACAAGTGAGTGGCTTTGATCCTTCGACGATCCTTGATCTTCGCGCATAACAATGGTAGACTTGTTATTGCGTTCGGTGCTTAATAAAAGATGCCTAGTAATAATATGGGAAAGATAATGGAAGATAAATTATCACATGGCTAGGCTTATGTTGTAAATGGAATGATGCTCGTATGCTATATGAATTGTTTAACAGGTGATGCAAAGACCCAAGTATTGGGCGGTAAGTATATCGGACTTCGGTTCGAAAGAATGAGTTAAACATGAATAGTCCCTTGGTTGGATGAACGAATATACGAGTCTATGGCTCAAAGTAAGATGGGAAAATGGCAAGATGAAATGAGAACTATGAATATGTGTGGAAGATGCTATTATCATGCATGTCGTGTCTCTTATTAGTTAAGTTGCATTGCATGCATGGTCATGGACAACTTGTATACAAGGTAGTTCCTCGAACGGTACTCCGAGGCCACGGAACCGATTCGGCCTAGGAGGAACGCCGTGCTGAAGTAGTAGCACAGTGCTGAAGTAGTAGCACGGTCTTTCGGGAACCTTCCGGATGGGCTAGCTACCCACCGATGAAGGGGAGCCGTCCGACCAAGATGTCCCAGATGGCGTGTAGTCAGTGACCTTCATATAGACAGGTGGCATAGCTAACATTGTCTTATGCAGGCAGAGTAAGTGGTATTCATAAATATGTACAGGGATGGCTATCGACCGTGGGTAAGATTCACCAAATTGGTGATCAATATGAACTGCTTATGTTAGATCAACATGAATTGCTTATGTTTCTAACATCACTGTATGCTCCTTATATTTCTCATCAAATATATGAATTGTTAATGGACCCTAAGGCAAGATAGAAAGAATACAAATCAATAGTGAACATTCATGTAATTTTACTACTGTTGATTTATGGTGAGATTGGTTACGGCCGCTCACCAGTACATATGTGGCAATGTACTGACCCTCGTCTCCACAGGTGCCGGGAACCTAGTGGATAATCATAGACGCTGAAGGCTTGCTGTCCGACTCTTTAGAAGCTTCGTACATCTTGAAGTTTCCACTTGAAGAAGAAGGCATTTTGCTGAAGGTGGTTATTGCTGCATTATTAATAAAGGGATATGATGTATGGAACAAGTTGTATCTCATTTCAATATTTCTGCAATGTTGTAGCCAAGTTTGGCCTTTCATCTCGGCTGTTTGAGAGCCTTATGTTTATGCAATGTAATTTCAAAGATATCAATAAAGAACTTATTTCAGATCATATCTGTGTTGCCAAAACTTCTCTATCATCCGCTGCGAATCTCTATTCAAAATGTCTCTTTTATAAAAGGAACACGAGCACGCCTTGTACAAGTGCAATTCCAGACTTGTACGGCATCACGCCTTAGCGAGGACGAACGATTCGGCGTGAATCTAAGCGGAGGCGAACGATTCCCGAATCGGGGCGTGACAGTTTGGTATCAGAGCACGGCTTTACATCCTTGGGAATTTCTTGGTTTTAAAGATTTTGAAAATGACACAAGCTTTATTGCTTCTCGAACAACTTTGGTTTTAAATGTCCCGAAATGAGATGTTCCATACAATAAGTCCATAAATATATTATGAGACTAACAAGCTCCTCTGTTTTGCAGAGATGACAAAGGCGGGTGCGACAAACAACGCAAGTAGCTCAAGGGTGGTAGCCTCAACCGACCCTATGGAGAGGATGCTGGCTATGATGGAGAGCCAGCAGAGGCAGAACGCGAAGCAATTCGAGGCCCAACAAAAGCAGCTAGATACCCTGCAACAGTTGGTCCGAACAGTGGTGAACAATGGGGCTCAAGGCACTCCAGTCTCCCGAGAGAGCGAACTAGTGGAGGCAGAGGAACCCCCGGCGGCTAAGAAAACCACTGCTGTGGCCGACATTACAAAGTTTAAGAAGATCTGTAACAAAGAATTCAAAGGGACAGAAGAAGCCACCATTGCTATGGATTGGCTAGTTGAAGTGGAAGATCACCTGGAAGCTTTGGGTATTGTTGGATCCAAGAGGGTCTCGTGTGTGAAACTACTGCTGGTTTCCAACGCACACTACTGGTGGCAAAGTCAGAAAAGAATTCTAGCGGGAGTGAATAGAACAACGAAAATCACTTGGCTGATGTTCCGCGAGGCATTTCTGGCTCAGTACTTCTCTTCGACTGAGCAGCGAGCTAAGGAATTGGAGTTCCAGAAGCTCGAACAGGGGAACATGACGGTGAAGGAGTATGAGGCAGAGTTTTCTAGACTGTCTCAGTATGCGATCACGAAGTTTACTGACGAAGCATCTAAGGCTCGTCGGTTTGAGCAGGGCTTGAGGCCTGCTCTGAAGGCTCAAGTTGTGGTTCAGAAATATAAGACTTTTCAGGAGTCTTATGAGCACGCGAAGGAATTGGACCCACACTATCCTGCAACGGCGCCAGTGCAAGCGTCGGTGCAGAATCTGCATAACAAGAGACCGAACAACGGGGGCAGATATGAGGCGCCTAAGCGTCAGAACCACGGTGGCTTTCAACGACCCAACCAGGGTGGACCATTCTGCAACAAGTGCCGCAACAAAGGGCACTTTGCTAACGAATGTCAGGTGCTAGA
Source organism: Iris pallida (assembly GCA_029216955.1). Lineage (NCBI taxonomy): Eukaryota > Viridiplantae > Streptophyta > Magnoliopsida > Asparagales > Iridaceae > Iris > Iris pallida. Next base: position 10,960,784 of record JANAVB010021798.1, on the reverse strand, counting down.
GGGTGGATGCTTCAAATGTGGTCGCATGGGCCACGGATTCAGAGACTGTCCAGGGAGGGGCCACCAGAACCCTCCGAGGCAGCAGCATCACCAACAATATCAACAAAATCGTGGACAGGCACCACGACCTCCTCAGCCACAACAGAATCAGAGGCCCGGTGCCCAGGGTCGAGTCTTTGCATTGACTCAGGAGGAAGCATCATTTGCATCAGATACTGTCGTGACAGGTATATTGTTATTTAATGGCATTCCTGCACGTACTTTATTTGATTCTGGTGCTTCACATAGTTTTATATCTAAAGACTATGTTAAGGAACATGAAATAAAAATGACAATGTTGGATATGTACCTTAGTGTTAGTACTCCATCAGGAGTGGAGATGCCTACTAACATGATGTGTAGGGATGGTTACATATGTATCGGGAAGAGAAAGCTACCATTAGATGTAGTCGAGCTTGATATGAAAGATTTCGATATCATTCTGGGAATGGACTGGTTAAGTGCATGTTGTGCGACGATTGACTGTGCGAAGAAGCGAGTTATGTTTCGCCTACCTGGGGGAACAGAATTCTCTTACTCGGCCAGTTCGTCGGCGAAGGCTTCGATGGTGATTTCAGCTACTACGGCCCGGCGATTGCTTCATTCTGGCTGCGAAGGGTACCTTGCTTCTGTTCGAGACACACGCAAGAATGGTGCAGACTCAGCTAACACTGAAGTCGTGGCAGAATTTCCTGATGTGTTTCCTGACGAGATACCCGGAATGCCTCCGGACCGAGAGATTGAATTCACTATCGATACATTTCCAGATGCTCGTCCGATCTCAAGGGCACCATACAGGATGGTGCCTGCTGAATTGAAGGAACTCAAAGTACAGCTACAGGAATTATTAGACAAGGGATACATCAGACCCAGTGTTTCACCATGGGGTGCTCCGGTGCTATTTGTGAAGAAGAAAGATGGATCGATGCGGCTGTGCATCGACTACCGCGAGCTAAACAAAGTTACAATTCGGAACCAGTACCCGTTGCCTCGAATAGACGACCTCTTCGATCAGTTGCAAGGGGCGTCTGTATTTTCAAAGATTGATCTTCGCTCAGGCTACCATCAGTTAAAGATCAAACCAGATGACATTTCTAAGTCCGCATTCCGAACCAGATACGGACACTATGAATTCTTGGTCATGCCCTTCGGACTGACCAACGCCCCTGCCGCTTTCATGGATATGATGAACAGAGTCTTCCGGCCCTTTTTGGATAAATTTGCGGTCGTGTTCATCGACGACATCCTAATCTACTCGAAGAACAGAGAAGACCATGCAGAACATTTGAGGACAGTGTTACAGACTCTACGGGACAATCAGCTCTATGCCAAGCTGAGCAAATGTGAGTTTTGGATGAGTAGCGTGTCGTTCCTAGGGCACGTTATCTCGGCGGAAGGTGTGTCCGTTGACCCAAAGAAAATTGAAGCCGTAGTGGATTGGAAGCAACCCACGTCGGCGAGCGAGATTCGAAGTTTCCTCGGCTTGGCAGGCTACTACAGGAAGTTTGTCAAGGATTTTTCAAAAGTGGCAGCGCCTCTAACTCGACTAACCCAGAAGGGAGTTGCATTCGATTGGACTGATGAGTGCGAGGCTTGCTTTCAAAATCTGAAGCAACGTCTCGTATCAGCTCCAATCCTTACACTTCCAGACGGCGTCGAGGGATTCCAGATATACAGCGATGCGTCCGGATTGGGTTTGGGATGTGTGTTGACTCAGAGAGGGAAAGTGATATCTTATGCCTCGAGACAGCTTAAGCCGCACGAGAAAAATTATCCAACGCATGATTTGGAATTGGCAGCGATAGTGTTTGCATTGAAATTGTGGAGGCACTACTTATATGGAGTGGCTTGCGAGATCTTCACCGATCATAAAAGCCTGAAGTACATCTTTACTCAAAAAGATTTAAATTTGCGGCAAAGACGTTGGTTGGAGCTTATAAAAGATTATGACTTGACGATCGCGTACACCCCAGGAAAAGGCAATGTGGTGGCGGACGCGTTGAGTCGAAACTTTGTGGGATCACTCAGTGTTGACAAACGAATATTGGAGGAATTGGAAAGCATGGGAATTGAGCTCCAGATTCGTGGCCGAAATGCACAATTGGCTCAACTTCAACTTGAGCCGAGTTTGTTAGAAAAGATAAAGACGGCACAGAGGACAGATGAGTTCTTGATTAAGATTGGCAGAATAGTGGAAAAGGGTGAAGCCAGCGACTTCACCAGGCACGAGGATGGATCATTGCGACTCAAGGGGAGGCTATGTGTCCCGAAGGATGAAGAACTCCGGAAAGAAATCTTGACAGAGGCCCATTATGCCAAGTATTCTTTGCATCCGGGAAGTACAAAAATGTATAAAGATTTGCGCACGACCTTCTGGTGGCACGGCATGAAACGAGATGTGGCCCTCTTTGTCTCGCGATGCTTAGCGTGTCAACGAGTCAAAGTGGAACACCAGAGGCCCGGCGGGGAGATGCAGAACCTCGCGATCCCAGAATGGAAATGGGATCATATAACCATGGATTTTATAGTTGGCTTGCCGAAGACGCAGCGGGGGAATGATGCAATTTGGGTCATCGTTGATCGATTAACCAAATCTGCACATTTTCTCGCAATGAAAACGACATGGAGCGTCGACCGGTTGGCTCAGCTATACTTGGATGAAATCGTCCGACTGCATGGAGTGCCAGCATCAATAGTGTCGGATCAGGATGGGCGATTTGTATCGCGTTTCTGGGTCAGTTTGCATGCTGCCATGGGAACACAATTGAAATTTAGTTCTGCATACCATCCTCAAACCGATGGCCAGACCGAGAGGGTAAATCAGATACTTGAAGACATGCTTCGGCTTTGTGCTATTGATCTGAAGACTAGTTGGGATACTCACTTGCCGCTAGCAGAATTTGCCTACAATAACAGTTACCAGTCAAGTATAGAAATGGCCCCGTATGAAGCACTGTACGGGCGAAGGTGTCGGTCTCCGATTTGTTGGGATGAAGTCGGTGAACGACAGGTACTTGGTCCGGAGATGGTGGAACAGGCCGTCGAGAAGGTCCGCATGATTCGGGAGAAGTTACGTGTGGCGCAAAGTCGGCAGAAGAGTTATGCGGATACTCATCGACGACCATTGGAATTTATGGTGGGCGATCACATATTTCTGAAGGTGTCACCGATGCGCGGAGTTATGCGATTCGGTGCGAAGGGGAAGCTAAGTCCGAGATTTGTTGGCCCGTTTGAAATTCTTAAGCGAGTCGGCCCTGTTGCCTATCAGATCGCGCTGCCACCGGCATTGGATGGAGTGCACGATATCTTCCATGTTTCCCAACTACGGAAGTATGTACATGATCCAAGCCACGTGGTAGACTTCGGTCCGTTAGGGCTAAAAGCTGACTTGTCTTATGTGGAGGAACCCGTGCAGATCTTGGATAGGAAAGATAAAATCTTGCGGAACCGAGTTGTTTCTTTGGTTCGAGTGCTTTGGCGAAATCATTCCGTCGAAGAGTCGACATGGGAACTTGAGGCAGAGGTGAAGGAAAAGTTTCCTTCGTTGTTTGACCTAGGTGGGTTTGTGTTTAAGTTTCGAGGACGAAACTTTTTGTTAGTGTATTAATATGTAATGCCCTGAATCCGTTGCGGAGCACGGTGCGGGCTAGCGGCCGAATGGCCGAGTCGGATGGGAATTGGGGAAACTTTACCAGGATCGCGGGATAATAAATTGAGATCCTTTCCTCGTTATGGATTGGACTCTTTTGAAATGATGCCCAAGATGCAGTGGCGCGCGTCTTGGGGGAAGAGTTCTATATAAGAGTCGCTTGCCCCGAGACCGTTGCCCTGCTGGTTTTCGATGTCGCTTTTGCTGTTGGCTTTTGTGTGCGTTTTCGTGATTGTTTTCGATGAATGTTTTCATGGATTTACTTTCACCGTCTACGCATTTCATATCGAATAACTGAGAGAAAGAGAAGAAGTATGCTGACCAGACGTTGGTGCCAATGCAGGTGCTAACGCGGTGAACCTCGGGTGACGTTGCGTGGAAGACCTCTTTCTCTCGGCAATTTACCAACAAGTGAGTGGCTTTGATCCTTCGACGATCCTTGATCTTCGCGCATAACAATGGTAGACTTGTTATTGCGTTCGGTGCTTAATAAAAGATGCCTAGTAATAATATGGGAAAGATAATGGAAGATAAATTATCACATGGCTAGGCTTATGTTGTAAATGGAATGATGCTCGTATGCTATATGAATTGTTTAACAGGTGATGCAAAGACCCAAGTATTGGGCGGTAAGTATATCGGACTTCGGTTCGAAAGAATGAGTTAAACATGAATAGTCCCTTGGTTGGATGAACGAATATACGAGTCTATGGCTCAAAGTAAGATGGGAAAATGGCAAGATGAAATGAGAACTATGAATATGTGTGGAAGATGCTATTATCATGCATGTCGTGTCTCTTATTAGTTAAGTTGCATTGCATGCATGGTCATGGACAACTTGTATACAAGGTAGTTCCTCGAACGGTACTCCGAGGCCACGGAACCGATTCGGCCTAGGAGGAACGCCGTGCTGAAGTAGTAGCACAGTGCTGAAGTAGTAGCACGGTCTTTCGGGAACCTTCCGGATGGGCTAGCTACCCACCGATGAAGGGGAGCCGTCCGACCAAGATGTCCCAGATGGCGTGTAGTCAGTGACCTTCATATAGACAGGTGGCATAGCTAACATTGTCTTATGCAGGCAGAGTAAGTGGTATTCATAAATATGTACAGGGATGGCTATCGACCGTGGGTAAGATTCACCAAATTGGTGATCAATATGAACTGCTTATGTTAGATCAACATGAATTGCTTATGTTTCTAACATCACTGTATGCTCCTTATATTTCTCATCAAATATATGAATTGTTAATGGACCCTAAGGCAAGATAGAAAGAATACAAATCAATAGTGAACATTCATGTAATTTTACTACTGTTGATTTATGGTGAGATTGGTTACGGCCGCTCACCAGTACATATGTGGCAATGTACTGACCCTCGTCTCCACAGGTGCCGGGAACCTAGTGGATAATCATAGACGCTGAAGGCTTGCTGTCCGACTCTTTAGAAGCTTCGTACATCTTGAAGTTTCCACTTGAAGAAGAAGGCATTTTGCTGAAGGTGGTTATTGCTGCATTATTAATAAAGGGATATGATGTATGGAACAAGTTGTATCTCATTTCAATATTTCTGCAATGTTGTAGCCAAGTTTGGCCTTTCATCTCGGCTGTTTGAGAGCCTTATGTTTATGCAATGTAATTTCAAAGATATCAATAAAGAACTTATTTCAGATCATATCTGTGTTGCCAAAACTTCTCTATCATCCGCTGCGAATCTCTATTCAAAATGTCTCTTTTATAAAAGGAACACGAGCACGCCTTGTACAAGTGCAATTCCAGACTTGTACGGCATCACGCCTTAGCGAGGACGAACGATTCGGCGTGAATCTAAGCGGAGGCGAACGATTCCCGAATCGGGGCGTGACAGGAGTAACTTGGGCTCAGAGTCCTGAGTACAAGTCGATAGATCGATGTCGAAGCGCTGAAAGATACGAGGGAGAATCATCGCGTAAGAGAGATTTCGATCTCTTGTACGACAACGTCCCATCATCTGAATAATAGTCTTGGGGACGGAAAAAGGAATCCCCTTGATAAGATGATACATAGCGGACAGCTCAAGCGAAGTCACATCATCCTTGGAAGTGGATTTAGGAAGTAGAGTAGAGTAGATGATGCGATGCAATTCGTAGTTAAACAAGTTAAGGTTGTTAGCCTTAAACTTTTCAGAACGTACTCTGTCAGGTGCACAAAGTTCCGTTTTGAAACTCGTGAGTGTAGTGCCTTCGGGAAACTCGAATTCCGTGATATCAACTAGCGGTTCACCTTCATTGGGAATCCCAAGAATCTCCGCTAGGAGGACATCATTGAACTCAATATATATGCCTCCAACACGTGTGCTCACGTCAAAAGTGTTAACTACGAGATTGCAATAGAACAATCTAATGGCATTAGTAGCAATTGGGAAGCACAGTTTAACAAGCAAATGTAACCCTAATGCCTCAAATAAGTGACGATGGTCAGAAAATATCGTCCATTTAACCGGAGCGCCGCTGCATATGGATCGGGTGGAAAAGTCACCGTACCATAATAAAGCTTGATCGAGGGTTTGAAAGAAAAACCCATCGAAAGCACCGTCGCTCTTTTGGACTGGTGAAAACAAAGAATCCGTGTGAGGATTCGAAGAGGACCCTTCCTCACTAGGAGTAGTCTTCTTCCTCTTAGACGGATTAAATCTAGGTGCCATTGAAATAAATAAGCACAAATTTGAAAGTGGAGAAAGAGAGAGTTATACCTCACAAAAATTAGATATGTTGTAGAGAAGGATGATCTCTGCACGATTCCAAAGTTTGGAAGGATTTCACCAAGTAGATAGGGAGCAATGGGTTGGTGAATACCTAGGGTTTGGAGGATTTTCGGGCGGCTGTAGCTGCTGGTTGGAAATATGGAAGCAATGGAAGAGAAGGAGCTCTCGGGTTCTGGATATATACGCAGATACCCTCAACCGAACTCGGGCCGAATTCGGTCAGAGTTCTGGCCGAATTTGCCTAGTGTTCTTTCAAGTTGATTTTGCTACTTCTTTTTCATTGACTCGTTTCAAATATTTAATTCAAAGATTAGTTATTTTAGCTTTCAAATAACATAATTAATAATATTTTATGAGTTAAATATCGTTACACAGCAGCTGTCTCAGATTAGCTGTAGGAGTACTGTCCCAGCTGGCGGAGGTTCACCGGGGAACTCTTAAATACCGCTTCGCTTCAACCGTAGTTGTGGTGACAGACAGACTCTTTATTAGCTTGTCTCTAACACAGTTTTTGCATAATGATATACAATCATAAAATAACATCAATTAATATTATTGACGTCCAAAATTCCTAATTCTCGACGTAAATAATTGAAGCGATCTTCCGCTAGAGGTTTAGTGAAGATATCAGCTAATTGATTATCAGTATCTATGTATACAAGGTTTATATCTCCATTTTGATGATGATCTCTAAGAAAATGATGCCGAATCTCGATATATTTAGTACGAGAGTGACATACAGGATTCTTAGTCAAATTAATGGTGCTAGTGTTATCACAGAAAATGGGAATGTGTGTGTAAAATAAATCAAAGTCTTCTAAGGTCTGTTTCATCCATAAAATCTGAGCACAACAATGTCCTGCGGCGATGTACTCAGCCTCTGTTGTTGATAAGGCTACAGAATTTTACTTTTTACTAAACCAAGAGACTAGAGCCTTGCCTAAGAAATGACATGTACCGCTAGTACTTTTTCTATCAACCTTGCATCCAGCAAAATCTGCATCCGAATAACCAATAAGGTCAAAGGATTTGGATTTGGAATACCACAAGCCGACAGAAGAAGTGCCTTTAAGGTATCGGAAGATACGCTTAACTGCGGACAGATGTGATTCCTTTGGGTTAGCTTGAAAACGTGCACACAAGCAAACACTAAACATTATATCTGGACGACTAGCAGTTAAGTAAAGTAAACTACCAATCATACCTCGATACTTACGTGTGTCGACTGGCTTGCCTTGTTCGTCAGAATCAAGCTTTGTTGAAGTTGCCATCGGAGTGCCAATAGGTTTGACATTGTCCAGATCAAACTTCTTTAGCAAATCTTTTGTGTACTTGGCTTGATTAATGAACGTTCCATTGTCGGTTTGTTTGATTTGCAATTCGAGAAAGAATTTCAGCTCTCCCATCATGCTCATCTCAAACTCATTCTGCATACACTTAGAGAATTCTTGACAAAGAGATTCATCAGTGGATCCAAATATGATATCATCAACATAGATCTGAATTAAAAGCAGCTTGCCATTAAAAGATTTAATAAAAAGTGTAGTGTCAACCTTTCCTTTTGTAAAACCATTGTCAAGTAGAAAAGAGCTTAGACGATCATACCAAGCACGAGGGGCTTGTTTCAAACCGTATAAGGCTTTCTTCAACTTGAAAACATGGTAAGGATTTTTGAAATCCGTGAAACCCGGAGGTTGTGCTACAAAAACTTCTTCTTTTATAAATCCATTTAGAAAAGCACTTTTTACATCCATTTGAAAAAGTTTGAAATCATGAAAACATGCAAATGCACATAACATACGAATGGATTCTAATCTCGCAACTGGGACATAAGTCTCATCGTAGTCGATACCCTCTTCTTGATTGTATCCTTGAGCTACGAGTCGAGCCTTGTTACGAGTTACTAAACCATCCTCATTCAGTTTGTTTCGGAATACCCAACGGGTGCCAATGACCGGATGATCAATAGGCTTGGGAACAAGTTCCCAAACTTGATTCCGTTCGAATTGGTTCAATTCCTCTTGCATGGCATCTATCCAAAAACTATCACTACATGCTTCATCAATAGATTTAGGTTCTAGCTGTGAAATAAATGCAACACTAGAAATAATATCTCTACTGGATGATCGAGTGCTTACTCCTTTGGTAATGTCACCAATTACCAAATCTTGTGGATGATCAGCTGTGAATTTTAACCTTTTCGGTAGACTCTGTAGGTAGCTGGTTCCTGGATCTCCTCTAGGGGGTTCAGCTTGTGCAGAGCTTGGTTCAGGTTCAGCTGATGTTGAGCTTGATGTAGGCAGATCTTCATCACTGTCATCGAGTGTCATTTGGTTCATTTCATCAAAAGTGACGTTGATTGACTCTTCGATGATCATGGTACGTTTGTTGAAGACTCTGTATCCTTTGCTCTTGGCCGCATAACCTAAAAATATACCTTCATCGGTCTTTTCGTCAAACTTTTCCAAATTGTCTTTAGTATTAAGAATAAAGCACTTACAGCCAAATATCTTAAAATATGAAACTGAAGGAATTCTATCAAACCATAACTCAAATGGAGTCTTCTTCGATTTGGGTCGAATTAGAACTCTATTGAGCACAAAGCAAGCTGTATTGACAGCTTCAGTCCAGAAGTATTTGGGTAGGCTAAATTGATTTAACATTACTCTGGCCATTTCGGTTAGAGTTCTGTTCTTACGTTCCACAACTCCATTTTGTTGTGGAGTTCTAGGGCAGGAGAACTCGTGTATAAAACCGTGTGTGTCACAAAATTGCTCGAAATCAGCATTCTCGAATTCGCCTCCATGATCGCTTCTAATACGAGTGATCATGTAACCTTTTTCATTTTGTACTTTCTTGCAAAAGGCGACAAATTCGGATAATGCGTCATTCTTGCGTGTCAAGAAATATACCCACGTGTATCTAGAAAAATCATCTACAATTACAAATACATATAATTTACCTCCGAGGCTAGCAACTCTGCTAGGACCGAATAAATCCATGTGTAGCAATTGTAGAGGTCTAGTAGTACATACTGCGTTTACAGACTTGAATGTGGATCTGGTAGCCTTGTTCTTTTCGCATTGGCTGCATACCGAATCCTTCTTGAATGTTATGTCCGGTAAACCGCGTACTAACTTCTTTGTGGATAATCTTGAAATTGTATCCATGTTTGCATGACCGAGTCTCATATGCCATAAATGACTCTCATCATTTTTGGCCATTAAGCATCTACCTGAAATGTTAGCTACTTCCAATAGATAGAAAACATATATATTGTCTTCCCTGATTCCTTCAAAGATAGTACTACCAGTTGAGCTATCAACTATAGTACATTTGTCTTTGCCAAAGTTGATACCATAACCATGATCAGCTAGATGACTTATGCTGAGCAGATTATGTTTCAACTCGGTAACCAGACAGACATCTTTAATCACGGGATAGGGAGATTTACCAACATCACCGATACCAATAATATACCCTTTTAAATTATTGCCGAAGAAAACATAGCCTTCCTTCTTTTTCTTCGACAGTGTTGCAAATAGAGTAGCGTCACCGGTCATATGCCGTGAGCAACAGCTATCGAGGATCCATTTGCTTCTAGCATGTGAAGGGTGTTCCACCTACAAAACAGTTTACAGATGAAACTCTTGGTACCCATTTCTTGTAGGGTCCTGAATTGTTAGCTTTAGGTATCCAAGCATAAACATTTAAATCAACTAGCTTTCTCATTCTACATGCAGATGAAATATGACCAATGAGGCCACAATAATGACATTGTGCATGTTGAGTGTTGAAAGCAGAGTGATGTACATGGTTGGTAGGTTTAGGTTTTCTAGTATAGAAGAATGCATACCTATGATCATGTTTGGGCTTAACCTTTTGGGATAAAGGTTTTATATGGTTTGGTCTGACAGTGTTTGGCTTGGGAATGTTCCGAATTTTCGGTAAGTGACACGTGTTAGGATAGGAAGCAGCAGGCTCAGGCTGTTTTCCTAACCTAATTTCCAACCTTTTGGAAGTGTCATATAACTTAGTATAATCAGAAGTGAGTGATTCCATTCTGATTTGTGCAGATTGAAGACTTTTCTTTTCTTTTGAAAGATCTTCTCTCAATTGGTCTATAATCTTATCTTTCTCTTCGGATGACTGTTTAGTCTCGTGTAATAAGAGCTTTATAGAGGAAAGCTCACCAGACTCACTAACACAAGTTCTAACCTCAGCTAGTAGGTCGGTAAGTCTTCCTATTTCTCCTTTGTACTCTTTGAGTACCTTCTTAGCGGTCTGATATTTACTACGCAGTTTCCTGTAGTCAAGCATCAGGTCACTGAAGGCATCTCCTAATTGCTCAAAGGTAAAGTCATCATATGTTTCTACAGGTTCAGTAGATACCTGATCAACTGCCATGAAGCAGATGTTTGCAGCGTCCTCTGAATGTTCATCTTCTGAGTCGCTAGCTTCACTCTCATGCCATATGCTGGTGTTGGCATATTTCCGGGATGTTGATCTCTTCAGGTTGCCTTTTTTATACCTGTTGTTCTTCTTGCTCGATGATGAATTGGTGGGACAGTCCTTCTTCATATATCCCTTCTTCTTGCAGCCATAGCAGACAGCATCTTCTTGGTACCAGTTGTTGTTGTTGTTCTCTTTGACTCTTTTCTCATGTCTCATGAATCTTTTGAACTTCCTTGCTAGGAGTGCTTGATCTTCAGCGTCAGATCCACTGCTGTCTGAGTCATCTTCAGCAGCTTTTCTGTGCTGAGCCTTGAGGGCGATAGTCTTCTCCTTTGGTGCAGGCTCTTCAAAATCTTGTAGATCCAGTTCATGAGTGAGTAGCTTACCCATGAGTACTTCAAGTGTCATTGTGGTGAGGTCGTTTCCTTCAATGATAGCTGTAGCCTTCGGAATCCAGTTCTTGGTGAGAGCTCGCAGGAGTTTACGAATCTTTTCGTGGTTACTGTATTCTTTGCCTAAGGAGGACAAAGGGTTTACAATATCCAAGAACCTCTCGAACATTTGTGTGACTGTTTCATTTGGCTTCATTTTGAACGCCTCGTACTCTTGAGTAAGTCTGCTGACTTTTGACTCCTTGACTTGAGTCGTGCCTTCATGTGTAACTTCGAGAAGCTTCCATACACCATTTGCCGTTGTGCATGTAGATACCCTGTTAAATTCTGTTCTGTCTAAGGCACAAAAAAGAGCATTAATGGCACGTGCGTCAAGACTGGCCTTTTTCTTTTCTTCCTCTGTATAACTGTTTTGGGGTTTTTCAACTAAAACACCCTCGACATTTATACGAGGTGGCTTTTGATAGCCATCAAGAACAATAGCCCATAAGTCAAAATCAAGAGACTTTAAGAAGAAACTCATCCGTATTTTCCAATAAGTGTAGTTAGTACCATCAAACAGAGGAGGTCTGTTTGTGGCCTGACCTTCACTTGTGAATTTCATAGTAGCCATGTGATGTGCTGTGATCTAATAAATAATAAATAAATAATAGCACTTTTACCTTGCTTTACCTGTAACACCTGCTCTGATACCAATTGTAGGAACGATATAGTAAAGCGTAATACTCTAGAGGAGGGGTGAATAGAGTTGGCAGCGGAATAATGCTAATTAAAAAAGTTAGCAACACAATCACAGTATATAATCACAGATGCAAATAAAGTAAAGACAGAGTTCAGAAAGCAAACGCAAAGACAGCGATGTATACTGGTATCCCTCTGTTGAGGACTAATCCAGTCGGTAGAACTCTTGCTACCAGTTTGAATCCACTATAGGAAAAACCGCAAGTTTTCTTACGAAGTCCTTACAACTTCTACAACGCGAGCTTTGATACGAAGAACTCGTCCAACTTCAAATGTGAAGAGGTATTCTTCAATCAAGCCTTCTGATTATAATCTCTCAGAAACTTCTAGACCGTACCGTACTGGCAAATCGACTAGAGGATTGTAACTGGCTTGGGATCTGAAAATGAAAGCTCTAGAAAACTCTTTAGAAGGCAGAAAGCTTTTTAGATAGAGAGAAGATTGAAAGTGAATGAGTGAATTGAAATGATCGAAATACTTCTCTATTTATAGGATTTCCAAAGGGAGAACTCTGTCAGAATTCGGGCAGAATTCGGGCAGAACTCGATGAGCAAATCTCGGTCAAATCCGCAACTGCAGGAGGACCAAGTTCCAGAGAATTCAAAATCAAAACGGCTACCAACCGAACTCTGGCCGAACTCTGGCCGAACTCTGGCCGAGTTCTGTCAGGGTTAGGTTAGGGTTTTTAAAATAGGTTTTGGTGATTTTTGAAAACCTTTTTGAAAACCTTTTTGTAAACAATTTGATAGGTCATTTTAAAAATATTTTGAACTATATTTGGGAATAGCCTATTTGCCAGTACGACTCGGTGTACAATGTATTCCTAGACTCAAATAAAAAGAAAATTACATTGCATAGGAAATACAGACTCAAGTAGGCAAACAGATCTTCAGTCTTGAACGAAGTGAATATCCAATCTTGCTTATGTCCAAGAAGCTGAGAATGTCCCAACAAGCTTTGTATATCCAGACAGAGTTTTGATCAATTATTAAAATCAGGTTGACCATATGACCAATGGGCCAACATTGTTAAGTCAGACGACCTTATGATCGATTGCGTGAATTGGAATAGATGACTTAGAGAATATGGAATGTGAAATTTTGGTTAGCGACAATTTGTGTCATAACGTGTTTGATTCGAGAAGGATTGATAGGCGAATTATGTCGAACGTGTTCGAAGAGATAGACTATGCGAAGATGGTTTGTTGAACGAGCGATATTGAGATGTCGTGGAATTGGTTGAACGTAAGTTGTCGTAGGATGGCTTTGCTGAATGACTCGGACCCTGTACGATGAACGTTGGGATGTGTGTAGGAAATCTATGCTCGAAGTTTAGAAATCGGAGTGATGCGATGTCACGCCCCAGAACCAGAATACTGGAGAGCGGGGGCAGACATAGCCAGCTACGTATAACGGAATGGAATCCACACCGCTATACGGTCACGGCTGTCTGGATATGTGAGGGTTTCACTACAATCCATCAGTCTCTTAAGGTCATAAAATAGCCTATTGTCTCAATCTCAACCAACTAATAATAATCACAAGATATCAGATCTCCAAATATACAATTGTAAGGCGTCCCAAACATTACATATTCAGATGATCATGAAGCTAGTCGTTACAAAATGTGAGGACTAGCAAGAGTTCAGTCATACATGATCAACCCCCGGGGCTTGTCAATCATGTTACAGCCCGTAGGCAGACAGTAAGTAAGTACAATCGAGCTAACACTTGCTCGTCGGCTAAACGCCTCAAAAGAATAATTTATAATATTACAGTGGGAGAACAAAAGAAACCCACTCGATGTCCTGGTTACGCCTGGTGACCACCATCGGGCTGGAAGACAGGTAGATCCTTTGCTGCTGGTATCTGGCCATACAAAACCAGCTGGGTCAGACCCCAGGAAGAGCAAGTGCCACAAAGGAGGCCACAAAATAAGAACCAAAGCCAGCAATTAGCACAATAATATAATTACATAATAAGAGACAGTAATTTAAGAAAAAGCATGATGGGTAATTATAAAAGATAATCTTGCATAGAATCACTAAAAGATAGGACATATGGAAAAGCATGACAGGATGATATACGATGAGATAACCATGGGACTATTCAGATAGCTAGGTTACAACCCGTAAACCAAACAAGGACCGGGGTTGTAACCCTTCGTCTGAACAGAACTTGGTTTCTCTCACCATTTATCGGCAAGATAAATATAAAAAAATTAGGTCAAGTAACAATCTGGAGTGACAATCATTATAGTGACAATCTGGAGTGACAATCATTATAGTGACAATCTGGAGTGACAATCCTTATAGTGACAATCTGGAGTGACAATCCTTCAATTATTCTGGTACAATCTTACAATCAATCAATTCTAGACAATACTATACTGGACTAGACTCCATCCAAGCAATCACGGCCAATCATTGCCTACGGCTTTCTACATTAACTAACTAGGGTTATCACAATCCTAGTTACTAGCAAGATGCAATGAGATGCTCCAAGTAGTCACAGGCCCTGCAGCTATCCAGGTTATCCAGGCAGTCATTATAGTGACAATCTAGAGAATACAATGCATTATAGTGACAATAGAGTTCAATCATTTAAGTGATAATGGAGGGTGCCCCATATAACAGTGGGCTGGAAATGTGCCCTACTCGTCTGCAGGCTACAAGTCCAGTCATTTGCGGCCGGGATAACGGGATCGCCTGTAACTGGGGAACATCTCTTCATGACTAGTGAATTATACTAATTATTAACCTTAGTCCAATTCAGTAGGTACTCCTGACCGTGGTACTCAGGAGTCCCCTCCTAGACATGATGCAAGACAAGACAGGTTCATTTGTACAAGCACAATCGCCCACGGTGTCAGGATTAATTATACAGGTCATGTCATGTCAGGTAGCCGTCGCAACAGCTATTCAAGATGTATCAGGTCAGGTTATCATATCAAGTGTACTAGTCAGGAGTGCGCCACGACGGGCCACTTATCAGGTTATGCTCAATTATCAATTCCAAACATATCCAGTAAATTCGTGATTATCAAGTTCAGGACAAAAGGCGTAAGGATATAAAATGGACGTAAAATATCTAATAAAATAACAATATACAGGGCTATAGAAAAGCCAAGCTTTAAAAAAATAAGGCCAAAGCTCCAAGAGCCAATGGGTTAAGCAAGGGGTCAGGGGGCAGCGTACACAAAAGTCACGCACTCAAGGGGAGCTGCGTACGCGAAAAGTCACGCACGCTCAAGGGAGCAAATATCTCCATACTACCTTTAGGCTGCCAGACGCATGCCGTATACCCCCTGATCTGCCTATAGAATGGCTTGTTGCCCAGGACGTACAACACTAGTGTGTTTTCCCAGAAGGCAGTCACCTTCTCAATCTCCTCTGTAGGGAACGAGGCCTGGAAGCCGCTCCCTACCTTCTTCGGTGGCACATACTCCATATAAGTGGGGCTTTTAGGCCCCACCGGTGTGCAAATCTCAGCCCAGGACCGTCCCGCTGGGCGGAGAGCCGTTCCCTGTGAGCGGGTGGCAACTCTAGGGGTAAGAGACCCTGAACCCTGATCTTCCCGGTCCACCACTTTGTCCTTTTCTTTTTCTGCCATGGTCGCCTTAGGGCGCCAGTCCACTGTTCTCCCAGTAGTCACTGCAGGGCAACGAGCCGACATCCTCAGTCCCGATCCCTCGCCTAGTTTCCTTCCAGCAAAAGGGTGCATCTTTTAGAGACTCTGCGCCCCCCACCTTGCTCCCCGCCTTGGCCCCCCGCCGTCTCGTAAGCGTCGTCCAGCCACCTCCCTCCATCTGTCCATCCGGAGATCCAGACCCGGATCCAGGTTGGAAATCCGGGGTTCCCGTCAGGTCGGGGATCCATCGGGCTCCCCCGGGCACTGTCGTCGTCGTCGCCGACCAGTCGTACGCACCCTGCCACCTCTACCACCGACAGCAGCCTTGCCGCCGCTGCCCGCGCTGCCCTGGCACCCGCCTCGCCGCCGTTGGCACCATTTCTACCGACGCCCGCACCGTCCCCGGCCGGTCCTTCTCATGGCGCAAGGTGTCACGCCCCGACCCGGAATCACCCGAATCATCGTCCTCGCTGGGGCGTGATGCCGCACGAGCCTGGAGTTGCGCTCGTTCAAGACAAGATGACAAGTTCTCAAATAGTTATCTTTGAGTTGAACATTAACAACGAAAGGCAAAACAGAGTATACGAAACGATTCTCTTTATTCATATTCGAAATCAGATTACAAAGGCTTTCGATAGTCCAACGGAATTTGCCAGATTGGCTACAACACTCAGGTTCTCTCTTGCCCACAAAGGATTTCACCGTTTCATACATCATGCCTTCTATATCTCGGCCGCATCAATCCTGTCGCGAGTCCGAGCGTCAATGCGATCGCACGCTTCAATACGCTTCGGCATTCCAAGCCTCAACGCGTTCAAGCGAAACTCCGCCACGAGCAGACCAATCCCGGAACCTGCTAGCAAACTAGTGGAGGATTAGTACTTTCGTCCTCGTTGTACTGATCAAAAATCCACTTAACAAACTGACATTTAGTATTGTATTGATTCATGCAAACATACAATTTAGTTCTCTTTCTATGTTCTCCTTAGGATGAGTTCATGGCATATTCGAAGACTATAAAGCATGGCAAGCATGTTATTCAATTCGCATAAGTAAACAGACAAGCAATCTCGTGTTTGATTCATGGTACAACATAGCAATATCGACGCACTCGCCCTTGCACCGATGCAAGGTGAATACGCCTATCCGTTTTCCCTGTCATGTTATAAGTGCTCGCTATTCAGGATCCGTCCATGCAGGATATGTGCATACCTTGCACTTCCAAACCCGTCGCCCTTAACTATATGAAGGTCACTAGCTTTTCGGGCCAGAATAAACTTATATTTATCGAAATCGAAACATAAGACGATGCTAACTCTGTGCGGTTGCTAACCAACATCAGAGGCCATCGAAATAATCGCAGCAAGTGGCTTATCACATTCACCAGAAGGTCGCTACCCTTCTAAATAAAGTGCACCAACAATACCGAAAACGAATCCCTCATAGGCCGAACGGTCCCAGCGCCCTGGCGCGCCGCGTTCGAGGGAATACCCATGCACGGGCTTTTATATCTTTAAGTCCATTTGACCATGCAACGAATCTTAGTCTTCATACAACCAAGCAAGTTCGCTTATCTCTATTTCAATTGGCACAACACCCGAATGTTCTCAACGAACTCCCAAAGGCCGCGAACATTTCGAAGGGCTCCATGCCACATTATCATCTCATATTTCTTTCGTTACTTTCTATGTTCTTCCGTTTCATACTTCATTTCAATGTTAATGGCATCATGTCTCAACGCAATGCTCGTCAACCGAACGACCCGAAGGTCCCGAACACCTTTCGAGGCATTATGTCATATCTGACAGTTCCGCCACATTCATGCCACAACTGTATTCTTTCGCAACGAAGCCATCTTTTATTATCTCGTGCATGAAGGCACGTTTCGACCGTATTTTCGATGTTCTTTGACTTAGCATTCAATGTCCGTGGCTTGCGCGCTAGGGCGCTCGCCTATTGTCTTTCAATGTTCTAGCCGTTCTAACTCGTGCGCGAAGGCACGGTATGGTTCGTGCACTAAGGTACTCGCCGAGTACAGTTATCCCATGTTCTTGCAGCTTGCGCACCGAGGCGCTCGCCTTTGCGATATCCAATGTTCCATAGCGACTCGTACGTTTGCCGTACGATTCATTTCAATTGTTCTATCTAGTGTTCGACATGCACTACGTTTATCTCTCTATCGAGCCACGCCCGTGGCGTTGATAGGTTAACTCAGCATTCAATGATATGTATTTTATTTAAGCATGACGGAATAGGAAAGAGAGTTAATGTCCCCCCACCTTGAATCGATGTGCCTTATCGTTTCGTCGAGCCGTTGTGGCTCGATTTCATAACTTCATCGCATGGGCAACTCTCCTGACTTAGCCATTCGAGCACTTCGTGCTTCATTAAGTTATACGTCCGTTTTGGGCTTACCGTGCCAACGCCTCAGTCCGTCGCAAGGTGACGATTTGTTTTCGCGGACCCCTTACTGAATAAGGCAAAAGATCGACCTCTAACATTTCAGCGTAAATGTATAGCCTGTACAGGAAACCAACTAAAATCAATACTTGCATCGATTCGGACTTGCGCCTTGGTCGATTCGATTTCTTAGAATCTTCGAGCCGTCTCAACGCACTTATCCTTCGAGGCAACACGGCGCTTCGCATCGATTCACTCGATGCATTCTTTGGGACAAGGCAACTCTTTGAGTCAACAACTCAGCATAATGCACCGTGCGGAGCGGGGCATTACAGAATATACCACTCAAAACAAGGTTCGTCCCGAACCGAAACCAATACTAAATTTCCAAGGGTTTCATTAGATCGTTTCCACGATCTCGTCTCACTATCGTTTGGATCGTATAACTTAGTTTGAAATCATACACATATTTTATGCGTCCCACCAATATATGCATTTCAACCAAGCTCAGTTGTAAGATATCGGAACAACGCAAATACGTAACTTCTTATTCTCAATAACTTGCCATCTCGTATTCTCGATCGGACTTGGCTCTGTTACTTGTTCTCGTAATTCTAGCGCACATGCATACTGATACATACGCGATCCTCTAACAAAAGTTAAGGCACACGATGCGATTCAAAATCGTATCTCTTACTTTGTATGTTTCATCGGGACTATCAATTCTATACGTCGCGTCAAGCCATCGCGCATCCGATCACAACGAGTCTCCGCAACGCCTTGCGTTCGACGTCACTATCCAACGATTTCTTATGTTTCACTTCGTATCCTATCTCGACATGATTCTCTTTTGTTGACTTGCAAAAGCATCAACATTCAGGACTACGTCCGCTAGGTGACTTACCTAGACACCGTGCTCATATCCTTCTGACGCAAGTTTAAATTGATATTGCACAAAGGCCACAATCTATCCGACATAACAGTTTACATCAAGGCGACGGTGCTCAAGGCAACGATCGCCTTGACACGAAGGTCTTTACGATATGCCTTACGTTCGATCCCTATCGAGTAGGAAATTCACTAGCCAAATTTTTGACTTATCCGTCTCGCAACATCGAACATAAGCTTCGATTCATGCAAGCTCAATTACAAGGTGTATCTGAATCTAACGACGTGACTCGTAAGTCATTCCCTTATCGCTCCCTCTCGTGCATAGCACGATTCTCGCACTCGTCTATCCGAATCACCAAGTTCGTTGGTGAATTTCAAGTTCGTTCGTCGACCAACGTAACCATTCGAGCATTCATCCGACGAATACTCAAATCTAACTATATCATTCTCAATCAAAAACTGTTCCAACAATTTTCGATCGCCTAGACTTATCGTTAACATGCACCACGTAAATTTGTTATCGATGCAATTCCATATGCGATATCGCATGGATCATCTTACGGTCTGCAGCATTCAATTTGATTTGGCGGTCAAGTCTTCTAGGGTCAGCTGCCCTGAAGCTACGTACGATAACTGTGGATCATCACCGAAGGATAGTTTACTACGAACCATGCTATATCTTATTTCGGAGCCAAATCACGTTCCGACGATTCTATGCGACTACCCAATTTCGGACAAAAATATTTCTATCGGCGCAACTGATGCGCAACTATCTTTTGAGTCAAGTCATGCACTACCGTCGATGATTTCGCAAATTTACGAAACATCTACTCGTATCGAGTTCGAGTTTATCTTATTCGCAGGTCGACACACGAGATGCTATACGCATCGAACAATCATCGATGACTTATAGTCTCATCCTGATCAATCACAAAGTTTACGATCAACCAAGTTCGTTCATTCTCGTATCATTACTTACAAAATTTTGATAGCGCAAGGCGTACTCCATTTTGTATTCTCACATCGTGCTTACGTTTTCTTGCGTATCGATCTTGATAGTTCATATCAATTTCGATAGCAAGAGGGTCGACTTCGAAATCGTTTCAACGTCAACTTAACTCGCATCGCATACATCCAAGTTCACAACAAACTTTTCCATACGCATATCTACTCGTTCTCCGATTCGCCGCATCCCGCTATACTTTGATCGCGTAACCGAGTTACCGATTATCCAACATCGTGCCCACGAGTTACACGATCTCGCCCTCTATGTTTCGCGTGTTTTTCAGTCGTACTCAAATGAGTGTCGTCGTAACATAACCAACTATTTCTTAGGCACGATTACTCACGTCAACCAACTCTTCATCGAAGTCGCACATCGTGCGATTCGATTACAATTCGCATCGCCCAACATTTCTATCGAAATCGCAAGTCGTGCGATTCGATTCGCCTAGCCGAACATTCCTATCGAGATCGTAAGTTGTGCGATTCGATTCGCCTAACCGAACATTTCTATCGGGATCGCAAGTCGTGCGATTCGATTATAATTTGTATCGTCCAACATTTTCATCGAGCTCGTAAGTCGTGCGGTTCGATTTCAACGTTTCGAGTTTCCTATCCCGTCGATCCGATTGTTGCCTCAAGGCATAATCGTTTCGCTAGTTCCCGTCATTCGTCCGACACATAAACTTTTCAATCGACGTATCGTTCAATGTTACAAGTCACGCCTTACCGTTCTAACCGAGCATCGAAGAACACTTGCATCAACATGCCGTCGTACAAATTCTCATTCGAGACTCGGTGCTATCCCGTTCGTTGCGGACAAACCTTCCACAATTCTCACAAAACGTCGATGCAATTTATCACACAAGTGGTATCACATATACCACTCAAAATCAAGCCATTCATTGCATCGGTGGTATGCCATATACCACCCGAAAATCGAGTTACTTCCGTCGCAACGTACTCTTTACGAACCAACGATCTCTTCCGACTCACGATTTCTGCAGTGATCGTGCTTGATCACAACCGTAACTCTGATTAATCAAAATTCGACGCAACTCGACGAATGTTTTCATTTGCCAACACAAGCTCGGTGCGCAACCGAACCGATTTCGTTTCTCGATTTATAACTTTTGTTTTCTTCCGTTGCATCTTGTGCAAAATTCATTCTCGATATCCATTGCACTTCGTGCAGCGATTACTTTGATACGCGTTGCACCACGTGCAATAATAATTTTACTTTCGACATGCGTTGCACCACGTGCAACATTTTACTTTCAATACGCATTGCACATCGTACAACGATTTATTTTCGATATTTATCGCACCTCGTGCATCGATTTATCTTCGATATCTGTTGCACCTCGTGCAACATTTTATTTCCGACATTCAAAGTCAATGCTCAAATCGGTTCAACACATTCGATATTGACTTATCGCTTTTCATCGCAACACACATTCGAAATCGATATGTGAATCCGTTCGACACATTCAATATCAACTTTCATTTTTCTTTTCAACGCATCATTTATAATCAACGCGCGGTAATTGCTGCAGCAACATTCCACGACTATCATTGTATCGATGCAACCAACACTTCCCGTATCGTTCGTTGCAAACAACGAATATCTCAAATTACAATTCACGACGTGTTGCATCCGCGGCAACAAATCCTTGAATTCACATCTCGCAACTTGTTGCGCTTATAGCAACAAACCTTTTCTGACTTTTCCCGCAAACACCATATAATTTCCAAAACAACACGCGGCAAAACTACATGATTTGTATTAGACTTATTGTATGGAACATCTAGTGCGGCATCGAGTAGAGTCAAGAGTGATATCAAGTGGTGGTGGGCAACTTTTCGAATTGTAATAAAGCGAGCGTCCAGAGGAAATTGAGCCTAGAGCTCTGATACCAATTTGTCACGCCCCGACCCGGAATCACCCGAATTATCGTCCTCGTTGGGGCGTGATGTCGCACGAGCCTGGAGTTGCGCTCGTGCAAGGCAAGATGACAAGTTCTCAAATGGTTATCTTTGAGTTGAACATTAACAACGAAAGGCAAAACAGAGTATACGAAACGATTCTCTTTATTCATATTCGAAATCAGATTACAAAGGCTTTCGATAGCCCAACGGAATTTGCCAGATTGGCTACAACACTCAGGTTCTCTCTTGCCCACAAAGGATTTCACCGTTCCATACATCATGCCTTCTATATCTCGGCCGCATCAATCCTGTCGCGAGTCCGAGCGTCAATGCGATCGCACGCTTTAATACGCTTCGGCATTCCAAGCCTCAACGCGTTCAAGCGAAGCTCCGCCACGAGCAGACCAATCCCGGAACCTGCTAGCAAACTAGTGGAGGATTAGTACTTTCGTCCTCGTTGTACTGATCAAAAACCCACTTAACAAACCGACATTTAGTATTGTATTGATTCATGCAAACATACAATTTAGTTCTCTTTCTATGTTCTCCTTAGGATGAGTTCATGGCATATTCGAAGACTGTAAAGCATGGCAAGCATGTTATTCAATTCGCATAAGTAAACAGGCAAGCAATCTCGTGTTTGATTCGTGGCGCAACATAGCAATATCGACGCACTCGCCCTTGCACCGACGCAAGGTGAATACGCCTATCCGTTTTCCCTGTCATGTTATAAGTGCTCGCTATTCAGGATCCGTCCATGCAGGATATGTGCATACCTTGCACTTCCAAACCCGTCGCCCTTAACTATATGAAGGTCACTAGCTTTTCGGGCTAGAATGGACTTATATTTATCGAAATCGAAATATAAGACGATGTTAACTCTGTGCGGTTGCTAACCAACATCAGAGGCCATCGAAATAATCGCAGCAAGTGGCTTATCACATTCACCAGAAGGTCGCTACCCTTCTAAATGAAGTGCACCAACAATACCGAAAACGAATCCCTCCTAGGCCGAACGGTCCCAGCGCCCTGGCGCGCCGCGTTCGAGGGAATACCCATGCACGGGCTTTTATATCTTTAAGTCCATTTGACCATGCAACGAATCTTAGTCTTCATACAACCAAGCAAGTTCGCTTATCTCTATTTCAATTGGCACAACGCCCGAATGTTCTCAACGAACACCCAAAGGCCGCGAACATTTCGAAGGGCACCATGCCACATTATCATCTCATATTTCTTCCGTTACTTTCTATGTTCTTCCGTTTCATACTTCGTTTCAATGTTAATGGCATCATGCCTCAACTCAATGCTCGTCAACCGAACGGCCCGAAGGTCCCGAACACCTTTCGAGGCATTATGTCATATCCGACAGTTCCGCCACATTCATGCCACAACTGTATTCTTTCGCAACGAAGCCATCTTTTATTATCTCGTGTATGAAGGCACGTTTCGACCGTATTTTCGATGTTCTATGACTTAGCATTCAATGTCCGTGGCTTGCGCGCTAGGGCGCTCGCCTATTGTCTTTCAATGTTCTAGCCGTTCTAACTCGTGCGCGAAGGCACGGTATGGTTCGTGCACTAAGGCACTCGCCGAGTACAGTTATCCCATGTTCTTGCAGCTTGCGCATCGAGGCGCTCGCCTTTGCGATATCCAATGTTCCATAGCGACTCGTACGTTTGCCGTACGATTTATTTCAATTGTTCTATCTAGTGTTCGACACGCACTACGTTTATCTCTCTATCGAGCCACGCCCGTGGCGTTGATAGGTTAACTCAGCATTCAATGATATGTATTTTATTTAAGCATGACGGAATAGGAAAGAGAGTTAATGTCCCCCTACCTTGAATCGATGTGCCTTATCGTTTTGCCGAGCCGTTGCGGCTCGATTTCATAACTTCATCGCACGGGCAACTCTCCTGACTTAGCCATTTGAGCACTTCGTGCTTCATTAAGTTATACGTCCGTTTTGGGCTTACCGTGCCAACGCCTCAGTCCGTCGCAAGGTGACGATTTGTTTTCGCGGACCCCTTACTGAATAAGGCAAAAGATCGACCTCTAACATTTCAGCGTAAATGTATAGCTTGCACAGGAAACCAACTAAAATCAATACTTGCATCGATTCGGACTTGCGCCTTGGTCGATTCAATTTCTTAGAATCTTCGAGCCGTCTCAACGCACTTATCCTTCGAGGCAACACGGCGCTTCGCATCGATTCACTCGATGCATTCTTTGGGACAAGGCAACTCTTTGAGTCAACGACTCAGCATAATGCACCGTGCGGAGCGGGGCATTACACGCGGGCCCCGACCAGCCCCCTCCCGGCCACTATGTTGCCGGCCGACTCTTTGCGACTCGATCGGCGCTCCGCCGCACAGCCACCGCCCGCGCCGCCGCCG
Organism: Iris pallida; assembly: GCA_029216955.1. Taxonomy (NCBI): domain Eukaryota; kingdom Viridiplantae; phylum Streptophyta; class Magnoliopsida; order Asparagales; family Iridaceae; genus Iris; species Iris pallida. The sequence continues at coordinate 10,936,517 of JANAVB010021798.1, read as the reverse complement.
TCCCCGCCTGTGCCTGTGCCGCCCATGGCCGGGGGATATTTCTTTGTATATATTAATATATTTATTTGTATACTAATATATTAATTGTTATTTTCTATATTAATTTATTGTTATCTATATTTATTTGTATACTAATATATTAATTTGTTATTATCTATATTAATTTGTATGTTAATTTGTTATTATCTATATTAACTAGTAAATGCACGTGCTTTGCACGTATAATAACGTATAATAAGAATATTATCCAATTATAGTCAAGTATCTCTTCTAACTCATGTGGTTAAGGTGGAAGATATTTTTCTTGTTTAGTTGAGTTCAATTTCCCATGTTGAATATATATAACAAATTTAAACTATTTTCAACAATTTTTTACATAATTTATTTTATTTTTAAATAAAATGGACCATGATATACATACAACTTAGACGACCCACTTTTGAGCCGTTTTGAAACCTCACTATATAGTGGAAGATATATGTATTTTTATGTATTAACTTGTCATTAATATAAATAAAAATATAGAAATTAATTTGTATATAAATATATATTTATTTGTATATTAAATATGGATAATAACAAAATCTACTTGTTAATATAAAATTAATATATAAATTAATAAATATAGTAACTAATATATTTTGTTATTATTCAAGTATATATAATAACAAATTAACTAATCGATTAAATCAAACTAAAAGATTAAACCAAACCAAACCAAACCAAACTAAAACACTATTTCAACCACTAACTGGTGGAAAGTTATCCTCCTTCCAAATTTTGAAAACTTCCATCGTAGAATCAAAATTTCTGTCTAGATAATCAAATATAAACTTTGATACATGACATCCAATGTATACATTGGAACTATCAATTTACCAATTTCTAGATAATCAAATACAAACTTGATACATCCAATGTATTAAAATTAGCATAAACACGGTGTTGGATTCTTTCTTTTTTTTTTTCTTTTTTTTTTTTCATTTTTGACTTAAAAGTGAATGTTCTAGATCCTTTTTTTCATTTTTGACTTAAAAACTATCTTGCCATCCGATATACTTGTTCTGCATCCAATAGTTTATCCAAGGTTAAACATGGCTAAATAAAAAATAAATGAAGCAGCAGCAGCTTGCATTTGGATCATACAAATGACAATAGAAAAAATCTGCTTGTATATCCATTAACTTTTCCACAAATATTACAATAAATCGGACTACATCGATTGTTGTGCTTCATTGTCAAGCACAAGTTGACGAAGACCAGTGTGTTGCTGCAATGTGATCGACTTTACACAACACTTGATAGCAAATAAGAGTGTACTAAACAAAAGAACATTCATGTCCAAAATTTCAAACAATTTTTTTTTCAAAGGTGAGCCATATAGCTAGCAAAATATATTGAAATGAAAAGAAAAGAAAAACAAAAAAAATAAAGAAAGAAAGACCGATAAAAATGCTGTACATGAAGTCAATCTGAAAGCATGGGGTGTTTTCATTACAATCCACTGACACTAAAGAATGACGCTGGATATATCATTTGGAAGAAAGTGAACCAAGAAATAAGCACTGATTCTGCCACCAAGAAAACTAGTTCGTAAATTTTTATCTCAGTTCAGCCATCAATTGTCGGATAAGATGTGGAACCATTGGAATCAGAATTTTGATAGAATTGGGATGGTTGTTCTCCAGAATGTGAAGACTTCCTTGTTCTGGGGTTTTTGGGAGAGGATGTGTACGGTGAGGCGTATTCACTGCTAGATGCATAATATGCTGAAGGCAGGCCATTGATCTTCGGCAACCCGGTTGAATCAGTGTCCAAGCTATAGCCTCTCTCGATGGTTTCAGCTTCGAGGGGTAATTCCTCCAAAGCCTTAACATAAGAAAAGAAACGTAAACATAAGAGTTGGAAATTTCAGCATGTTATGATGGGCTGAGATCAAATAAAAATCATATGCTTGAAAAGGTAGCAGAACCCTCCTACCCTATATGCTTGTTCCAGAACACGGAGTGTTTCTTGGATGTGTTTCCTTTTGGCAGCAGTATCATCCGGCTCCCTTAACATGTCTTCAAAAAGACTCTCTCTGTGTGGGGATAAGCAGCAATGAAAAAGGATTTTTTTTTTCCCGAAACAAAAGAATGATGTTCAGATACACTTCATATTGAACTCTATTATTTAGCACCAAATAACTAAATAGATGGAAGAAAAGGAAAATAACATTTTCCTAAATTCTGGATAAGACATGTTTGATACCTGTAAAGCTTCCTAATAAAGACATTATGCAGCTCTCTTTTGGCTTGATTAACCTGGAATTGAGTGGAAAAGTTCTCAGTTGCGAGATGGAAACCACAACATGCAGCCAATTGTAAGATGAAAGCAGTCAACCATAATAAGGCCCTAAAATAACCATATCAATTCATTTTTTTATACTAGCCTGCACAAAGCCAGGTACCAGTACCAAAGAAATAGGGAAATTAATTTGGGAAAACATTTAGGCAATGGGCACATCTATATGCATATCTACAACCACAATGACTAATACCTAGTAATTACTGATCGCAATAAAATATAACTAACAGTAATAACTAGTCAAGTGTTCAACAAAAGTTGCATGGTACTAGATATAGTTCAAAGCATAAGTCCTAGATAAGTATTTTATTGTGACACATCTTACTTAATAGATATAGCGTGAAGCATGCAATGATTGAGGCAGCCCAAAAACATTTAGATATTATTGTGACAATTAATTAGAAAATGCCATTCAATGGAACAAAAAGGAAACTGTTCCTCATTTTAATTGAAAGCATAAAATGAATCAACTGAAAAAGGAAAAGCTTTTGTATGCAGTTCTGTGAAGTAAAAAATATGGTTCACATAATGTCGTTCTGAATGCACCAACAATATAGGCCTAATGCCTTTACGGAGCTTTTTGAATAAAAAATTATGTAGTTGTCCAAAATTTATTGCAGCTGAAAATTTTGTTGCTATCAGATAAATAACACTCAGCTGAAATTTAATGCATACCTACGGTCATCAAGTGCTTACAGTCATCAAGTGCTTACGACAAGGAATCCGTCTGTTCTTACATTTTATCGGTAAAAGGAGAAAGGACATCAAGTGCAAAAGGAGGGGGGAAAATCTCAAAACAAAAGCCAATTTATTTATGAAAATCATAAATAAGTTTATGAACCCATGCAAACTTCCTGGAAGAATAAAAATTAAACTTAATGTACCAAGATAACTTAGGTGCCAAATGCAAAAAAGAATAATTCATTATTTGAGTCCTATATCGTTAAACATAGTAGAGGTGGATATTACATAAACAGGTTTCAACCTGATAAATATGTTGATTTATCTAAAATGACACCATAAAAAGTACTGATTGTTCTAAAAGGCGTCTAGGCGGCCGCCTAGGCGTTAGGCGTCTAGTGCCCGCCCGATGTCCGCCTAGGTGCCCGCCTAGACCCCCGACGTCCGACTATGCATGTTTTGGGATGTTACGGACTTTTTATGCAATTTTCAGTATGTTTTTTTTTTATTTATTTATTTTTGAACCGCTAGGCGGTCGTCCGGCCGCCTAGGCAGGCTAGGCGGCGAGTGCCCTCCCGACTAGCACCTAGCGGTTTTCACAACCTTGAAAATACTATAATATGATTCATTCCTCTAGTATAAATTTTTTTATCATTGTATACATCTTGATATTGCAAATTTGCTAATAGTACCGATCATCACTTGTCATCAGAACCAAGGCAACAACTTGGCACTTTGGCTTATTATGCGTCAATGATGAAAAGAATGATGATATTGTCCTATGCAGCTAAAAATGGTTTTTTCATGATAACGGTCCAATAGAGTATTGATATATCTCTGATATTACGAATTTATAACGGTAAATATCGGTTTGCATTTTTAACACGATTTTTATATATGAACAATACACTTAATAGTTATCTATTATAAAATATGTAAGAAGAGTTTCTTAAAGCATAACTAAAAGGTTCATACCCAAACCAACATTACAATATAAAAAAGTACCACTTCAAAACGGTTCAACTAATATGAAAACAAAAAAAGATCCCAATTCAACTTTCAAGTTTCAACATCTAATAATCTTCGTTAGCCTCAACTTCAATTTTATTTTCTTCGCTTTCACCATCACCATCGTCTCCACCTTCTTCCCTAGTTTGTTCATCTTCATCCTCCATATATTCATCATCGTAAACAAGTGAGGAGAGTGAATCTATATCACCTCGTGACCTTGTACTTCTCTCTCCGACTTTTGGTTTTAATAAAACATAACCGTTATATATCGGGTTTTTTCAAAACCGATATATACTGATATATCGGTCATATCGGCCGATAATATCGGTATCAATATTTTACCCATTTTTTCAAAAAAAATCGGTGCCGGACCGATACCGTTATAACCGATATATAATAGTTTTTAACTGCTTAGATATTGTCTATCTATAAGAATATGGAGGGTAGCTCCTTGGTTGCATGAGCTACAAGAGGTTTCCCTTCATGTTTGATGAATTTAGCCATGTAGCCTTTTTTATGAGATAAGAGGTGATGACAATTATGATTACAATAATGACCCCACTAACCATCCCTACTGTTGTAATGCATGACATAAAAGTTCTATTATTCGTCATCTATGAGAAATGTAACAATGTACATGGTTAGTAGCAAATTTGTAAATAATTCGACTTTTTCTCATTTACAATCTAACATACATATTGTTCTACCGAGACGACATCGTCCTTCATCTCCTCTACTGCACTATATTAGTTCCAGAAGGTGAATGATTCGGTACAGAACTTCTACATAACTTGTAATGACGACATAAATCAGAATTCCTCAAATTTAATATACCCAATATATCCATCACCAACAAAAATGTTTTGATAGACATAAAAAAGAAGCAGATGATGGAGACAGGTGCTCACTGCAAGAGAGCGCCATCTCCTACTTCTATCACCAGTTGGATCTTTATCCAAATGAACGATGTCCAATAGGGGTGAGCATGGTCCGGTTTGGTTTGGTTTTTGGGCCAACCCCGAACCAAACACTCATCTTTTGGTTATCTAAATTAAGCACCGGAACGGACCTCCCGAAGCTACAGAAGCGGACCAACCCAATCCGTGGATCTCAGTTCGGTTCTACACATAAAATAAATCATCCTAAAAACTATCAAAAAGCTTTCTCAAAATTCCAATACTAAATAGATAACATGTCCAAAATTTGTTAAGACATGTTCTAGTCCTTTGATGGCCAAAAAGAAGGGGGGGGGGGGGGGGGGGGGGGGGGGGGGGGGTCATAATCCACTATCAATTCATTCTAATCTATGTTGTCACAGGCGACGCGTAGGCGCGCCTAGGCGTGCGGGTTGGAGAGGCCTCACCTCGACCTGGAAAAAAAAATTGGTAAGGTTTTGCTCGCCTAGACGCCCTCTTAGGGCCCAGGGAAAAAAAAAGCCCAGCTAGGGTCGTCCAACTATGCTTACTAATCCTACTTGATGTTGAATATTGATTATTTCATATTTGTTGCTTCTCATATTACTTTTATGCTTATTGCTTATCAGTTATACTACATATTGTTGTAAGCATAATTGCAAAAAAAAATTGATTCAAAGAAGTGGATCCTAGGTGGACGCCTAGGCGAGGCGGGTGGCCTGGCGCCTCGCCTCGCCTAGCGCCCAGTACAACATAGATTCTAATACTCATGATAATCTTCAATGACCAATCATAATTTTAAACCGACAAAATCATTTTAGTACACTCGGTTGGATTCGGCTCAAAACGGGTCTTAGTTTCTAAACCCCGAACCTGACCGGAAATAAAAAGAGTAAGGACCGGACCAAACCGCAAGCATAAAAAAACCAATCCAACGCGATCCAACCCATGGTTTTTCGGTTTGGTTCTCTTTCGATTCTTGCACACCCCTATTGTCTAGTAGGAAATGTAAATGAAGTCAGAACTGAGAGATTGACACATTGATTACTCTGTATCATTGAGAAAAAAAAATCTGACAGCCAGGAAAGTAGGAAACATGCTTGATGGTAACAAAACATAACATGAAGACTAAAACCAAAACAAAACATGCTAATTCCCTTTTTCTAGCGGTTGGCTGGCTTTAGGCAACCTTTGGATTTCCTGACGAGATCCCAAGTCTCCAAATGTGGCCACCAACAACAGCATCAAATGTATTACAAATTTAAATAAGAGACAAATGGTTAAGCTCTAACATACATGAACCAAGCATGTAAATGGCGTAGACCAATCGAACTAATTACATTTTTCCCTTTCTGAGTTATATTAAGCACATTGTATGCAGTTATATGCTTTGATAATATATGACACTTCGCTTAGTTCTTAAAAGTATGAACACAGGAAACTCTTGCTTAATGTAAGTTGATCAATCAGCTAGAGTGAATCGGTGAGGAAACAAACTTAGATGAAAATTTTGATTCTGAAAAGTATAAAGGTTTGGTCATTTACCAAGAAATGCATAATCGCCTTAGGAACAGAATCCTCGATAATTTTCCTGACAATATCATAGTATGATTTCAGTAATAATTTTGTAATTGTTATCTCCAAAGCTTCCTGCTCCGTCTGGTTCTCTGAGGGTTTCAAGACCATTGGTGGCTGAGATATTTTTGCTACTATCAGTTACACTTGTAACAGATAATCAAATATAACTTGATAGAATGGTCGCATATTTACCTCTTTTAATTGGATCATGGAGAAAGAATGTTCTAAGTTCTGAACAGGTGCAGTGTAAGATTTATTCACTGAACTCTCTTTTACTGGTGCCCGGTTCTCACTGGAGCCAAAAATAGATGAAATGCCCCAAGTTGATCCAGTTGCATTTCCTGTTTCACCTCTCATGTCAATCATCCAGCAAAAGACGAGTTACAAAATGAAAGCAGAGATTAGAAAGAGAAAAAACATAGAACTGCCTATTATTCATCTTTTGCGCCCAACAGTGGAACATGTTTCTATGATAAAGCTAAAGTGACTACCTCTGTGGGATGTCATGTGCATAATAACATAAACGTGCCTATTAGATTTTACAAAGAACAATATTTAGTCGACTATGAATCTGTATATAATGGACGAGCTCGGTTGATTGAAAAAAGATGACAGGTATGCCATGTGATGCAGTTAGAAATATGTGATATAATATAATTAAGATTTTCTCTGTACTGTTTGTCCTAGATGATTTATTTACTTACCAGCTGGACTGGGTTTCTCAGAATCTGCAACAGGACGGATTACCTATTTAACAATGTAAACAAGCAAAAACGATAAGTCATGTCTCTGCATGCTACTGCATTCTCAATAACAATGCAGTTCTATGGTCATAGAAACTTGGGTGAAAATCAAAACAACAAAGAAAGAATGGTCAGAACCAGATCAGAAATAATTCCATTTGCACCAGATCTAGCAAGAATAGCTCGTGATTTCTGTCCTTTTTCAGATGCTTGCAGTTTATCAGAGTCTACCCCATCCTGAATCATTAACATGCAAGATCAGCATCAGTCGGTACCATATAGAAAGGAGAGGACAAGTTACAACTCAAGCATGTCAAACTCAGTTTGGGTTCAAAAGAAACAAATGGAGATTGGTTTTGCACCTCAAAAATGTAATGAATTGTGATCCGTGCTGTATCTCAAAGCCAATTTGCATATTCATATGTTTCAAAACTTTAGATTCTAATACTATAGAATTGACTATCTATTTTTAACAAAATTCTCAAAGTTCTTTTTTTGGGTACTCTTTACCAGTTTTCACAAACAAACTTGTTATTTGGTCTCTGACAAAGTCTTTTAAATGTATGGACCAGGTCAAAGGAGATGAACAAGTATATGATTTCTAGATAGTAAGAGCAAAGAGAGAAGGGGGAGGGGGGTTCAAGGTGGGACTGCGTATGTCGTGGCGACTCTTTTCACCTAGCAAGCTAAGCTAATCAAGTGATTAACAATACAAGCAAACTAAAGAAACCAATTGAACTTTAAGTTCTTCCTTTACAAGGCTTTTGTACTTCTATGCGGACATCTCCATACGGAACAAACTTGCATGTAAATAGAATAACTCAAAAAGTGAACAGGAAATGTACATGCATTCAAACTGTATGTGTGGTGCAAGAATAAGATGAAAAAAATGATTTTTATAATGTTTATATTTTACAAAGATTTGTCAAAAAAAACATCAATCAATGAGTTAGGAGTACAGAGATGGAGTCTGAACCTAGCCATGCAAGAACAAGGTCCAAAGACTCCGATCCTATCTCAAAGGCCTAATATGTAAGGCCAGATTCCTAAACAGGCTGGACTTAGGCCCAGAAAGTAAGGTCCAATTTATTCAAACTAGTTCCACTTGTGTCCTAACTCCTAAGTTTGAGAAAAGACCATTTTATTCTGATCCCACTTCCCACTCAAACATGAACTTGGATCACCCACTTATAGAAGAACAAGACTAACAACAAGAAGCAGGGACTTGTGTTGGCTACAGAAGGAAACATTTCGTCTATCGTACAGAAACAGCTCAAGTTTTGAATCTCTTTCAATAAAGAAAATCTACTTATAATTTTAAATTAGATTGTACCAAGTTGGCAGGCTAACACACGAGTACCGCAAAATTGGTGTTGTTCCATACAGTGTCCGGTTGGATATGTATCGTAAGCTACAAAATACATTATGAAACCAAAATCAGTGCCGCGTACATGAGGTGGAATCCGTAGTGTGTCGATATTATTTATATCCCTGCAACATAAAGGATAGAGAGCCCATGTCTCTATAGGAGCCTAGTTCCGATCTAAGGTTCTTGAAACAACAACAACAAAGCCTTTATCCCAAAATTTATGGGGTCAGCTGTTCGAATCCTCTTCTTCCATTCGGCTATGTTGAGTGCCATGCCCTCTGTAACGCTAACAAGATCCATAACCCTCTTTAACACTTCAAACCATTTTAGTCTAGACCTACCTCTAGTCCTAGCGGCTTCATTAACTACTATATTATCGCTCCTCCTTAGAGGAGCATCTATTGGTCTGCATTGCACATGCTCAAACCACCAAAGTCAATTTTCCTCCATATTGTCCGCAATTGTACAGTTCTTACAATTTAACTTATTCTCATAGATCTAGAAAATTCCTTATAATAGCTCCAGGCTCAGACCTGAACCAGGTCTTTATTTCCTATGTGGGTCCAGGATTAGGAGAGACTAAAGAGTATAGATCTGGCCAGTAAATTGGCAGGGGTTGGGCTGCAGAGAAAAGTTGTATCCATGCACAGGCTTATATGAACCTGAAACCTGCCTATTTCCAGCCTGTTCAAGTGCTAACAGGAACTGTCAACCTAAACTTATGGGTTAGACTTGAGACTAATATTGGCTATGGCTAAAGTAGTAAATAAAAATAATATAGTAGATATATAACAGCTTTCATTAATAGGCTTCACTTTCTTAGAAAGGCTTCAAAGTAAAACAAGAAATAAGAAAAATCTTCAAATAGTTGTGCTACAATGAAAATCCCTCTAGTACTGGTTAAATCTTCACAACCAAAATGAAGTTTTGAGTTATACAAGTTACTAAGTAAACAGGTATGAACATTGTCAAAAGGATACTAATCTAACGAGACCTCTAGAAAATAAAATTGGGTATCCAACTAACTGCACTTGCAGGATACGCCTGCCTTCTTTTCAATTGATGCATTATGTGCAAAAACTTAAATACCAGCAAGACATGCAAAAATGGGGATTAAGTGCTGAGTAAGGATTGTCAACAGCTATGCACGACTGGAACTATTTTACGTTGGATATTCTAGATCTAAGCCCAATTTAAAGTTTCTCTGGATTTAAATGTTGCTCAAACCTCACTGATGCAAAATCCAGTATCAGATATCCAGCTTATGTTTTAATTATACTGTAGTGCAACAAAGTAAGTAGAGGGGTCCTAGTTAAGGTTTCAAAAGCAACCCTGTTAAAAAGTAATATAGTAACCTTTTAAACCGAGAGGTATATATTAATAGAAACATGAAAAAACATAATCAGCAAAAAGCCATTTCCGTAATATTTCAGTCCCAGAGGGACAGATTATTGAAGACAAAAAATAACAAGTCTTGGTTAATAACAAATCAAAGAAGTACCTTAGATCTGGACACAGATGCTGCTAACCTAGAAGATTTGACTTGTTGCTGCGCAATTTCCATGGCCTTGTTACCGCCAATGAAATTTGGATGTGATGTATTTATGTAATCCGCCTGCAAGCAAGTTAACTCAAACCAATGATGAGCTAGAATATATAGAAAACATAAAGTTTCAGGCATCAGATTCAAAAAGAAAGGCAAGAGAACTGGAAGTTCTCAAAGCATCAGAACAGTAAAAGAGAAAAAGTTATTACAAGCACAACCAAGATTCCCATTAGTACAGATGGTGTTCAGAGAGATGCCTCTGTATGTGTGGGTTGTCAGGTATACAACTTACTTTCCAGGATAGGAAATTCCAACATGGTATATATATGGAGTAGCAAACTCATGAGTTATTGATGAAAAAACTGATAAATGCACAATAAAATAATCCTTTTGTCTAACTAAGGTTCTGTTTACAGGTGTAATTACGTAAATAAAATAAACAAAAACTTTGTAGTCAGCAGCATGGCCTATCCTATGGTTTAGTAACTCGCACAAAAGCACAAGCTAATACTTGCTCTATAAAACATCCAATATGAGATATCGTCCAACTATTTTCTTTTGTGAAAAGAAGGATAAGCTTCTTAGACACAATTGTGCTCTTTTTTGTGCATCCTACCACAATCTAGGTAGGAAGTTCAAAGGAGATGTGTTTAAGCACATAAGTCTGGAACACCCAATTAAAAAGCCATAGGACCATTGTATAAACCCTAAGAGTGATTATTTCTCTGATCTCCTCTCCTCTCACTCCCTATTCCCACACGAGAGGGGGAGAGAGAGAGAGACCCCACTCATAACTCCCTCACCACCAAATGCTGCACGGACGAGACTCCAGTGTCGAAGCTTTCCTCTCTCCAACAATTGTCACTCAGCTGAAAAAGGCTACAGATATTTATCATCTGGTTATACCAATATCCACATTCATTGCTCCGACGGTTCGCTCCTGTGATTATTTCCCTAGCTTCAGGTGCAGCTTCCACTCGCAACTTGTATAGGTGACAGGTGACTACTAGACACCTATTTCACTTTCTTCTATCCACTCTCTCTTTTTATTGGGATTGACATTCCTTCACCCTTTGGCATAATGTGCCTTAGAGATGAATGCAATTTTCTATAGCAAATTGTATCATCTTACCTCTTCGTCTAGGCTCTTTATAGTCAAGAAAAACTTGGAGGGTGCTCCTTGGTTTCATGAGCTTAAACTACAATCCAAAATGTAGGTTTACCTACATGCCAACTGGCCACCTAAGTTTTATGGCATGACCATCTTATGCTCATAATAACTTGGCTAGGAATTTGACACCAACTTAGACGGTTGACGCCAGATCCTCCAGTCATAAAACTTCATCAAATCTTGTATGGGGTTTTCTTATGTTCCATAGCCGACCACATTTTGATGGGGGAAAGGCTTGGATGATGATGATGATGAGGGATGAGGGATTTTATTCTGCTCTCAATCTACTTTTCAGCTTCTGTTTTTTCGCTTAACCGCTGATCCTGTTCTGTCTTGCTTTCCTTCTTACTTTTCTCAGTTTCAAAAAGTTGGCAAATGAAATCAGTTCCCAGCACATTCAATCAGTGAGAAAAATGATTATGTTCTACAAAAGTCTACGACACATTTTAAATTATCCAAGCCTATTATTTACTGATGTTATGAGCACTTTGTTGTGCCATTAATCCTTACTGATTTTGGCAATCATATTTACTAAACATAATCCACTTGGATTATGGAACAGCTGCTTAGACTCCTGGGCAGCAGCTTAGCATCTTGTCAATATGATTACGTTGCTTAAATTGTCCTCCTAAAATAGTAATGATTTTCAAGTAGTCTATGATAGTGTAGTACATACTACTACGTATCTAAGAAGTCAAAGCTTGGAAACAAATAATTATACCAAATCTATGGTCCGACAACTCTGCAAAAGGCAACAAGAAAATTTCAATATCCTGCTTTTTCGGTAATCAACTGCTTACCACAGGAATAGCAAATAAATGGCCTTCAAAATCCAATATAAATGTAGCATAACAAATTGCAACATCATTAATTTTTGCAACTTGCCTCAACTATGATTTCCACTTGGATCTTTTAATCTATTTGCAGGAATGCCATGCAACTTTGAAATTTCTTTCAGCAAAGGATAAGTTCTCTATTGAAGGCCTGTGTTACAGTGTTAGCTTAACCGGTTTGATTTTGGATGCGAAACAAGGGGTTCAGAAAATTACTAGCTGGCATTGCAACTCCAACTAATAAACCCCAACTTGACCAAATGGAAATCAGGTTTGATTTTCTCTCATTTAACTGGGATTTCCAACTATGTCAAACCCAATCGACCACGTGGATATCAGAATAGAGATGCTGCGCTTTCCCACTATCAAATCCACCCTCTAAGACACAGAACGAAATGTAAAAGTACCAATCTGGGTGCTTTTATCCACTTGGCATTGTGTAATTTATATGCAAATTATATTGAATGAAATAGTGATGTTCTCATCTTTGTTGTCAGTATCTTACGATACATGATATGTATCTTATGATACAATATAACCTATAATATGATTCATTGAAAATAAGACAGGGACAATTTATCTTACGATGAACTTTTTGTATCGTACAATATGATACATATCCCCCAATACAGCATATCGTCCAATATAAAAATTGCAAAAGGTTACATGCATTTTCAATGGATTAAACCTGACTTTTAAGTGGTTTAGAAAAAAAAATTATATCCGACACTACAACTCTAAAAGTCGACTTGAATAACCACATAACCCTTTAAAACCCTTTAAAGTTTTTTAGTTACAGACCCTTAGAAGCCAGAAACTTCTAGAAGGTCAACGAATCTCAGTAAGAACCTCGATTCGACGGTTCTTACTTAGGAGCTTGTGGGGAGCTCGCTTCTCCGATGACGGAAGCTCGTTTCTCCGGCGACGGAGCGCGTTTCTTCGATGACATGAGCACTTCCCATAATATGACCATAATTTTAAAAGATGACATAAATTTTGGAAAGAAAGTTAAAAGATTTTTAACACACATTTATCAAAGTACAAAGAAACTAAAGATTATTTACCTTAACATCATAAAAATCAACATGAGAATGATCTTTCTGTAACTTTGAACTGAACTTTATAAATTCTAATAAATATTAAGATATTTATAAGTTTTGATAACAATAATTAATATATACAAAAAATTTATTAGTGCACGCTCCCAACTTTAGACTCTTCTAAGTAGTCGCGTTCCCCCGCTCCCGCTCCTGCCCCCGCTTCCGCTTCTGGCTTCTAAGTACAGACCTCTTCTAACTCTTTAGACAAGCATTTCCTCTCGAACATCTTTCATCAACTTGCATCATCTCCATTGACAATATATAAGTATATAACATATTAGGGGATGGCATCTAACATATGTGAAGGCTCCCACAATTCAGACTAACTGATTTTCTCTATTAAAAAAAGGACGTCTATTTTCTGCTTCTAGATACTTCTCAATTTTAGATTTCTTGAACCTTCTCTATGTTTTGGTTTAGATTTTTATCAGGACTTTTCTATCTATGTTCTTTAAGGATTTTTATAATTTATACATTGTTCAGAAACTATAATGTACAATAGAACATTAAATGAATGTCAAAATTGTCAAACACATTGATTATTAAGGTTCAATTTCTTGTGGATGCAATGATGCTATACTAATGACTAATGAATAATAGCATCATGTAATGCTAAGTTATATTTTTTTTGCTCCTAATTGGTGACTTTATGATATGCTTGACAACACTCATTGTTAATGTGTTAAATTTATCATATATGTAGGGTTGTATTAATTTCCAATCAAATTTACTACCTAACAATGTATCATACTATAAGATACATGAGACAATAATCAAGAAAACCAATACACGGTACAAATCTCGATTTGACAACCTAGGTTGTCATTAGTGTACCTCATAATTCATTGCTTCAATTCTTGTCTTTTTCAGAAGCTGACTTATTCTTCTACTGTCTCTTATTGTTATCCAGTGTCTCTTAAGTATTATGATCTTCTTGCTCATAAATTTTGTGCTTCCTCTCAGTTTACCGAAAACCCTAGTACTCTGTATATCAGACTCACTGGATTGAAGACCATCACAAGAGAATGCCAGTACTCTTGTCCAATTTCAGGCCAGACCGAAAAAATTTCTCCTTAGCACAAGCCAAAAGATACCATATGTTCATAAATGGTTCCATAGCTCTTACCATCATTGACATAATTAAATATACACTGAAACTAGTTCTCGTTTCTCAGAAACACTTAACAAACCCTAAAAATAAGTTTCGATTGCTAAGTAGCCTGATACCAGAACCAAAGGCATGTGCCATCCTACCTCTTAGACAACATGTTTAGATAACATGATAATTCTCATAGATTAACATCATGAGTCATGGTTGTTTAGGAAATATTGGCACGTGCACTATAATAATTCGATGATCTATATAAATTTGGCACATTGCAATATAGAGGGCGGTATTGTTCATACGCCATGCCAGGTTTCTTAACCAATGGAAACCATCTATCATTTTCAAACTTGAAGGTACATAACCTTTAATTCTTAGAACATTTCTCTGAATATCTCTATCGCTGCCTTCTTACATCAGCTTTCATGAACAAAGCAAAGATTGGGTTCTAAAAATATAATAGTTTTAGAATTGAATGTGTCCAAAACTGGACTCATTTTGACGTAGCAACTCATGAGAATCATAATTGTCAGACCCTATGATGCCAATACATCACACTACGAACATAAAGTGAACCCTTTAATCACAAGTCACACTATTTGTGCTCCTTGTCAGCTTCAGGGATTTTGAGGCAATTTGCAGCCAAGCACGTGTAAAATAATAATCAAGTTTTTTAGTTTGAGCCGTCCATTTAACTAAAACATGTCCATCTTGCACAGAATGGAAATATAGTTTGGATCATCCCTTACCTCCATTTCAATAATATGTGTTATCATTGACTCCGCAGGTTGAAGATTATCTCGTAAGAATTTCCCTATCACCTCATCCATACACTTCCGCAAAACAGGGAAACGCTGCAGCTCATTTGATAAGCATCGGTGGCTCATCTGAAATGAGTATGAAATTCTCAACATTAAGAAAAAAGGAATTCTGATATTAAAACGGATTAAAATTTTGTAGTGGACAGAATATCACAAGAGTTCTACAAGACTCTACCTTCATCAATTCGTCATAGATAAATTTTGCACACTGAAGACTGGGATCTAATAATCGACTTATCTGCCTCCGGACAAGATTTTCAAATGGTACCTATAGATTTGCACCATGATGATAATGTTGGTCAATAAGGTAAAAGAAATGAAGAAAAACATAGATCCAGCTTAATATTCGTAACCCTCGAGCAGGCAGAAACACTGTTGGAACACACCTCTGGCACAAACAAAGAACTTCTAGTGCCAATTGCATTTTGAATAGCCATGCGGATATCTTCGTCAGTCACGTCATCAAAAGGATCAACTTCCTACAAGAATCCAGAAAACATTTTATGCAGGTAGAAAGGGGAATTCATAGGACAAACTTATCACAAATGCACCACATAGACTAGATTGATGCTACAATTAGCCTTTTGAACGATAAAAGGCGTAAGAAACTTGTTCCAAATTATATGTGAATATAGCATCAACCTCGTTATACATATACTCGGAAAGTAAGGCCAATTATGTACCTCTAAGCTCTTCACAAATATTGACTGAAAAATGTAGTGAATTCGTGCTCCACCAGAAAGCTCAGACGTCGATAATTCTTTATTTTTGCCTTCCACCGAGGAGGAAAAGGCTGTGGAAAATGCACTTGTAAGTTGCTTGAATAAATATTTATGGGCTTTGAGTAGTTGTAAATCCGAAGAAAATGTTCCTTGCAGTTCAACTCAGAATTCAGAACACATCCTCAATAATCCCTTAGCATAACTAATCATATTTTCATTTTACCAACTATTACCAACTATGTTGGACATGACTCAAAAGGAAAGATGGAGAAGATAATGGATAACCAGTAAGAAACTTCTAAACAGTTGAAGCTGGGTGATGCAAAATGTTGCGAAAGAAGCAATTAAAGGACTGCTAGGAGAGGCCCTCGCTTGAGCTGGCCTAGGTGGCATTAAGTAAAAGTCAGAGCAGAAGATGAATATGGATGACAAGTTAGAAACTTTTAAACAGGAGACGCGATGCATGATCTTGTGAAAGAAAGCAGTTACTAAGCGGCCAGGAGGGACCTTAGTTAGGAATGAGCTATAGGTGACATTAAGGGAGGTCAAGTCAAAATGAGATTTCAGAAGCACAACATGTGGGTATGAAACCAGGTGTTAGTCATTCGGGGTTCTGAGACTTCAAAACCAGATGTTAGTCATTAATTACGTTAAATCCTGGATAAATAGGATTTTGGAATTGCACACTATATTTTATGGTTCATTTCTCTATAACAAAAACAAGTATTTCAAATTTTGATTCTTAAATCCCATATTATAGTACGGTGACACCATGATCTCCTCTCTTCTTCTTTTTTTCCTTTTCCTCGCAACCACCAAAACCATCTCCTCAGTCATTGGAATCCATCGACACAGGTGGTGCCTCCCACTCGGATCATTAGAAATCTCAGTAACATGGTTGTCCATGCAACCGACCCCGGCAGAGGCGGCAATGGAGAGTGATTTCGATCACAGCTAGGTCAGTAAAGTCAGTTTCCCATTCGCCACAGGGATCGATGTAACCTGTGCTCTCTCGTTTCAAGGTGTGATTTCTCACTGACGTTCTGATGGAACAACTCGCCGATCAGATCCCACTTCACCTTCTAGGAGTCGGGCAGCCTGTAGCAGGAACCAGCAGAGCACATGAGAGAGTCCAACATGATGGCAATAGCAATGATGATGAGAGGCGATTGGAGGAACTTGAGGCACTCTTTATTGTTACCTCTGCCACTTTGCTAGATCCACCACCATAGATGGGGATGGAAAAGATATGGTTTTGCTGCTCCAACCATCGAGTCACTCTCTCTCGTCATTTTTTTCCTTTATTTTCTGTTGGGTTTGGTTTGACTTTCTATGTGGAGGAAATTGTATCTACGGGTTGTGAGGCATGAGAGGATAACTAGGAATAAAGAAAGATGAATAGGTGTTGGAGAATGTGATGTGGGTGCTTAAGTGTACTGGAGCTGGCAAGAGGAAAAGGAAACCTGTAGAAGTAGCAACAAGACCTTTGTAGAATTTGTAGACACTTAGTTTCAGTTTCTATTGATGTTCATGATGAGTTGCATCGATACGGAGCTAATAATTCGCTCAAATGTATGAACATTTTACAATGATTCCTTGTTTTATTTTTGTATAATATAGTTTAAATCTAGGTTAATAGTTTAGAGGATGATGTAACTAAATAGATTTTAGCCTTTTAAATTAAGATTTTTTTTATAATTGGTCATTGTCGAATCTGCATCAACATGATAAATGCCTGACTTAGGTCCCTTCCTATGAGTTGGGGGAAAAAAGATGGTATCTTTAAAATGGTGATTCATAAACATGGTGTGCGTGTGGTTTCATAATCATAATCTCAACCCTAGACATTACGAAACAATTGTGATTCCTCTGAAATCAGTATGATTATGATTATGAAATCCGGTATGCATTGTGTTTCTGAAATCTTGTTTAACTAATCCCTTAAAAAAAAAATTCAATATTAAAAGAAATAAAAAAGAGTAAATAATGTATATAAACAAAACAAACAATGGGGCCTAAACAGGCCTAAGTGGGGTAAGACGTGCTCCAGTTCCTAAAGTATATCCCATGTTTATGGATCACTGAATGCTGAAGGCCCTGTAAATGTTGGCTACACAGTGTATGCAGTTCATTCTTAGTACTAGTAAACATTATAAGTTTTGCACGATAATCATCATATTTATCAAAACCTTCTCCCATCAGAATAGGGTAGACTATGGAGCATAACAAAGCTCCATAAAGGAGCTGACAGTTTTTACGTACGGCTGTCAACATGACGTCAACATCCTTTATATCTTAGTAAAGAAAGTTGTGTACAATAATACCATGGGAAAATGGATTATAGTATTCGAGATCAAGACAGGATCTAAGCCTTATTTCATGCAAAAGTGTACCACATGCTGGATTCAAAAAAGTGGAGCAGAAAAGGTCCAAAAAGAAGAAATCATAAAAGTTGGAACCATGTATAATCGGCTATACAGAAGAAGGTTACTAGTTTTTCATAAAAGTTATTTGTCAAATTCTACTATAAAGGGGTTTAACACCCGATAATTGGGTTCAACTTGGAGATCAATGCAATATTGAAGTGCCTAAGATGAATAGAATCTCCAAGGGAGTCAAACTACTTGGAAGAGTCTTAATAGAGCAAACTAGCTCCACAAGCCAGGCCTTATGTGATATTTCTGTGTCAGGCTAGGGCACTACAATTGGTCTTGAGTTGTAGGCCATTATCCAATCAAGTCACCTTGATTTAGGTTAAATATGACAAACTGTCGTGTATTATTCAGTATTTACTTTTCAGACCTAAAACTTATTGAAGTATTTCAAGCTAAATTCTTATATGAAAATTGTCACATAATACGTCCTAAGATTGAGTAAACCTTAAATCAATAATGTGTGGAGTTCATAATTAACATTATAAAGCTAAAAAAGATAACAGTAAGCCTAAATGAAAGCGTGTCATTCAAGGGACTTGGACAAAAGCTGGGATTGGAGCCTATGGAGTTTTTAAGCTGCATTCTTAGTGGGACTAGTTGAGCATGGAATAAGCTTTGTTTAGGTTGAAAAGTTTCTGACCTGACCAAGATGAGCCTTACCAGAATGGCCTGTTGACGCCCATGGTTATCTAGGGTTCAAATTCCATTGGTACCTCCTATATTGACACTATAGAGACAAATTAATTCTTAAATTACCCAAAAGCAAGCCATTATATTATTTGGTAGCTCTTTAGGATACAAGACTTCACTATATGTATGGTAGCACCCTTTAGACCAAGGTTTGCAGTACCGATTGTATAATATTGTTTTGGCATGTCCGATTCTATCAAATCCCCATCGAAACCGGATTGGCATTTGAAGATTATCCGTACCAAAGGGAAAAATTAATAAACAAGGCATGGAAAAACAATCAATACCGTCACAATAATTTAAGCCTCGAAGACCAATATGTTTTATATTGTGTTGATAATATTCACTGTCAAAACAGTGTAACCATTACCATATGTCAACGTTGTATATTTATATTAACGACATTTATCTATCTTAAAATTATTCCATTTGAAAACATCTATTGTGGGTGTACTTTGTCTAAAACAACAACAAAAAAGCCTTTATCCCAAATTTTTGGAATCGGTTGTTTCAATCCTTTTCTTCCTTTCGGGTTTGTTAAGGGTCATATCATATGTAATGCCAACAAAAATAAATATCTATTATGCAGGCATTTATTCAAAAATGTTAAATATTATTACATTCAAAACCAACAGAAACACCAAGCAATACATAAGTTATGCCTAAATGTATCAAATATTTTTCTAGTTTTTTTTAAAATGAATATTTATTGTTATTTAGTTTTATGAAACCAAGAACTCCAAAACTCCAACCAGAAATTGTTGTTGACACTAATACTAATTAGAAGGGTCCGAATCCAATTCTGGCAGTGTTCTAAATGGCGGTCGAGACGGCCGCCTTGCGCCGCTCTATGCACCACTTTGGCCGTTGGCGGTGGAGTAGGTGACCAGCGGAGGTTAGGCGGCATAGGCGGAGGTGAGGTGGCATAGACAGACGCCTAGGCGGAGCAATACCTGACTAGATGTTTTGGCAAAACAGTTTTGCAAGCATTATGGACCTATGGTTCACTTCTACAAGACTGGAAATTCATAAATCTTTGTTCTACAACTTAGTTGTGCATAAAACACCATTAAAATATGCATATTATGCAAGAAAAAGTAATAAAATAGTAAAAATATCCAAAAATGTATCAAGCGCCTAGGCGGTGCCTAGGCGTCCCTCTCCGCCACGCACCCACCTACCATTGTTTAGAATCTTGGATTCATGTATTGTGAACCTTGCTTTAAACATGAGTGACCTATCCTAAGCAATATAGGTTAGGTTGATAGCTTTTATACTAAGAAGTCACATACTCCCTTAGGTAGGTAGATAAAGATTCACATGTTTCCCATCCCCATCTCTCTACCTATGCTATTCATGGAGTGCCAAGTTTGTAATGGAAAGTTGAGTGTTGAATTAAAAGTTGCACAAAAGAGGTGTAAAGGGAGCAAGGATGATAAGGATTCAGGAAACAATTTTGTCAATGTTTACCTTCACAATATTTTGCAAGGATGTTCAAGATTTGTACTCCCTGACCAACCTGGAAATGAAACATATAGAAAGAAGTTGCTATAATTGAGTTAAAACATGAAAGCATTATAACAAGTTGATTCCATCAGATAATATTTAACTTATACAGTGAGCAGTCGGTCAAACTCGCTAAAGGTCACATTGGAGAGTAAATTAAAATAATACATATATCAAAATAATTCATGCAGCTGACATAAACATTATGACTAAAACTTTGAAAAGAAAAAAGACAGTCGTGCATATTGAGTCATCGACATAAGTTAAATATTATATTCTGTGATAACGCCAGTTTTCATACCATTTTAATTGTTAATGGTACGGATGTGATAGCCTAAAGCACTGAATAGAAGAAAAGAACTCATGCAGCTGACATAAACATTTGGTATAAAGGCTATGTCAACAATGTTGTTATTGCTGTTGTTGATGATGTTCTTCCCAGGTAGATTAAAATAAGGTTTCTTGAGTTTTACTATTTTCACCAGCGAAGCCTCTAATCCTCCTACAATAAAAAAAAACCTACAGATCCTTCTTTGTGGTTGAAGTTTATGTGAGATATTTAAGTAGGATACATGTAATTCTCCTCAAAAGCAAACAGGTAACCAACTTGTATAGATCCTTATTTGAGGTTGAAGTTTATGTGAGACATTTAAGTATGATACATGTGATTCTCCTCAAAATAAAACAGATAACCAAGCTATTACATTGTGTCAACTGTTCCCCATTACTAGAGCAGCTATTACATTGACCAGCAAATATTATATGGAAGTTAAAAGAAGAAACTACTCGTTGGGGGATAATCTATCTTATCATTCCAGTTGCATAGTTCTTTAACGCTTGAACATATCAGAAACATTTAAATCAACCTTGTTACTCCTTTGAACGCTACAACAAGAATGAAACCTTTATCCCAACTTCTTGGGTCAGCTGCTTGAATCCTTTTCTTCCATTCAACACGCTCCTTTCAACTTGCTTAAAAAGAATCGACTCAGACGGCTTTCATTCAATTTTTCTTGTCAAGGTTAGGTCTGCAAATGAACGGACAGCTCACATGATCGACTTGACTTCATTAAAGAGTGAGCTTGAACATGAAAATGAGCACAAGGTCCTTATTCCTTAATAAGTCAACTTGAACATAGGAAGCTCAGCTTGTGGGCTAACGAACAAGCTCGGTCATGATGGTCAACGAGTATTCGACTTTATAACTTGACTAGGACTCTACTTGACTTGGGTCGGCACAAGTTATATACTAATTATTTTGAACGGATACTAGTCACGTGCATGGCCCAAAACTGAAACTACTATGCTAGTGTTAATAAAAAACAAGCACAACCCACAGTCTAATGGGTTTTTCATCTATATTGGTCATATAATACACTCAGCTTAACTCAAGCTCCAGCAGCTCGTGAGCTGCCCCCAAACCAGGCCAACATGCTCGCAAGCCTATCGAGTTTTGAGCAGCTTAAACACATTTCAAGTTAAGAGTTTGATTTGATACTTTCAGGCCATAAAGGAGTCAAGCTTGAACATGTCAAGATCGACTTGGATCAATTTCAGCACTATTTAAGGAGTTTGAAGCACTATCAACTTATAGCAAGATGAACTAAGAGAGTAAATGACTTCCGTATCTTTTTGAGCTTTCGAAGTAGTGTAAACTCTGAAAATAGGCAAATTACAGGCATGAGAGCTGTAGCTCTAGAATGAGAAATCAAGTACTATTGCAAACATGCCTCATACAGATCATTTCCATTTCAGATTTTAATGCTATTTGATGGATCACAACTCTAGCGTTAGAACTCTACTGATAAAGAGATAATTTAGGGCCTCACACAAAGAAACACCATGCTCTGTGCAACATGTCAATGATATTGCCATATACCTTTGATTCAGGTACATCTCCAAAGGCTGCATGTTCCTTTGCTACAGCCACTAATTGAGCATTTATACGAGATTTCAACTCTGGAAGCACAGCTTTGATATGTTGTACCAAAATCTGTAAAGAAATACTCAAAGTCATCAGCAGCAGCAGAACGAATTATACATTCATGCTTAACATCACAATGCTAAGGTGATTCAACAGATGTTCATAAGAGAGAGATTTAAATTTCAGAAGAGATTAGTGCTCTTACATAGAGCAGTCACAAAGGTGGAAATTTGCATAAGTCCTTTATGTCCTTACCTGATTCAGTTTCTTAGCTAATTGAGGGATCCCACAGCAATTAGAGAGGCCATGATATACCTATAAGAGGCATCCTATATCAGTAATAACTTAAATTTTCTATAAAGAAATCACTCAAGTCTCATAGTGGATTATGGCGGAAGGAAAGAAAATTGTATAATCATACCGGATTACGGCGGAAAAAGCTTTCTTCAGAAGCAAGTGCATCTTTGATAGCTCGGCTTTCATTAATATCCTGCACGGTTACAGAATAACGCAATCTGGTTAAGCCTACAGACCCAACAGGACAATTAATTACTAATAATAGACAACTTCTCGGTTGCAAAATTTGATGTTGATTGGAACTCTTTTTGCTATTATTATACCCACATGCGAGTCCATTTTTTAAAATCATTACTACAGCAAGAGCAAACTAGGAACCGTGTTTGACAAGGACAGACATCGCAATCACATGTTCACTTTGGAGTTTGGATACAATATAATTGCACCAAATGCAGACTCCAATACTTAGCAGAAACATGGATGTGATCGAGGAATATAGTCTGAAAAATCAAACCCTTCATTTACCCTACATATAAAATGAAAATTCTGCGGTATGCATGTTGTTGTTACACATTTTAAAGTTATTTAACTTAGTTACATAATTATTTGTGTTAAAGTCATGTTTATTGATGTTAGGATGACTTAATATGTTTTATCATACTTGATCAGTATAAAGAACTTTACATTTTCATATACTAAATGTTAAAGATCCTCATGTCAATATAGTACCAATACCTTTGTCAAATCATGCATTTGTGCAGCTACAGCAAAGGCACACGTCACATATCAATTGGATAAAACATATATGAGATATCATTTTATCAATCAAGCCAATATACTACCAACAGTTAGTGAAATCATGCATCTTTACAGGTACAACAAAGACACATGATTTATCAATCAGATAAAACATATATGAGATATTATTTTTAAAGATGAACAGATGTAAAGGGCGTACATATTGACTACGGTTCACCACACCCACATAGCCAAGTCTAAGAGGGATCACATGTCCAAGTAAGAAGCTGCGAGCATCAGTTCCTTTATCCATAATATCCAACTGAAGCCAAACAAAAACAAGCAAGTATGACTCATCGGCCAAAATATAAGGAACCTAAAGGATGGAACATGTAAATCTACGAAAGAAACCTTAGTGATGACACCAATTGTTCGGGAACCTGTCATGAACAAGTAGAAAACATTTGTCTCAGAACTTCGTGTTTAACCGATTTTCGGCATTGTCTGCCTAATGATACTAATGAATGATTGTATTTACTATTTACTTGACGCCTGAATCATAAATAAAAAAAAACTATGGCATTTACCATCTGGGTCAGCAATCCTTGCCATCTGAAGTGCGTCAGAATTTGCTAGATCAGCATTTGCTGGTGATACAGCTAATATTATGCAAGTTTCATGCTTGATATATGATAAGATTGTTGTTCTAATTCTTGCCTCAATGTCACTCGGTTGATCACCAACTGGCACTTTAGTTATTCCAGGTAAATCAACCAAAGTGATATTTAGAACATTTGGAGAAAAAATCTTCAAACGAATTTGTTTGTCTGAAACACCCTTGTTCCCACCAGCTTCTCTGTCAGTTTCAGCCTGCAAACAACAAGATTGTAAGCAGTTTGAAGCCAAATTAGCTAGTGGATAAAAGAGAGAACAATGATTATAACTTTATTTTAAGATATGTCAAATAGTAGAACTATGACAGGTTAATGAAATGCACACAAATACAGATGCACAATGGGAAACAGATCAATTCCTATATGTTGTCTATGATAGATACAATTACAACCTTCATTGGATAAATAAGTACAAGATGAAGTATATCATAATTTGACAAAATTATGTAATGAGTTGTTCTGGAATATTTTCAGTGATCTGTTGATGATCAAGAAAACAAACATATGGGGTTAGATTAGTAGGGTTCCCTTATAGTTATAGACCAGGAAAAATGGCAGCCAATACCATCTGACAAAATGAGGATCACTAAAGGCTACTCAAACAAATCCCCTTTTTACTACCAACAAAAAAATCTTGAAAGTAAAGAAATTCTGCAAGATGTGTATTGCTTAACTGATAAAGTGGTTAACGTCTATGCCTCCAGTCGCTTGCTTCAATGGAAAAAAAAAAGTGAGAAACTTAACTTCATGTATGCTTGTCTGAAAACCTAATAAGTTGTTGCCAGGCTATATCTTTGAACAGTAAGAATGGATTATCAAATCAAACAGGTAGATACGATTGTTGACCCAATGTTGACCAATATCTAATTAGAATTTCGCCAGTTGATTTTCTCCCTTCAAGGAAGATCCCATTGATTGTCTTTGCTGCCAAATACTAACCATCATTACCTTTTATGTTTTTTACTCATCTATATTTTCCTTCTGGCTATTTTTTTTCCTTCAATGGTTTTGGTTTCTTTTAGTTTTCTCCTCCAGTTCTCTTCTTTTACTCATCTACTTCTCCTCTGCTCCTCATCATCCCTGCTTCTGCTGCCGCAATACAAAGATTCAATTGATTGTTTTTGCTGCAAAATACTAACCATCATTACCTGATGTCGTGATGTTAATTTCTTTTTTTATTCATCTATACCTTCGGGATCTTTTTTTTTCCTTCAATGATTTTGCTTTCTTTTAGTTTTGCCTCCAGTTCTCTTCCTTCTTTTACTCATTTCCTTCTCTTTTCTTCTCTTCTCCTCATTATCCATGCTTCTGGTGTGGCAATACAAAGAGTTCTAGATTTCTTTATGCTTAATCTCATGAGTTTTGTCACTGTTAGGTTATGTTATAAGAGTTCTTAGAAAGTTGGTATTGCCTTCCTAATAGTAGTATTTAATGGTTTAGTCCAGTGACTCAAAGGTGAAAGGCAAACTCAAGGTGCTACAGCCCCTTATGACCCAAGGCACAAGACGCAAAACGCTTGCCTGGATATATATATATATATATATATATATATATATATATATATATATATATATATATTGGAATAAGGGTGAATTTATTCCTCGCATATAGCGGAAAAGGTATTACAATACATAATATCACAATATCACAACTTCCCAAGCCCCAAATTATAGTATTATGGGGCCATTACTGATACATCGAATTTTATGTTATGTAGAATTCCAATAGGGGGGGTAGTCAAGCCCTCGAAAATACACGTTACTAGACGAGTCGTCTTTCTCCGGATGCGCCTAAGGTGCGCCTTTCATCAAGGTGCTCCTTAGGTGCATCCAGAGAAAGACGACTCGTCTAGTAACGTCTTTGAATATATATATATATATATATATATATATATATATATATATATATATATATAGTGTAAGCTATGGAGCATAAGAAAGCTCCATAAAAGATTTGACAAAGTTTTATGCTCGGTTGTCGACCTGACGTCAATCCTCAATATTAGTGTCAAATTTCTAGCCAAGGTAGTTATCAGCATGAGGGTCATACCATAAAACCTAGGTGGCCAAGTGGCATGTAGATACTCTTACCTTTTGGGTTGTGGTTTAAGCTCGTGCAACCATTAAAGAACCCTCCAAGTTCCCTAGGCTATAA
This sequence comes from Iris pallida, assembly GCA_029216955.1. Taxonomy (NCBI): domain Eukaryota; kingdom Viridiplantae; phylum Streptophyta; class Magnoliopsida; order Asparagales; family Iridaceae; genus Iris; species Iris pallida. The sequence goes on along the minus strand of JANAVB010021798.1, from coordinate 10,910,159 downwards.
AGAGTCTAGACAAAGATGTAAGATGATACAATTTTCTAAAGGTAATTGCATTCATCTTTATAATACATCACGTCAAAGAGTGAAGGAATGACAATCACAATAAATGGGGGGGGGGGGGGGGGTGTATTATCAACTCACGTATTGTATCTTTATCGTGTATAATAGTATGATATAGTAACTCTAAGAGTTTAGGTTTGTACTTAGACTGATACAAGTCTCATAAAAAAATTATTTGTTTTTTACAAGTTTTTCTAGTTCCAGATGTCATATTCTTAATTATATATTATATGACTCGAGTAAAAAAAAATCGATACTACCCATATGTATTGTACTATATCGCATCATATCAACTGATACATAATGGAATGGTAGTGTGTGTGTGTGTTTTCCCTCCAAATTTAGGTAAATTGGTCGGGATCCATCTTGACTATTCAATTCTCTTAATGTCCCTCAGTTAAAACTTAAAACAAAAATATTTAATGTTTACTCAAATATAAAAAGACAAAATTGTCCTCACTTTAAGTTAGTTGGTCCATTTCTTCTCATGTTAAATACTCTTTCTTGACGTACTTTCTCTCTTCCGAATACAACCTCTCCCTCACCATCCTCCACCAAGCACAGCCTCTCTCTCCCCCCTTCACCAAGTACAACCCCTCTTTCTCTTCTAATAGTCTCTCTCTTACTTAACTTGCCCTCTTGTCTCTCACAGTTTTAACTCCTCTCTCATCCTCTTAACTCTCTTGTGTCTAGCTCTCACTCCATATTCATATTTTGGCACGACGCTAGGATTCCAGCCCAACATTCATCTTTCCTCGCTTTCCTATATGAAGGGTATCAACCACTTATTGTCATGTTTTGAACCAAAAATAACTCTTATAGAATAAAAATGCACATAACGGGTTTTAGTTGTTTGTGACATGCTAACATATATTTGTGATTTTTTATTACAATTATAACTTGTTACATAAAATTTTAATGCGCTACATCTATTCACAATGTGTTGCGTACATGTTTTATGTAATATTTTTACCGATTCAAAAAATATACATGTAAAAGGCTTTTGTTCAAAAATAACACATTATATATGTACATACCACATTATTAATTGATATAGCACGTTAAAACTTATGTAACATGTTAGGACTGATTGTAACATATTAAAAATATATTTAACATGTTGCGAATGACAATAACTTATTATACGTAGTTTTGTTCCATTAAAGTTATTTTCGGTCAAAAAAATTTGTATGGCCAAATTGTTGATATTGGACTCAAGTCCCAATATTATGCAAAAATATAGATTTAATATTTTCTCTTGCAAGTCTATAAAAGTATAGGTTTTAATAAAAATTTTGTAAGCCAGAAAAAGTATTCAGTAAAAGAATAATATAAATTATGTATTGAGAGAGGGTTATAGAGGTTGTTAGATGGGATAAAGATAGGAGAGATAATGTAGGGGAGAGAGGGGCAGTTGAGATTGCTAGACATAGAGATAGGAGAGACAAAGTAAAGGGGGGAGAGAGAGAGAGAGAGAGAGAGAGAGATCGAAGTGGTAAAGAGGAGAGAGGGAGTGAAATGAAGGATAGTGAAAGGAGAGAAAGAGGAAGCATGCACAAGCACGAAAGAGAGATAGTAATAAAGGGAAGGTGGTGGCTTTAACTTGAAGGGTAGTTTTGTCCTTTACCATTTATTTTTAGTTTTGGACAAAAACAAATATATTTATGGTGAAATAGGGACCCTAAAGGAGTTGAATAGTCAACAAGGATCACTACCAATTTACCAAAATTTGGATTGGCCGGAACTAAATAGGCTCCAAAAGGTTATATATAATAAAACCAGGAAATATATGGTTGTATGCAATAAACGTAATGAGTTAAGAATCCTCAATCATCTTAACACCCTTCCAAGCAACTATTATAGGGCCAAGAGGGGCGATGTCCCGAACTATTGGAAACCTTGAAATTTTCTAGTATAACTTCTAAGAAGGGCATAATGTTCCATAGAACATCATGTAATTCGAAATATAACTTAAGAGTCAATAAACTATAGATATACTCTTCTCTTTATTCTAGAATTTTCTATAGTGATTCTCTCTTATCTAGAATACCACCATCATCTTGTACCATAATCAAGAACCTAAACAAGAAATCAAAAATAAAACAAATAAAAGAAGTCATCAACATAGAGGCATATTTGCAAAATCCAAATACCTAACTTCCAATAAATCACAGAATTTTTTTTTGAATCAATAAATCACAGAATCACTTACGTAAAGAAAAAGAAAAAAAAAAACACTAATTCAAGGAATATCCCTTCTAAATAGTTTCAATTAGAACCACTAAAATATGTCTCTTTGACCAACAATTTTGACATCATCAGATCGCTTGAAGCTAGTAATTCACGCTATCTAATCGCTATCTAATCGTGTTCAACAACACAATATTTGACCAATACAATTATGCATTTTAGAGACATAGAATGCCAATTAACCAACAAAAAAAAAAAAATCTTTATGTTGTGTAACTTTACTATAAATTAAGGCCATCCATTTATCTCTCTCCCCAAAAATGAGTCAAGAAAACTATATGGGAGTACAACTACTAATATCGATAAATAAAAGAAGCAACTAACGAACTCAAAGAAACCCTAGACTTATTCCACCTGAATCTCCCTCCGGATCACAGAGAAATCGTAGAACCTCCTCCCCGGCAGGTGCAGGAACTCCCCCCACTCGTCCCCTCCCGCCCCCGCCTCTCCTCCTCCTCCCGCCGGCGCCGCCGCCAAGGCCCTCGACTGGTGGACGAGCTGCAGCACGAGGGGCCTGCGGGTGCATATGTCGTTGCCGCGCGGGAGGAAGTCCCTCCCGACGAGGGCCTCGAGGACGCTTGACTTGCCGCTGCTCTGGCTCCCGACCACCGCCACCTGCGGGAGGTCAAAGGTGGAGGGCCTCCCGAGCTGCGCGAATATGTCCTGGAGCTTGTTCACGATGGGGACCACCGTGTGGCCCACCGGCCCCGCGGCCGATTGAGCGTCTGCCATTGGAGATTTTCTAGGGTTAGGCTTTAGGGTTTTTTTTAGGGTTAGGATTTCGTGGAGTTTGGGGGAGAGGGAGGTGGGGTTTTGTACCGGAGGAGAGAGTGGGACTTGGGGAAGAAGAATGTGCGACTTCTTGAGGGAGAAGTAGGGGTATAGTTAGCGTAGACCCACCTTTCGGGAATGGGTGACAGTGCGGGTGCGGGTGCGGGTGCGGGTGTGGGTGCGGGAGGTTTAGGACGTGCTGAAATCCAGTTTTTTCTTATTTATAACTGCCTGCAGGGTAGTTATCAATTGGATCCTCTTCCTGTGTGGGATTGGGGAAAGAGAGGAGATTCTATCGTCGACGTCCAACCTTTACACTGTGTTTGGGAACATTTGGGGGGAGGGAAAGGAAAATGGAGGAAAGTTAATTTTTTCTTCCTTTGTTTGGATGGACAAAAAATAGGGAAAGGAAAAGTTTAAAAATAATTTTTTATTTGTTTATGGATATAGGTATAATTACTATTTCCTCCTTGGTATTCTCAAATGATGATTTAATTTTAACTTTTTGAGGGGTGGTGGGGTAAATTCACTCAAATTTCTCTCATCTCTCTCCATTTTCCTCCCACATTTGGGAGGAAATTTTTTTGGTGGGACCCACCTACTTTTTCCTCTCAAATTTTCCTCCCCCATGTTCTCTCTCCCTTTCCAAACACCATCATTTAAAATTTTCCTCTCACTTTTCCTTCAACTTTTTCCTTCCTCCCATTTTCCACCCTTCCCAAACGGTACCTTAGAGCATCTCCAACCCTATTGTGACTTTGGAAAAAAGTTAATGTCACATAGGAATGACAAAATTTTATTCAAAAGTTCTTCTCCAATGCAATTGTCAAGTCAATTGTGAAGCTTATGTGGCAAAAATTAAAGAAGACATTGTGAAGTTGATTGTCTTGTTCTAGACAATGCACTTGACAATGTCTTCTCTTCCATGTCATCAATTATGAATAAAAAAATATTAGAAAAAAGAAAGAAGATGAGTAGTTGTCTTAAAAGTTGTCTTGGAAGTTGGAAAAAATACTTTTTATTGTTTTCTCAATACTTTTGCATTGGAGAGAGTTTTTCTATCTCATTTGAGATATAATTTTGCCACATAAACAAGACATTGTCTTGTGGGTCATGCCACATAGGAGCCACCTATGACTCACAACACTTAACAAGACAACAGGGTTGGAGATGCTCTTAAGATAGGCGGTGGTAAAAAATTTAAAAGTAATACTATTATTACTATTAAAATGTGGTTGTAATTATTTATAATCGTCATGTACGTAGTAGTTGCCAATTGGTTCTCATTTTTTTTTTTTTTCATATAGAAAGAGGGGACCAATTGACAACTATTATGTGACTGTTATAAATAGTTACAACTTGTAATCCTAGCTTTTTCTTCTTTTTAATTTTGACTAATTTGCATATAACCTCAAGTATCATATTTTGCATATAAATAGTCGTAGCACTTAAATACCCACAAATTTTACTTATTTGTATTTGAATATTCAAAAGCTAGTAATTTTTGCATTTTGTTACTAACAAGGACAAATTTGCGCTCCTACTTTCATCACCTTCATCCTTTAAACGGAACTAGAAAAAATATTTAGGTTTATACTTTCATAAATGATAAAGTGTATGAAAAATCACACTTTTTTTTGTCCCCTCCAAATTATAAAATATGTTTGTTTAGCTAATAAAGTGAAACAATTGAAGAGTGGGATAGTGTACTACCACTACTAAAATAACCCAGATTAGCGACGTCAGGAGACGTCGCTAAATACACGAAATACGTCGCTAACAATGATTTGCGACGTATTTAGCGACGAAAAACCTACGTCGCTTATAGGCAAGTCGCAGATGGCAATTTAGTCGCCAAACGTCGCTATTTGCGACGCGTAGTTAATTGTCGCTAGACGTCGCAAAATGAGCGACAGATAGCGACGTATAAGTACGTCGCGAACATTGCGACGTAAAGCGACCACTAGCGACGCTTCAAAAGTTTATAAATGATGACGAGGCATGGCATCCACGTGGCCACGTGGGCAACGTAGCGACGTATATTAGCGACGTCGCGCGACGTAACGTCGCTAGTTAGCGACGTATAGCGACGTCTGTGTGACGTCGCAGTACGTCGCAGAACGTCGCTATCCGTCGCTAATATAAAAAAAATTTAAAAAAATATAATTGATATTTTTGTTATGCTGTGTGTCTGTGTTTACAGTGTGTGTGAAGTGCAGTGTTCGAACCATCGACAGTTTCGCTTACTGTTGTATGTTTTATCTTTGATAGAAAGAGCAACAGTTCAGGGTGCACTTCTCAGAGCTTCCTCTTCACGTCCTTCACCTTCTCGGGAACCTTTACGACGTCCGAGAAAGTGAAGGACGTGAAAATGAAGCTCTCAGAAATGCACCATGAACTGTTGCTATTTCTATCCAAGATAAAACATACAACAGTAATCGAAACTGTCGATGGTTCCGAACACTGTATTTCACATTCACTGTAAACACAGACACACATCATAACAAAAATACACAATATATTTTTTTAAAATTTTGGCAGCATCTCCTTTGTATATCAGATCATCGCTTATAACCCAGCGTAGGTATATTTGTCATCCCGTCGCAGATATCACAAAGTAAATATCACAATAAAAATAGGAGGCGGTGCAAAGTAAATATCACAGACACACATCCTCACAAACATCCAATAGAGTCAAATAAAAATGAAAGATGATAAAAAGTCTCCCACCAAGTGTATAAACAACAGTGTATGAATAAACAATTTGCCCATAGGGCCAATACATACAAGTCATAAAAAAACCAATAAAATCACTACGGACCCCTGCCGCGCAACTGGGATAGAATGTAGTCATACTGCTCCTGGGTGAGCTGTACCGTAGGGGCAGTAGGAGGCAGTACAATGTCTGGAGTCGGCGCCGGAGGCAGTACAGTATCTGGAGTCGGCGCCGTCGATGGACCCGGAGGACGTACCTGCTCCAGCTCTCGCAGTCGCTCACCATGCGCAGCAAGGGTACTTACCACCTTCTCAGTATACTGAGCGAGTGAGAGAGAAAGGCTCCTCTGCGATCCGTCCAGCTCGACCTGTCTACGCTCCGTGCGCTGCGTAGACTCGGTGAGCGTCTGCAAGTTGGCAGCTGCAGCCTGATGCAGACTCATCAGCTCCTGTATACTGCGCTCGACCGCATCAAATCGTCCGGTGACGATCGGAGGGTCGGATCGTCGCTCGACCGCATCAGAAATCTGCTGCTGCAACTCGCGACGCAGCTCCTCAATCTGACGACGAACATCCTCAGCTCGTGACGACGCCTGCGTAGCCGGAGACTGCGCACTGACAGAGGGGGCCCGGGATGACTCCGAAGCCAAATACGCGCCGTAGGATCCCGTACCGTAGTACGTACCCTTCTGAAGACCGCCAACGGCGGTCATCCAGAGCTCGTCCGGCGATGGCTCTGCAGGCGGCTGGGAGGAAGTACCAGCCCCTCCCTCTGCTTGCGCACTAGCAGCAGCAGCAGCACCAGCCGCCTCCTTCTGTAGCCGAACAAACTCGGCCTAGAACATGTTTGCTAACGTGTAAGTGTTTACTAAAGTCTATATTGATATCTATTTTCCTGTTTTCTAAATTATAGCCAGTTAATATTAGTTGAATAGAACGTACATATGCCTGCGTCGCCCTCTCGTCAATGAAGTCCCCAGCCCTCCGATGGGTGACCAGGAAGACGGTCACCATGTTCGGGTCCTCACCCTTCTTTACCTGTTAAAATATATTATCTATTATTAGTATTAAACATTATATCGAACTATATATAAATTAATGTCCGTCACAGGAAACGTACCAGACGACGAAAATGCTCCGTCATCGGAATGGAGCCGCCACACCACTTACCGGCGCTCGACCGCGCCACCTTGGCCTTCTCAGACCGCTCCTGGTACTGGCGTTCGCTGAATCTAGCCTTCATCGCAGTCCACTGCTCTGGCGTAATCCAACCCTGGATCGGACGTCCGGCGCGATCACGACGCTTCTGGTCGTCGATCGCATCACGGATGAGCTTGGCTATGACGGCAGGAAATTGGCCCTCGATCCTCGCCGTCCGGTGTGGTGGATAGAAATAGGTCCTCTACAAGAAGTAAAATACAAAAGTTGTATAATATACACAAATGATTATTAAAATTTAAAAATAAACAAATTTTTTACCTTGAAGTGGGCGAACCAAAAGGCCTTCCTATCTGCGGGAGCATCTGAGTAGTTGAGCCAAGGCCCACCATAGTTCTGCCTCACAAATGTCCCCAGCTGTCTCTGTACTGCAGAAGGCCGATATCTATACAATAATAATTTTTCATGAATATATATGTACATATAATCATTTGAGAAATATATAATAATTAATTAACTTACTTCATAGGCCCGTCCGTCCAAATCTCCATACGCGTCTCGTCCGGGGGAGCGCATGGAGGGTCGCTCTCACCTCCTGCCTGGGCAGGATCAGTCTGATCGCCGTCCTCCATATGATCGGCGTGGGCTCCCTCCATAGAGCCGTCGACAGTAGGAATGCTGGACGGGGGATCAGGGATGCTGGACGCGGGATCAGGAAGGCTGGACGACGAGGGAGGAGTCGCCAACCTGCTAGAACTGCCCTGTCCCGGTAATGGACCGGGAACAGGAAGGCTGAACGACGAGGGAGGAGTCGCCAACCTGCTAGAACTGCCTTGTCCCGGTAATGGACCGGGAACAGAACGGTACACTGGCGTACTCGGAGATGAGGATGAGGGTACGGAACTGCCCTCTCCATCCCCAGCCCGAGGCTGACGGGGCTGCCTAATATATAATCCTCCGCGTCGTCCAGATGGTCTAGTCATACCTGACAATAAAACATATGACAATAAAACAAAAAAATATATTTATATGATAGACATCACAGATTTTTGAAAAATATCATAGTCAAAAAGTGTCACTGAAGTGTCAATAAAAGTGTCAATAAAGTGTCACTGAAGTGTCACAGATTTATATGATAGAAGTGTCACTAAAGTGTCAAATATGATTATAAAACAAACGTACAGATTTAATCCTCTTCTGAAAATTCATCTAGTTCGTTTAGCTCATCTACTTCTTCTTCTTCTTCTTCTTCTTCTTCTTCTTCTTCTTCTTCTTCTTCTTCTTCCTCCTCTACATCTTTACTTTCATCTGCATCTTCCTCTTCAGATAATTCTACTTCTTCTACACAATTAGATGTGTAATAGGAAACTTCCGTCGTGTCCACTTCTATAATATTTGTTACAAGAGGTAGTTCATCCTGTTGATAAGCTATATCGTCAACCTCAAAAGTATTTCTAGCTTTGGTCTTGTATACTGCCCACCAGTCCGACCTTGTTGTTCCCCGTTTAGGATAACTTGTGAAGTACACGAGCTGAGCCTGACTTGATAGGACAAATGGTTCATATGCTTGATATCGACGCCGATAGTTTATATCAATAAGACCGTGCTTGTCCACTTTCCAACCTTGACCTTCAATCGGATCGAACCAATCACACCTGAATAACACAATCTTAGCAGGCTCTATTCCATAACTATATGTCAGCTCCACAATCTCCCGTAACACGCCATAGAAATCGTTGCCCGCATCAACATCTTTGTAGTTCGAAGATCTGATACACAAACAGCTGTTTTTGGTGGAATCGAGATCCACAAAGTTGTCTCTGATCGGGCAAGTTGTTGACTTGAACCTAAACCCATTAACACAGTAGCTTGGCATATTTTTGCAGCATAAATTGGTCCCTTGGCTAGCGTTCTAATAGACTCATTTTCAAGTCTTGCGTATGGACGATCGACCTAAATACCACGAAAGAAGCAATTAAGCTCATTCTCAATCAAGTGCATATACAAAAAGGTAATTACAGAGTTCTCAAGTCTTACATATGCACTCAACCATGATGGAAAATAATGCCTCATTTCTTGTTCTAGTTCTTCTTCTGTTATGTGTGGCCTACCCGACCTCACATCATCATTAAATATGCTGAAAACAACATCGTTCAATTAATGTAATAGTATAATAATTAACACTATTAAAATAATATAGACGTATTAATTACTTACCCCTCCAGTTTTTCTACTTCCTTCTCGTCACAGTTGAGTAATACATACACCTGAGCAGCCCTTAGCTCATCATCGTTCAGATATCTCTTTTTCATCTTACCCGATGGCTTTCCTGGAGCATTGAATACCTTCAGTATTGTATCATTACTTTCATGATCTCCCTCGTCGTTTCTGGAAGCTCTCGTTCTATTAGTTGTAACATGAGGCTTGAAATACATCGAACAAAAGTTTGTAATCTCCTCGAGAACATAGGCTTCACAAATAGAACCCTCGACCCGTGCCTTATTTTTCACCTTTCTTTTTAGGTGATTCAAATGTCGCTCGAACGGGTACATCCATCGATATTCGACGGGTCCACCAACACGTGCCTCATAGGATAGATGAATCGGCAAATGCTCCATAGAGTCGAAGAATCCAGGAGGAAACACCCTCTCTAGCTTGCATAGTGTTACCGCAATGTCCTTCTCTTGCTTTTCTAGACGATCAACGAGCAATTTCTTAGAATAAAGATCCCTGAAGAATATGCTAAGCTCCGTCAATGGATCCCAAACTGCCTGCGGTAAGAATTCCCGAAATGCAATCGGAATTAACCTCTCCATGAATACGTGACAATCGTGGCTCTTCATACCCGTCAATTTGTTTTCCTTCGGATCGACACATCTTCTCAGATTTGACACATATCCGTCTGGAAATTTTAGGCCCTGGATCCACCGACAAAGTCTCACTTTATCCTTCTTGTCCAGCGAAAAAATTGACTTCGGAAGGAATTGTTTTCCATTCTGCTGTATCAAATGCAACGCAGGGCGTTTGCATATTTCTTTTAAGTCCAACCTGGCCTTGGGATTGTCTTTCATTTTTCCCTTTACGTCCATCACAGTATTAATTATGTTATCAAACACATTCTTCTCAATATGCATGACATCAAGATTATGTCTGATCAGATTGGTACTCTAGTATGGCAGATCCCAGAATATGCTCCTCTTTGTCCAGTTATGAACTCTACCAAATCCATCGTACTTGTACACAGTTGTAGGATCTTCGATAGCACTTGAAAAATCTTTAACCTCCTCCTATATCGTGTCTCCGCACCACCTTGGCGGTGGATCACCCTTCTCTACAACGCCGGCACGGAAAGCATTCCTGTTCCTTCTGAATGGATGATCTTTTGGCAGAAATTGCCGATGACAATCAAAGAAGCACGACTTTCCGCCGTATTTCAAGCGGAAAGCCTTACTACGGTCCATGCAATACGGACATGAGAGACGGCCATGAGTGCTCCATCCAGATAACATTCCATAGGCCGAAAAGTCGTTGATGGTCCACATAAGGGTTGCCTTCATCTGAAAATTATGCTTCCTGGAAATATCGTACGTGTTAGCGCCTACTTTCCATAACTGATTCAACTCATCTATCAAAGGCTGTAAGTACACGTCAATGTTCCTCTTGGGATTGTTCGGACCAGGAATTATAACGGTTAGAAACATGTACTAAGTCTTCATGCACATCCAAGGCGGTAGGTTATACGGAGTAACAATCACAGGCCAGCACGAATACTGGGATCCCGAAAGACCAAAAGGAGTAAAACCGTCAGAAGATAGTCCCAACCTGACATTTTGCGGATCTGAAGCAAAATCTGGATACACTCGATCAAAGTGCTTCCACGCTTCTCCATCGGATGGGTGATCCAACACTCCTTCAATCTGTTCTCGCATGTGCCAACTCATATTTTCGGCCGTCTCTTTCACCATAAATAATCTTTGCAACCGCGGCGTTAAAGGCAAGTAGTGCATTGAATCGGTCGGTCTTCTTGCACCGGTAGACCTTCATGTACTAGTTGTCTTATAGCGATCACCACCACAAAATCTGCACACATCTGCGTCCTTGTCGTCTTTGTAGTACAGCATGCACCCATTGCGATAGGAATCGATTTTCTCGTATCCCATCCAGAGCGATCTCACCATCCTCTTAGACCGGTAGAAGTCTTTAGGCAACTTAGCACCCGCCGGTAAGATCTCTATAATCAACTCCAACACTCGGTTGTAGCATTCTTGTGACATGTTAAAATCTGACTTAATGCTCAACAGTCTTGTAACCACCTCCAACGGTGAATGATCCTCACAACCAGGATACAATAGAGTCCTTGCATTCTCCAGCAACTCCATGAACTGTGCAGCATCGGCGTTCGGTGCCTCCTCAGGTGCATCATGAACGAAACTAGGCCCCGCAGCGTCGAAAACCATGTTCACGCACCCGTCGTCGTATGCATGATTATCTGAAACAAAATTAGGTCCCGCATGCATATACGGCTCAACGTAAGGCTCTGGCTCTGATGCTAAAGACACAAGTTCTCCGTGTGCGGTCCACTGATAGTAATTAGGCGTGAAACCCCTCGAGTACAAATGATATGTCACTTCCACTTTTGGATAATATTTCACGTTATGACATTTCACACACGGACACTTAATTTTGGTGCCGTCCATGTACTGAGGGAACGCCTTAGCAAACTGCAGGAACTGCTCTACTCCCGCTATGTATTCATCCCGCACACCACATATATCATCAGGACGACGATTGTACATCCATGAACGATTCTGCAAGTAGTAATTCATATCCATTTGAAAATAATTCTGCAAAGATGGACACACATTATCCAACAGGCACAAATTCGTATATAATGTCTTATTATGGGACACACATTAGTAGCGGACAGTTACTAATAACAATAATATTGACCGATACCGATACGGTTTGGCATGTTCCGATCCGATACAGACCGATACCAAATATTGACCGATACCGACATTGGCATGTTTTGATACTATACAGACCGATACCGATACCAAATATTGACCGATACCGACATTGGCATGTTCCGATACCGATACTATACAGACTGATACCGACATTGGCATGTTCCGATACTATACCGACATTGGACAGTTACTAATAACAATGATATTATCCAATAGGCCGATACCGATACGGTTTGGCATATTCCGATCCGATACAGACCGATACCAAATATTGACCGATACCGACATTGGAGGTCTTTGTTCCGGTCAATTCGGCAAAACCAATCGGTAAGGGTGACTACTATTTCATATAATTTCAAAACTACTAAGAAATAACGCTGAAATACTTAAAATTATGCCTAAATGTATAAAATATATGTTTTTAAATGTAAATAATTTATTAATAATTATTTGTTTTCCGATACCAAAGTTCGATACTCCGATACGATACCGCCGATACTACCGGTATCGCCGATACCAATACTCATAGGAATAGTCCGATACCGATTCCGATACCGATATTGTGAACCTTGGGTATATATCGTCAACATTTCAGATTCTTAAAATGAATTTCAAATGGATTTTAAATGAATTTCAAATGAATTTCAAATGGTATATATCCCTACATTTTGCGAATCCCTTGAACAAAAAATAAAATCCTATAATGTGAAGTAGGCATGCACGAAGAAAATTTCTTTTCGAGCCAACAAGATTTGTAACGATCCTAACATTTGGAAAGAATTAACATCACCATTATATATCATAATAAATCACAAACATAAGCAAGGAAAGGAAGTAGTTAACATGGCATTGTCTTCCAAAGTTCAAAATGTCATGAGCCCGGTTCATGTCCCGCTCTTACTGCTACTACTACACCTACTTCGGTCCATTTGAGTCACATCTATTCTCTCCTTTCTTTCTTTTTTCTTTTTTCTTAGTACCACTTGCAATATGTGACAGAGAAATCTATCGACCAATATTAATGGCAGTAGACCAGCATTCAATGGAGACCAAGAGGAAGAGCGAGAGAAGCAACAAAATCATACTCGATAAAGAAAAGTGGCAGACTGTACCCACCCCAACCCTCCCCTGCCTTCCCTCCCCCCTCTCCCCCTCCCCCCCTCCCCTGCCCCCCCTCCCCATACCCCTGCACCCACCCCAACCAAAATATACACTTCACCCCTGCCCCCCTCCCCCTACCCCTGCACCCACCCCAACCCTCCCCTGCCCCCCCTCCCCCCTCCCCCCCTCCCCTGCCCCCCCTCCCCATACCCCTGCACCCACCCCAACCCTCCCCTGCCTTCCCTCCCCTGCCCCCCTCCCCCTGCACCCACCCCAACCATGCCTCCCTCCCCCTACCCCTGCACCCCCCGGGTACCCCCACCCCTCCCTCCACCCCTCGACAGTAAGACCCCCCCACCCCCTGCACCCAACCCCACCCCTCTCTCCCCCCTCGACAGAAAGACCACCCCAGCAGCTAGGGTTAGAGTTCTCGTGTCCGTGTCTGTGTCTAGATAGCTAGGGCTAGGGTTAGGGTTTACCTGAGGAGGGTGGCTTCGTCGGAGGATGGAGGCGGCGAGGAGGGTGGCTTCGTCGGAGGAGGAAGCGGCGAGGAAGGCTCCTTCGTCGGAGGAGGGAGGCTGGTCGCCGGAGGGAGGGGTCAACGGGCGAGCGGGGTCTCCGGGGGGAGAAGGGGGAGGGTCTCACCGGAGGGAGTGGTCGCCGGAGGGGGAGGGTTCGCCAGGGGGAGAGGGAAGAGCGGGAATAAATTTTTGGGTAAAAATTTTGGGATTTCGATCGGGCCAGGAACCCTATATGAAATAAAACAACGACGCCTACATGATACGTCGCTAAACGTCGCAAGCCAGCGACGTAAATTATACTACGTCGCTGAACGTCGCTACTCAGCGACGTACAGCGATGTGTAGCACAAGACGTCGCTATATGCAATTATCAGCGACACGTATTTCCGCCGTCGCTAATATACGTCGCTATTTAAGCATATTTTAGTAGTGTACAAATAAAATATGAAATAATTAATATAACTTGTTTAACAATTAATCATTAATATTAAGAAAATCTTTACCAACTAATTATTATTAACAAGCAATTAATTGACACAAATATTTATTAAATATTTTATTTGCCAACTAATTACCTTAATTATATATTGTCGCATTCCAACTCCAAAATAAACGGGACCGAACCACATAGCAATGTTCAAATGGAGGGATCCAACCTATTGGACCCGCCAAAGCGTACTACACTATATTAATATGAACTCTGGTCCATGAATATTAAGTCCCAAATAGGTAAACTAATATCTTCCACAAAATAATCAAGAACAAAATCATATAGAGAACTAAATAAGACTGAAATATAAATTTTGGAATAAAAACAATAATAAAATGGATTTAACATAATACAAGCATGACTGGAGTGGAGTCTGACGGAAACAAATTAATATAAGTACTTAAGTTATATTAAAAAAAAATAGAATCCACTATCCTATAAATTAAATTAGAAAATTAGGGAAAACATTTTTTATTTGAAGAAAAAACCCTATAAAAATACGAACTTCTCATGAAATAAGACAAATTGTATTTTAGTAATTTGAATTTCCGTGAAGTCACTCTAAGCCTATAACTATAATAGGTGAACCATAGGTCGATAATGGTTAAATAGAGACCCAACATACTTTAGAACATCATCTTATAATATCCTAGAATTTATATGATTTTCTAGGAAATTTTAGAATTTATTTAGAAATATCGTCTATAGAAAGTTGGATGCTCACATGGTGTCAATTGTTGGAGTATGGGATTCTCAACCTATGTGGAGGATAGACAAAAGTGCGACGAGCGCCATCCGTGTGTTGGAGACGCTCGAGGAGGCGACGAGGGTCATTCGAGAAGGCGAAGAAGCTCGGGAGCTAAAAAGTAGCATTCTGTCCCAGGGGAAGGAAAACTCGGTCCGAACTCGGTTCCCAACCTGAGTTCAGACCAAGTTCGGATCGAGTTCGGTCTCAATGTTCCAGAAAGCTGTTGTTTGGCTGTTGTTTCAATTTACTCGCAAACACCGACTCGGCTGCTCGGTCCGAGTTCGATGTCGACGGACTGAAGTAAAATTTAGGGTGTTTTATACATCGTTGGATCATATAGTACGGTCCACATGGACTACGGGATTGAGGGGACTTGTATTTGGTTTCTTCTAACCCTAATCTCCATACAATAAAGAAGGAAAAAAAGTGGCAAGATTAGTGCTTTGAAACATTAGAAGGAGAAAGGAGGGATCTACGTTGTTTTTCGAAGATAGATTGTTTCAGGTAATTCTATTCCTCGTCATCTTCGTTATTCGTGTGTTCGTGATTTTTTTTATTCCAAAGAGTTGTCGTGATTTGTGTTGGATCAGTGAGGAGCTTGTAGATGGTGTAATCTTCTATTCCATTAGTGGAAGATGTAAGCCCCCTGAATTTAGGGCTTATTTTTTCAATTTTTTAAATCAATTATTTGTAATAGATATTATTATTTGATTATTATTTGATTTAATGTTCTTTTTCGTGACTTTGACTTCTTGAGCGTCAGAGATGTCAATCTCTGGAAACTCTCTTCATCAGTGTGTAGTAGACAAGATTACCTTCATGTTGATATATCATGTCCCGCCCAAACTTGTTCCCTTGTACTCTTTTTGCTTCACACCACTTCGGGTCAATTTAGACCATTTGATCATTAAATAATTATTAATTGATTTTTTCACTTTTATCTTTGATCATCATATGTACGTTACCGTAACTTTTAAATTAGGAGCACAAGGCTAGTCATTTTCTTGAAACCAACTTCTCATGTATGACTACTCGAGACACCCTACACCCATGACCTTCGTGTCCCACTCAGATACATCATCTTGTGCTTCATTTGCTTCGCACAACTTTTGGGTCAATTTAGGCCAATTAATTATCCACCGTAAAATGTGACCTGACTTCCAGTTAAAATTCGGGACCCTACATCGATCCAACCTAGTCGACCCAAAATATGGACATGGCCCACACGAAGCCTACTACCTACATGACACTTGTGTCCCATTCATTTGAGCCCCCGCATGCTACTTATTTATCCATGATCATAAATACCTAAAAATTAAACCATTTATTGCACCAAGTCCGTTTAGACCGACCCGGCTCAACCGAACCCAACCCAAGCTTTATGTTATCCCCTTATGGACACCCACACCCTCATTTTCTCTACAAAATATCAAACAATTAGTCTACCCATTTTTTTAAATATTTAATGTACACTACATTGATTTAAATTCCTAAGTTATAACCTAAACTAGCCAACATTTATTTTTGGCCATTGATTTTGCCTCCATCAATCCCAACCACTCACCCTTATATAGTTTTTCCCCCTACACTTACTCCATGGCCGGCCATAAAATATTCTCTCTCTCTCTTTACTTTATAAGGATTCTCTCTCTCTCTCTCTCTTTCATTAATACCTACTCCCTCTCCCTCTCTCATTTATTACACACACACATAATATTTCTCTCTCCCTCTCTCATTTTTAACAGCAAGAACACCTTCCCCCCAAGCTTGGTCGACAGCTCCCATGGCCGACTTCCCCTCTCCTCCCTAGGTCGGGCTCCCTCTCCTCCTCCTATTCTTCTTCACCACCACCATAATCTACATCACCATCACCATCATCTTCACAACCTCCACCACCACGAACCACCACTCCATCTTCCTCCTTCCTCACCTCCGGGCAGCAGTCACTGCCATCGTCGCACCGTGGCCGTGTCGTCGCGCTAGGCCAGCACAGCCCCCCCCCCCGCAGAATAGCAGTGCAGCACAACCAGCAGCAGCGCAGCCCTGGCAGCAGCAGCCGTGCGCGGCCGCCGGCCAACCGCGTGCCGCCGCCACCGACGAGCCCCCTTAGCCGGGCGCACCCCCGGGCAGGCTCCCCAGGCCACCGCCCTCCTTTCCGGCGTGATACATAGTCGATTCGTACGTTTTGCACGGAATCCCGTCGACGCGCGCGAACGAAATTCAGAATGTGCGCCTCGTCGCAGCGACTTCGTACACGTTTTTTGGGAATCCGACCGTTGGATCGGCGAACTCTTTGCTCCGTCACAATCTCGGTATATAGCCCTTCACCCCTATCAAGTTTCGTCCGTTAATTTTATCGTTTGATACATCAAAATCGGCTACCAAGTTGACCGTTTTAATTGTATAATTTTTGGACAGTTTTGTGGAGCCAACTTCGTCGGTTCGTATCTCCTCCATCGCAGCTTCGTCTGGCGTGCCACTAGTTTTTATACGCAGCTGGTATAACCCTCTTCCTACCCCTTAAGTTTCGTTTCATTGTGAGCACGTTTGATTGGTTGAATTTGACGCCAAAGTTGGTCGTCCGAATTCGTAATTTCCAACTTGTTAAATTCTATTTTTGAACCCGGGGCTCCGAATTTCAATTCTGATACCACCAGTAAACTCGTTGCGTCGTTCTGGCACAAATTTATATATAGTTTGTTAGATTTGGAGGACGTGGGCCCTGACACGCATTTCGGTGCAAAGCGGGGTCAACGGGACTTTTTGACGTCGCCTCATCGGAATCCAATTCTGGATATACCGTTGAGTTCGTATCGTCATTCTGGAATCGTTGACATATAAATTGCTAGGTTTTAGTGGACATTGATTTCGGCATGCATTTCTGTACAAGTCGGATACCAATATCCGGATCAACGGGTCATTTTGAGATCGGCTCATCGGAATCCAATTCTGGACATACCGTTGAGTTCGTATCGTCATTCTGGACTCGTTGACATATAATTTATTGAGTTTTGAGGACAATGGCTCCGACATAATTTTCCGTGCAAATCAGAATTTTAATGTCCTAGTCAACGTACCAATTTGAGATCGGGTCAACGGAATCCAATTCTGGATATACTGTTGGGTTCGTATCGTCATTCTAGATTCTTGGACATATAATTTGTTAGGTTTAGTGGACTGGTATCCTTGTACGTTTTTCGGTGCAAAGTGGGTTCGACACGGACATCGTTTTGACCCGAAATTATCTTTTTACCCCTGTGTCCATGTGAACCCTCTTCCCGAATTTTTTTGAAAAAAATTTATTTATTTATTTATTCTAATTTTTCATGGTTTGAAATAAATCCTCTTTACAACGTATAGACGTCATTTTGCTATTACTTTTGTATTTCAAAACTATTTTAAAGTTATGGTTTGAAAAATACTATTTTGGTATTAATAAAATATTTATTCTTGAAAATTTATTATTTTGTAACACAAAATATTTTATATTTTGGACTTTCGAAGTATGTGAACTTCGAAGGTGGGTTAAACATTTTCTATTAATTAAAATATTTGTCAAAGTATTTTAAAATAGAACTTTGGATTTATAAAGAAATATATTTTAAAATTATTCGAAGATATCGAATATTATTTTACGATGGTAGTCAATTATTGATTTAATTTAAAATGTGTGATTAAACTTATTTTGATAAGTACTAAAGATTATTTTAAAATATTATGATTTATTTTATATAGATTTAAATTTATATGACTTAAATTAACTTGATGATATCAAGCATTCATTTAAAGGATTTTGATTAAATTAATGATTGATTTAAATTAATACATTTATCTACTAATGAGTCTTTGATTTGAATTTATTTTCTTGATTTAAATTAAAGCAGGGAGTTATCTATTAGGACTTATAGTCCTTATCCACTAGGAATCCTTCTATCTTTAGGAGTTTCCCCTATATAAAAGCTCTTTCTTCCGTTTTCCTGGAATTCTCAAAACAAATCCAGCCACCATAATAGATTTCTCCCACATCTATCACCATCGGCACCCCAACACTCTCCACGCTCCTTCACGAATACGAGAAGACTACTATATCGTACGTCGCACGTCTTCCACCCCAGCCGATAGCTAACTCCGCCTCTGTACGCGCTCCGCGGCAGAACACCATCATCCTCAAGTTCACCACCTACGTTCACCATCATCAGAGGAACCCCCACCATTACTGTCACCCCCGTTTCCCGTATTTCGTATTAATACTCGTAATCGGATTTTGGCTGGTATTTTATTTTTTCTCGACTTGTGGAATTTTGGTTTTTCTCGTATTTTGGGTTTCGGCTCGGCTCGGTTTTAGTTGGCTTGGTTTTATTTCGTGGAGAAGGATTGGTTTGGTTTGGTTCAACATGCATTTGGAACACCTTAGCCTATGCTCCACCCTCAACACAACACAACCCACCCCCCATTTAATCCCACCTAACTTTTCTCTCCTCTTTACTTTCATTTATTTTCCTCCATCTTCTTCTTCTTCCTTCCTCTACACAACACCTCCACCCATAGGCAAGTGCACCTTGCCAACAAATAAGCACCATATTTTATTTGTCTATTAGCTAGATTAGGACATGGAGATAAACAATAGAACTTGACAATTTTGGAATTGGAGCTTCTATTTTCCTAGATCTAAGTTTTGATTATTTTCGGATTTTCTTGATTTTAATCTATTAAACTTTGATTTTTGCTTGTTTTGATGCTTCCATGTGGAAGAGAATTCAATTTTACCCAAGTTAGACCCTTGAAAATCCAAATTTGGTTTTGATTTGGCCAAGATATGAAGATTGGAAGTTTTTAGTGTTCTTGGACTTGCTCTCGGCCTGGAGAAGAAGACCTCAGTCTGCGCTCTTTAGCGCAGTACTGAACCGCGCAGCCTCCCCCGCGCCGTGCTCTTTAGCGCCGGTCGCTGACCGTGCAGCCTGGCCGTGGCCGATTGCGTGCGCGCCCTGCGCGCCAGGCCCCTGCGCACTTGGCCCCCTGCACACTTGGCTCCCTGCGCACTTGGCCCCCTGCGCACTTGGCTCCATGCGCACTTAACCCCCTGCGCACTTGGCTCCATGCGCACTTGACCCCCGCGCACTTCACACCCTGCGCCATCCATCGCCTGCGCCATCCAACCTAGCGTACTTCACCCCTGCGCCATCCATCTGACCCTGCGCCACCTGTACCCTACGCAACTGGCACCCTGCGCCACCTATCTCCTGCGCCCTTGCCCCTGCGCATCCTTCCCAGGCGCACTTGGCCATCTGCGCCATCCACCCCTACGCAACCCACTTACCCATGATGATTTGGTTTTATTTCTTGGACTAGGCTTCTCTTTTGTGGATTAGGTTTTGAGATCTTGCTCCACACAGCACGACCATCTTGACCCAACACGTCCTGGTACGATTTTCAATATTTGCTATGACTAGTACGGTCTTCGTAGTTTTTGTGGTACTTTCTGATTTTCTGGATAATGACCCGATGGGATGCATTCTTGACTTGTAACCTGATAACTTGATAGTGGCCCGTGGCGGCGCACTCTTGACTTGTAACTTGCGACTTGAGTGGTAACTTGTAACCTGACTTGACTTGAGGCTGTTGCGACGGCTAACTTGACTTGTATAACCAACTCTGACACCGTGGGTGTTCCTGCTTGCTTGCTTGTGCAATCTACTTTGTCTTGTCTTGCATCATGTCTAGGATGTGACTCCCTGGTTCCCACGGTCAGGGATTCACACTGAATATGGATTAGGATGATGACTAGATCAAACTATAGTTCATGGAGAATTTCCAGTCACAGACAGTCTCGTTATCTGGACACTTTAATTGGACTTGTAGCTTGCCGACGAGTAGAGCACATTTTCAGCATACTGTCATGTGTTGCACCCTCTAAGTCACCTAAGGGTATATCGTCTCCTGGGCGATGTACCCAACCATACTCTCAACCCGCGAAAGGATAACTGGATAGTCTGCAGGGCTTGGGACTGGGAAATTCTTACTTGCATCTTGTTAGTAATTAGGCTTGTGATAACCCTAGTTAGTTAAATTAGTAAGCCGTAGTGATTGCTTGGCCGCTTGTAAATGGATGTTGTCTAGCCCTGTCTAAGTCTGGTCTAGTCCCTGTACTTGGTACTCCTGTACATGATTGTTTTACTTATCTTAACAATAAATGGGTAGAGACAGAGTGCTATTCAGGTAAAGGGTTACAACCCCGGTCCTTGTTTGGTTTATGGGTTGTAACCTGGTTCCCGGAATGGTTCCACGTCCCTAGTCGTTTATTGCCCTGTTGTTCTCCTTACTTACTTGTATTTTTCCTCCATTTTTAATATGTTCTGATATGCTGGCTTTTGTTCTTATTTCGTGGCCTCCCTTGTGGCACTTGCTCTTTCTGGGGTTTGACCCAGCTGGTTTTGTGTGGCCAGATTTCGGAGCAGCACCCGAGGATCTACCGGACCTCCAGCCCGATGGTGGCGACTAGAAGGAACCCGGGCTACGAGTGGGTTTTCTATTTTGGTTTCGCTCACTCTATTGTAAATTATTCTTTTGAGGCGTTTAGCCGAGAGCACCTTTTAGCTCGATGCACATTTACTTACTGTCTGCCTACGGGCTGTAACATGATTAACAAATCCTAGGGTTGATCATGTATGACTTAAACTCTTGCTAGTCCTCGCATTTTGTATGACTAGCTTCATGATCAGCTGAATATATAATATTTGGGACGCCTTTTATTGTATATTTGGTGGTCTAACATCTTGTAATTATATTATTTGTTTGTGATTGAGACAATAGGCTTGACCTTAAAGTGACTGTTGGCTTGTAGTAAACCCTCATATCTAGACAGCCGTAACCGTATAATGAGGTGGATTCCATTTCAATATACGTAGCTGGCTATGTTCGCCCCCGCTCTCCAGTATTCTGGTTCTGGGGCGTGACATGGTTTAAGTGGTGGCCCATGCAGGTCTTGTCAATCAAGAAATGTGAGGGTTTACCGAATAGATGTCTCAATCAGTACTCGTCCTTGATCTCCGTTCATATCCTCTGAATCTCTGGAATCTTGACCTGATCGTATGTTTGTATCGTTGATCTGTCCTGGTCCTTCCTTAATGTTTTCCCTGTGTCGTCTTCTTCAGCGGCACTGTACCTGACCCTGCCGATCAGCAAGGTGGAGCACTTCCCGCGGACCAGCAGCCCGGAGATCAAGCCCAGCACTCCGGAGTAGCCTCCAGAGTTGTACCTCCTGGAGGAGAGCCCCCAGTTCAGCCCGTTCAGCCTGCCGAGCCGGATGATGGCACCTTGGTAGGTCTCATCAGGACCTTGATAGCTTCCCAGGATCGTCGAGGAGACGCCTTGCACCAGGTAGTGGCAGATGCTTTGACAAGAGGCGGTCATCCAGGGAACAGTACGGCCAACAGCTTCAAGCGCTTGAACCCTCCATTCTTCGACGGCAGCGAAGATGCGATTGCCGCAGACGCTTGGCTTCAGGATACCGAGGTGATTCTGGAAGCAGCCATGACACCTGAGCATGAGAAGGTGGCGGTAGTACGCCTGCAGTTACTGGATTTAGCTCGCAGTTGGTGGGCGACACAAGCCATTGGATTAGTGGCACCCATTGCTTGGGCGGTGTTTAGAGAGAGATTCCAGGCGAAGTATTTTGATGCTGTAGCTCGGTACGACCTACAGATGAGATTTACCAACTTGAAACAAGAAGGCAGATCGGTCGACGGTTATGCATCTGAGTTTTCTAGGCTCAGCAGGTTTGCCCCCACCTTGGTGGCAACCAAATTTGATAGGGCCAGCAGGGACTGCATTTGGAGATCTTGTTGGCAGTCGAGCAGTTCGAGCACCAGATGTTTGATGCGGTTTTGAGAGCAGCTAGGAGGCATGAGTACACCTCCCAGAGGATCGTGGATAGGATCGGAGGTAGGAAGCGGTCCCACAATCAGATGCACCAATCATCAGCTCCAGCCCCGGCAGCTAGAAGTTTGACTATTAGAACTCCGAGGCGGGCGGCCTCAGTAACGTCGGTTCAGCATTCGACCCCGACGTACCCGCAGCAGCAGAAGCAGAAGCAGACTTCCGCGATGGGATGTTCCCATTGTGGGAAGCCAGGCCATGTAGTGGCAGATTGTCGTAGGGCACAAGGATTGTGCCTAGCTTGTGGTGCAGCGGATCACAAGATTGGAGCCTGCCCGAATAGGGATAGTTCGTCCTCTTCCAACCTAACCAGTCCATCGGTTAGGGGACCAGCACCTGTGCAGCAGCAGCAGTACCCGAGGCCCTTATTGCCTCAGGCCCAGGCATTTCATCAGCAGAACCAGCAACAGTACACCCAAGCTCAAGTGCAGAGTAGGCAGAGAGGTTTCCAGCAGAAGGGACCCGCAGCTAGAGGTCAGGCTATGATGATGGCTATGGAAGAAGAAGTTGCACCAGGTGAGGTAGTGGCAGGTACTATTCTCGTCAACTCCTCTCCAGCATTGGTATTATTTGATTCTGGTACATCGCATTCATTCATGTCTGCACGATTCGTGACACGGATAGGATTGGAGCTCGAGTCATTATCAGTGAGGCTCAATATACTTACTGGTAATGATCTTGTGGGAGTAGATCGAGTGTTTTTCTCGTGTCGGATCGTAGTTAGCGGTAGAGAGTTCCCCGCTAGATTTATAGAATTCCCTATGGCAGACTATGATGTAGTCTTAGGCATGGATTGGTTGAGGAACCAGTATGCTAGGATAGACTGCCATGTTGGCAGGGTTGTTTTCAGCATTCCAGGCGAGCCAGAGTTTTCGTTTTCCAGAGGCACGGTGGAGCCATCTTCCCCAGTATTGCGGATGGCAGTAGCAGCAGTACAATTATCCCGGATAGTTGAAGAGTTTCCAGATGTCTTCCCAGAGGAACTTCCAGGAATGCCGCCAGAGCGGGAGATCGAGTTCACTATTGACTTGATTCCCGGGACAGCACCAGTATCACAACGAGTCTACAGAATGGCGCCTTCAGAGTTGGAGATTTTGTACAAGATGATTGAAGAACTCAGGACCAAGGGATTCATTCGTGTAAGTGGATCACCTTGGGGAGCCCCGATGCTTCTTGTGAAAAAGAAGGATGGTACGTCCCGGTTATGTGTAGATTATCGTACCTTGAACTCAGTGACAATCAAGAACAAATACCCTCTCCCGAGGATAGATGACTTGTTTGATCAACTCAGAGGGGCTTCAGTATTTTTGAAGATAGACTTGCGGTCAGGATACCACCTGATCAGAGTCAGAGAGCAGGACATCCCGAAGACAGCGTTTAGATCGAGGTATGGGCATTGGGAGTTTCTTGTTATGCCCTTTGGAGCGACGAATGCGCCAGCCGTATTCATGGACCTCATGAATCGCATTTTTATGCCTTACTTGGATCAGTTTGTGATCGTGTTCCTAGATGATATCCTGGTCTACAGCAAGAGCGAAGCAGAGCACGAGCAGCATCTCAGAATCGTTCTTCAGACGCTTAGAGAGCATCAGTTGTACGCCAAGTTTAGCAAATGCGAGTTCTGGCTCGATCGCATTTCGTACTTGGGTTACATCATTACTCGAGGAGGAGTGGAAGTGGATCCCCAGAAGATTGTGGCTATCGAGTCATGGCCAGTACCTTGTTCAGCGGCAGAAGTTCACAGCTTTCTTGGATTAGCCGGCTACTACCGGCGGTTTGTTTCAGATTTTGTTAGGATTTCAGCGCCGATGACCCAGTTGACCCGCAAGGATGTGCAGTTCGCTTGGACAGCGGAGTGCCAGGAATCATTTGAGAAGTTGAAGCGAGGTTTGATAACGGCTCCCATTCTCACACTTTCAGATGGGACCGGAGGATTCACAGTTTATTGCGACGCTTCAGGCAGAGGATTGGGGTGTGTCTTGATGCAGCATGGGAAGGTAATATCTTATACATCATGTCAACTTCGTGATCATGAGAAGAATTACCCGACCCACGACTTGGAACTGGCAGCAGTAGTGTTTGTACTTAAGCTTTGGCGGTACTACTTGTACGGAGACAGAGTGGAGATATTTACTGATCACAAGAGCCTGAAGTATGTTTTCATCCAGAAGGACCTTAATATGCGGCAGAGGAGATGGCTTGAGCTATTGGTGGACTATGATGTAGATTTGCAGTACCACCCAAGAAAGGCCAACGTTGTAGCAGATGCGTTGAGCCGGAGAGCCGGAGTTTACTTCCTGACGGTGCAACCAGAGTTATTAGCAGATTTTCAGAAGATGGGAATTGAAGTGGTTCTTCCTACCAACATCGCGTTGATGGCCAGTCTACAGGTTCAGTCCAGCATAGTTGAGAGGATCCGGATGGCGCAGTTTACAGATTCCAAGATTCAGCGGCTCAGAACAGAGTGTGAGGCAGGAAGAAGACCAGAGTTGTGTACCCATAAAGATGGTACACTTCGACATGGCACTCGTCTTTGTGTACCCAGTGGAGATATCAGACAAGAGGTCATGGCAGAAGCTCACAGTTTACAGTATTCAATTCATCCCGGTAGCATGAAGATGTACCGTGATATTCGTCAGCATTTCTGGTGGAATGGCATGAAGAGGGAGATAGCCTGGTTTGTCTCTCGGTGTTTGGTTTGCCAGCAGGTTAAAGCTGAACATCAGAGGCCCGCTGGACTTCTCCAGCCCTTGCCGTTTCCAGAATGGAAGTGGGAGCATGTGACCATAGATTTCGTGACTGGACTACCTAGATCCCCAGTTGGTAGAGATGCTATTTGGGTTATAGTTGACCGACTCACGAAGGTAGCTCATTTTCTTCCATTCAGAGTTGGGCAGTCAACGGCTCAGTTGGCAGAGATGTACCTCAGGCAGATTGTCAGGCTTCACGGCATGCCCGTCAGTATCACCTCGGACCGAGATTCAAGGTTTATGTCACACTTTTGGCACAGCCTGTAAGAGAGTTTGGGAACTCGTCTCCAGTTCAGTTCGGCATATCATCCGCAGAC
Source organism: Iris pallida (assembly GCA_029216955.1). NCBI lineage: Eukaryota > Viridiplantae > Streptophyta > Magnoliopsida > Asparagales > Iridaceae > Iris > Iris pallida. The sequence continues at coordinate 10,884,376 of JANAVB010021798.1, read as the reverse complement.
AGATGGTCAGTCAGAGCGCACAATCCAGACCCTTGAAGACATGTTGAGATCTTGTACACTTGACTTCGGTGGTTCGTGGGAAGATCACCTGCACCTGGTGGAGTTCTCGTACAACAATAGTTACCAGGCCAGTATTCAGATGGCTCCGTTCGAAGTTCTGTATGGCAGGAAGTGTAGATCCCCGCTAGCATGGGATAATGTGGGAGAGAGGCAGATGCTCGGTCCAGAAATAATTGCCCAGACAGTTGAAGTAGTCAGAAGAGTCAGGGATCATCTTCGAGTTGCCCAAGATCGCCAGCGGCATTGGGCCGATGCCCATCGACGTCCCTTAGAGTTTGTTATCGGCGACCATGTATTCCTTAGGATCTCGCCTAACCGCGGCGTCATTCGTTTTGGCATACGGGGAAAGCTTAGTCCTAGGTATATAGGGTCGTTCGATATCCTGGAGCGAGTAGAAGATGTATCCTATCGTCTTGCTTTTTCGCCGTCGTTAAGTGAGGTGCATGATGTATTCCATGTGTCCCAATTACGACGGTATATCCCGGACCCGAGCCATATCCTAGATCATTCAAAACTGGTTATTGGTACCAACCTTTCGTATGAGGAGAGGCCCGTGTCTATATTGGACCGGAGGGAGAAGATACTCAAGAACAAGACTATTAGTTTAGTCCGTGTTGCTTGGGGTCATCACTCTCTAGGTGAGTCAACGTGGAAGCATGAGGATGACATCCGATCACGATATCCCTACCTGTTTGACTCGTGAGGTATAATGTCTTCCTTATGCCTTATGCTTTCCATCCTTTGCTTGCATGTATGATTGTATGATTGAACTGCTTAGTGTAGTTGTTTGTGCTTAGCATAACTTGCCGTGGCAGTCTCTAGCTCCTTGATTAAATTTCGAGGACAGAATTCTTTTAAGGTGGGTAGAGTTGTCATTCCCGTTTCTCGTATTTCGTATTAATACTCGTAATCGGATTTTGGCTGGTATTTTATTTTTTCTCGACTTGTGGAATTTTGGTTTTTCTCGTATTTTGGGTTTCGGCTCGGCTCGGTTTTAGTTGGCTTGGTTTTATTTCGTGGAGAAGGATTGGTTTGGTTTGGTTCAACATGCATTTGGAACACCTTAGCCTATGCTCCACCCTCAACACAACACAACCCACCCCCCATTTAATCTCACCTAACTTTTCTCTCTCCTCTTTACTTTCATTTATTTTTCTCCATCTTCTTCTTCTTCCTTCCTCTACACAACACCTCCACCCATAGGCAAGTGCACCTTGCCAACAAATAAGCACCATATTTTATTTGTCCATTAGCTAGATTAGGACATGGAGATCAACATTAGAACTTGACATTTTTGGAATTGGAGCTTCCATTTTCCTAGATCTAAGTTTTGATTATTTTCGGATTTCTTTGATTTTGATCTATTAAACTTTGATTTTTGCTTGTTTTGATGCTTCCATGTGGAAGAGAATTCAATTTTACCCAAGTTAGACCCTTGAAAATCCAAATTTGGTTTTGATTTGGCCAAGATATGAAGATTGGAAGTTTTTAGTGTTCTTAGACTTGCTCTCGGCCTGGAGAAGAAGACCTCAGTCTGCGCTCTTTAGCGCAATAATGAACCGTGCAGCCTCCCCCGCGCCGAGCTCTTTAGCGCCGGTCGCTGACCGTGCAGCCTGGCCGTGGCCGATTGTGCGCGTGCCCTGCGCGCCAGGCTCCTGCGCACTTGGCCCCTTGCGCACTTGGCTCCCTGCGCACTTGGCCCCCTGCGCACTTGGCTCCATGCGCACTTGACCCCCTACGTACTTGGCTCCATGCGCACTTGACCCCCGCGCACTTCACACCCTGCACCATCCGTCGCCTGCGCCATCCAACCTAGCGCACTTCACCCCTGCGCCATCCATCTGACCCTGCGCCACCTGCACCCTACGCAACTGGCACCCTGCGCCACCCATCTCCTGCGCCCTTGCCCCTGCGCATCCTTCCCAGGCGCACTTGGCCATCTGCGCCATCCACTCCTGCGCAACCCACTTGCCCATGATGATTTGGTTTTATTTCTTGGACTAGGCTTCTCTTTTGTGGATTAGGTTTTGAGATCTTGCTCCACACAGCACGACCATCTTGACCCAACACGACCTGGCACGATTTTCAATATTTGCTATGACTAGTACGGTCTTCGTGGTTTTCCTGGTACTTTCTGATTTTCTGGATAATGACCCGATGGGATGCATTCTTGACTTGTAACCTGATAACTTGATAGTGGCCCGTGGCGGCGCACTCTTGACTTGTAACTTGCGACTTGACTGGTAACTTGTAACCTGACTTGACTTGAGGCTGTTGCGACGGCTAACTTGACTTGCATAACCAACTCTGACACCGTGGGTGTTCCTGCTTGCTTGCTTGTGCAATCTACTTGTCTTGTCTTGTATCATGTCTAGGACGTGACTCCCTGGTTCCCACGGTCAGGGATTCACACTGAATATGGATTAGGATGATGACTAGATCAAACTATAGTTCATGGAGAATTTCCAGTCACAGGCAGTCTCGTTATCTGGGCGCTTTAATTTGACTTGTAGCTTGCCGACGAGTAGAGCACATTTCCAGCACACTGTCATGTGTTGTACCCTCTAAGTCACCTAAGGGTATATCGTCTCCTGGGCGATGTACCCAACCATACTCTCAACCCGCAGAAGGATAACTGGATAGTCTGCAGGACTTGAGACTGGGAAATTCTCACTTGCATCTTGTTAGTAATTAGGCTTGTGATAACCCTGTTAGTTAAAGTAGCAAGCCGTAGTGATTGCTTGGCCGCTTGTAAATGGATGTTGTCTAGCCCTGTCTAAGTCTGGTCTAGTCCCTGTACTTGGTACTCCTGTACATGATTGTTTTACTTATCTTAACAATAAATGGGTAGAGACAGAGTGCTATTCAGGTAAAGGGTTACAACCCCGGTCCTTGTTTGGTTTACGGGTTGTAACCTGGTTCCCGGAGTGGTTCCATGTCCCTAGTCGTTTATTGCCCTGTTGTTCTCCTTACTTACTTGTATTTTTCCTCCATTTTTAATATGTTCTGATATGCTGGCTTTTGTTCTTATTTCGTGGCCTCCCTTGTGGCACTTGCTCTTTCTGGGGTTTGACCCAGCTGGTTTTGTGTGGCCAGATTTCGGAGCAGCACCCGAGGATCTACCGGACCTCCAGCCCGATGGTGGCGACTAGAAGGAACCCGGGCTACGAGTGGGTTTTCTATTTTGGTTTTGCTCACTCTATTGTAAATTATTCTTTTGAGGCGTTTAGCCGACGAGCACCTGTTAGCTCGATGCACATTTACTTACTGTCTGCCTACGGGCTGTAACATGATTAACAAATCCTAGGGTTGATCATGTATGACTTAAACTCTTGCTAGTCCTCGTATTTTGTATGACTAGCTTCATGATCAGCTGAATATGTAATATTTGGGACGCCTTTTATTGTATATTTGGTGGTCTAACATCTTGCAATTATATTATTTGTTTGTGATTGAGACAATAGGCTTGACCTTAAAGTGACTGTTGGCTTGTAGTAAACCCTCATATCTAGACAGCCGTGACCGTATAGCGAGGTGGATTCCATTTCAATATACGTAGCTGTAGGGTGTGAAAATTATGACACGCTGACATAAGATTCAGCCCAAGTCATACGCTCAAGGCCATACGCTCAGTCAAAGCCATACGCTCAAGGCCATACGCTCAGCCAAGGCCATACGCTCATCTAAAGGCCGTACGCTCAGTGAATATTTTAATATATTTCTTGAGATAACAGTACAGCATGTATTTAATGAAGGATGAATCTGACACTTCGTCTTTCGTGCAAAGACAGCTGCCCTATGAAGATTAGCCGTCGTATAGGTTTTCGAGAAAGGATTTTGTCTCTTACGAGGACAGCTCAGCAGCCATCATAAATAAAGAGCCATCATTACTGTCATTTCTGACAGTCTGTCAGCCATCATATCTGCAGCACGATACTCAAGAAATATTTGTCAGTATTTGAAGATATGGCGTGTTTGAGAAGATTGAGAACAGCCACGTGTCTACTCCTTCAATCCACACGGCTTCTTCCCCACCAAGTGAGCGTATGGACCTCATACGACTCCTTGCCATCCAAGTGAGCGTATGGACCCCATACGACTCCTTGCTAAGTGAGCGTATGGACCCCATACGACTCCTTCCCAACCAAGTGAGCGTATGGACCCCATACGACTCCCTCCTTGCTAAGTGAGCGTATGGACCCCATACGACTCCTTCCCAACCATGTGAGCGTATGGACCCCATACGACTCCTTGCTAAGTGAGCGTATGGACCCCATACGACTCCTTCCCAACCAAGTGAGCGTATGGACCCCATACGACTCCCTCCTTGCTAAGTGAGCGTATGGACCCCATACGACTCCTTCCCAACCAAGTGAGCGTATGGACCCCATACGACTCCTTCCCAACTAAGTGAGCGTATGGACCCCATACGACTCCTTTCCAACCAAGTGAGCGTATGGACTCCATACGACTCCTTCCCAGCCAAGTGAGCGTATGGACCCCATACGACTCCTTCCCAATCAAGTGAGCGTATCAGCTTTATATGATCCAAGTCAGCGTATGTAACATGTGCCTTCAAAAGCTAGCGTATGACTCGTCTTCAAAGACAGCGTATCACAGCAAAGGCATCCAGGATGACTTTCAATGTACAGTCAACACACGTTCTCACGTATCCTGTACTCAGTTACTCAGTTATTCAGAAGTTATGCAACGTGGCATCCATGCCACCAATCTCTCCTAGATATATTCCACTACTCTCAACCACACTCCAGCGTGTCTTCACCAGAATTCGCCACGCGTCCCTGCAGTTATGCACACGCCAAGTAACTGACTGAGCGTATGCTTCAGAACAGTTATCCAGAACTCTATAAAAGAGAGTTTCTTCATCTTCATCAGACACACAGTCAATTTCAGAGAGAACAGAGAGATTGCCTAGTTGCTGTCCAAGTTCTTCAAAGTTCGAGTTTTCTTCATCGCATCGTCCAAGGGATAAAGTAATCGTCTTCTAGATTAGATTCCTACAGTTGTAATTTTCTCAGTTACAAAATAAATAAAGTGAATTTATTTATGGAAAACAAATTGGCGACTCTGCTGGGGAAAGCTGTCTCCTCCAACGAGATAGCAACAACTCAATGCGATACTTCGTCGATCGGCTCGATGAAGAAGACGATGGTCGTACAATTCGACCAATCTGCTTACGAAGAAATGCTCAAGGCGAAGGAGGGCCGAACTGCTTCCTCCGTTTTTCCTGTCAAGAAGAAGGGACACTCTGTCTATGTCCCTAAGTCTTCTTCAACAGCCCAAGACGTTTCTGTCACTTCTCATGCTGACAAGAACACGTCTTCAACTTCAACGAAGCACACTTCGGCTTCTCTGAACACGACAACAGTGGCTTCTCCTAGTCGCGCTGACAAAGTGGGTTCTTTAACCAAGTCAGCGTGTCCAAGGAAAACCATCTCTGGACATGTCAAAGTCTCTTCTCCCTCTACTCTTACGACAGCAGTCGGCTCTTTAGCCATTAATGACTCTGCGCGTATCGCAGTCAAAGGGCAGCGTACGGCAAAGGCAGCGTACAAAAGCCAACATCAGGCAACGTACGCTAAGCCAAAGCCAGCATATGCTAATAAAAAGGCAGCGTATGACCAGAAGTCCAAACTGAAGTCAGCGTATGCTAACAGATACAGTCCTCTGACTGTTTCTCAAAGTCAGGCTGGGGGTTCTCTTCCACAGAACATACAAATGATTCCCCCACAACTTGCACATCTTATACCAACCAAGGAGAAAGACTCTTTAGTCAACTCCTCTACTCCTAAGGTCTTTACCTCTGGAGTTAATTTGACTAGTACTTTTACTAGATCACACAAAGGAAAACGCCTTTTGGCTACTTCCTCTAAAGATGGATTATTACCGACTCCTAGTCGGAATAATACCCATCTTCCTTCTCTCAAAATTTCTCGATCTGAGAAAGGCAAATTACAAGTATCCAAGACTGATACCAAAGTCATATCTCCTACGGATCTTCGTAACAAGCTTAACCAGAATCATCTCGGTTCCACTGAGACAAGTATACTAGACTCTGATGCAGAATATGCCAAGAACTATGTGGCTCAAATTAATCAGTCTTTATACACTCAAGAACCGAGAAGACAGAAGAACAAAAGACAAGTTTCTACACAGAAACTATCTTCAAATACTTCCCAATCTGTTCCTACAGATCTCCGGGAGTATTTGCAAAATAAACGGAGGATTGACACTCCATCTGGCCATGACATTGCTCATATTTGCCATGAAAAGCATGGTTGCAACTTCCAACCTCGAGTTGTGATTCAGTGTTGTTGTTCACCAAAAAGACAATCTGTTTTCGAACGGATTCAATATGAACCAATATTGGATGAAGATGAACCTCTTTATGCTTCTGTCAACATGACCTCCAGAAATATTGGGGGTAGCATACGGTCTGATGCTATATCAGATTCTGAAGATGGAGTTTATCTCGGCACCCGATCCAGGACCGGAGCCTTGGCCAGGGTCTCTTCTTCTTCTCATCCAAGTGGTAATCCGGAGATCACAGAGGACTTCCTTGGAGAATCCAACTTTCCATTATTGACTCCCGTAAATAGCCCCGGGAAAGATACTGACTCACACAGTGATGATTTAGAACAGACTGTTTCATCATCTATTCCTCGAATGATTACCACTTACATGGTGGAGGGCAATCATGAACCTTCAACTAGCACCGAAGCTCATGAACAAAGGATTTCTTCCTTAGAACAACAGTTGTGAGCTATGGCAGATACATTGAATGCTATGCACACTCTTATGCAAGCTCAGCATCAAACTCAGCAAGTCCAACAGACAGCCCCTCCAGTTGTATTAAATACTCCTGTTGCTCCAAACCCGGAACCCTCTACTATTCCGGGGGTACAATCTATTGTTCCTGTACAACCCACTCCAAGTCAGTCTGGAACTGGGGGTGGTACATATGCTGCAGTCCCTCCTTCCAATTACACTCAACAAGTTATAACTCCCCAATCTTCTGGAATTCTTACTGAAGAGTTAAGGAATCTCCGAACTCAATTTGAGGCATTCAAACAGAAGGATGGTTTACAAAGGTTAGGTATCAAGCAACCTTACCCGATAGAATGGAAGCAAGTATCATATCCTCATAAATACAAGCCTCCGACTATCTCTTTCTTTGATGGGACAACCTCCCCAAGTCAATTCATTAATCACTTTGAGGTAATGACTGATCAACTGCAACCAAGTGACGCCCTCCTCACTCGGGTGTTCGTCGGATGTCTTAAAGGAACAGCTTATGAATGGTATAGAATTCTCCCTGATGGGTGCATTACCTCATTTGCTGGTTTCAAACAAATGTTTCTCGAACGATTCTATGAAGGGCTCAATGACATGACTATGTCAGCCCTCATAAGAATTAAACAAAAAAATAATGAAACCAACGAGGACTTCATTGAAAGATTCAGAAGAGAAGCCCTCAAAATGCCTCTCGGAACTCCCGATGCTGTTACTATCGACACTTGCAAGTCGAATCTCTTATCTATCATCAGCATGTGGACAGGGTCCACTCAGTTCCAAGATTGGCCTTCATTCATCGTCAGTGCCAAAGCTGCCGAGGTCAGTGCTGAGACCTTCAAGGGTCTGGGGGTATAAATGGCTCCCAAGGAATCAAATCAGAGTGCTAGCAATAGTACTCGACCCAATAATCGAAAAGGGAAAGAGGCTCTTGAAGTCAATCTCCAAAACAGTAGTCAAGAGGTAAAGACTACTCAAGCTACCCCAGCTCCAACAAATCAACAACAGAGACCTCCTCGGCCGAAGGAAGAATATTCTTTCGACGATGATGATGTTCAGGGTATCTTTGAATGCTTACTCAAAGGTAACAAGATTCAATTGCCAGAAATCAAAAAGCCTGATGAAGCCAACAAGACAGATCATCCAAAATACTATCCATATCATAGAATGCTGGGTCATACAATCCGGTCTTGCTATGTGTTAAAAGGAAAGATCCAAGAGATGATCAAATCAGGAGCTGTGACACTAACACCCAAAGACAAGACAGTCACAGCAAATGTAATTTCAATGCAGTTCGGTAACTTTCCTCCTTTAATGGTGGAAAGTGGGATTGTTCCTATCCCCAAAGCAACTCTCGAAGTTGTAAACATCCCACCAGCACAGAATGAAGGACTTGTTCCTGTCACAACTAAGAAGGGAGAGATCATGTAGATCCACCCGGATTTAGTAACGGAGTTTGAGACGTCTTCCTCTTCTCCTCGGAAGACTCCTTTATCTAAAAAGAAGCTCGAGAAGACTAAGTCATGCAATGTGACTTCTAGTTTCACACCCGATTTTTATCTAAACTCTACTTTCATCTTGGCAGGAAATTTACTCCCTACAGAGATAAGATCTGTACCTCAATCTGAAGATAGGTACAAGCCTGCATTTCATCTATACAGTTCACAATCTCGTGAATTAATGGCGAAGATGGGTTATGATTTAGCCACTGCTCCTGGTTTGAACTCAGGCAAAGGACTCCGAGCACCTTTAGCCATCACTATGAGACATAATCAATCTCGTGTTGGCCTTGGTTTCTGGAATGAAGCTCTCATCAAGCATAAAAGAACCAAGAGCAAGATAAAGAATTGCAACATGGTTTCCATAGACCCTGAACCGGAATCTGAAGTCGAAGTTTATGCTGGAACTCGGTCAGGAAAAATATATCTGAAAGATTATGCTGAAATTCCTGGAAAAACTCCTGATGTCCCTCCGGTTACAGCTCCAACACCAGTCTCTACTGAAGAGCCTTCAAATAATCCTGTTGAGACAGTTCCTTCTAAGCCAACAGCAGCTGACAAAGGCAAACAACAAGTCCGCTTCGACAAACCATTGAAGAAGTCATCTCTTACAGGACTTGAAAAGCCTTATAATTTTGATATATTGGCTCAACTAGCCAATACACCAGCTAAATTATCAATCTTCGAGCTCTTACGCCTCTCTAAGAAAACTCGAGAAACTCTGAGTGAAGCACTACTGCAAGCAGAAACCTGCCTAACTCTCCTCAAGAAGTTGGAAACAGAACCCGTTTCTCATTGCCATAATGTATTGGAATTTATTCCAAACATTACCTTTACGCAGGACGATATGCTGCTAGAGGATAATCGACATGACCGTCCGTTATATCATACAGGATATATCGACTCTATGAAGGTTGATCGTCTACTGATTGATCCAGGATCTGCTCTCAGTATTATGCCAAAGGCTATGCTAGATGCACTGAAGATACCTGTGCATAGTCTTTCCAGCACTATCACTACCATCTTGGGATTCAATCAAGGAAAAAGTGAGCCTTTGGGCAAGATTCGCCTCAAATTTCAAATAGGCGATCTTCGTACTAAAGTTACTTTTTACATCATCGACAATCATGGTTGCTCATATAATGCTCTATTGGGGAGACCATTCTTGTATGAACATAATGTCGTTCCTTCGACTCTTCATCAGTGCTTCAAATATGTTGATGATAATGGAGAAGTTCAAAAGGAGGTTGCGGATCTCTATCCATTCAAAGGAGTCGAAGCTTACTTCAATGACGCTCGCATGTACAAAGACGAATACTCAAAAGTCTTGTAAGCTATGGATAATGATGATGAGATATCAAAAGTCGACACTTTTGTTATTCCGGTAAAAGGGCGTATCACTCCTCCGCAGTCTGTTAAATCATCTGAAGAAGACTCACTGATAATTCCTGTCAGTGGACGTACTACTTCATCACCTGCCCAAGCTCCACATGGCTCAGTAGTCATTCCAGTCAGTGGATGTACTACTGTATCGTCTTCTCAAGCTCCACAAAGTTCGCTGATAATTTCTGTCAGTGGACGTGCCACTCCCCCTCCATCTTCTCAGGCTAGACCAGATACTCTAGTTATTCCAGTCAGTGGACGTACTACTTATCCACGATCTTCTTCAAGGGAGCTCACCTCTTCTGAGCCTTTTGTTATCGATCTTAATCGAAACAAAACTTCTGATCGCTCTTCCTCTTCCCCTTTTGTCATTAATTTGACTAAGTCTGATAAGGCTCAGCCTTCTGTTGTAAATACAGTATCTGATATTAATGAAGCATCTCCTTTGCAGTATATTGATGTCTGTAATCATGTACAAAGTTATTTACAATTACTAGATAGCTTAGAGCCACTAACTATAGGAGTTGTTCAAACTCTTCATACGGACGTATCATTGGAGTCCATACAAAAATCATACTTCGTGGTCCCTATTAGAAAGAAGGGAGAAAACCCAATATTCTTCTATAAAGGACCCCAGAATCCTCCTAACCTGGAAGAAGATGACACAAACGACGATACTGGAAGGTTACAACTGCGTCGCTACAGTCAACAGTCCAAAAATATTATCAAGAATATGGGTTATGACTTCAGAACCAGTCTCAATAATGGAAAAGGAAGAAGAATGCCTGTTCGAATTCCTCCATTAAAATACGGAAGGACAAAATGTGGTTTAGGTTACATTGCTCCTACTTCCTTTATCAACATAGTCCATGAAGATTCAAAATCCGATGAAGATGAATGATCTGAATCTTCCGATTCCCTTTCTTGGGATTCTGACACAAGTATTGGCGATCTCCATCGCTCTATTCTATCCATCAATATGGTCTCCGTTGATGGCCCGCAAGAAAATGATGAAGATGAGGATGATTTTAAAATATCACCCGAATCAGAACAATGGGCTCAAAGATTAGATAATCAATGAGAATTCAGGTTCGTGCAGAGGGAACCTCCTACTGAAGATAAACTGATCCAAATTGATGTTGGTGAAGAAGGGCCCCCTAAACCAATATTCATCAGTGAAAGTCTTTCAGAAACGGATAAGCAAGACATGATCAAGCTTATTCATGATTATATCGATGTCTTTGCCTGGAGTTACGAAGATATGCCAGGATTAGATCCAAAGATTGCAATGCACAAACTTAATATCATGCCAAATGCTAAACCAGTCAAACAACAACAGCGACGATTTCGTCCAGACATTATGGATGCAATTGAAGCTGAAGTCAACAAGCTTATGGCTTCTGGATTTATTCGAGAGGAACAACATCCTGAATGGGTGGCTAACATCGTTCATGTCCTTAAAAAGATCGGCAAGATTCGAGTCTGTATAGACTTTCGCGATCTCAATGCAGCTTGTCCTAAAGACGAGTTTCCTCTTCCAATTACAGATGTCATGATCGACAACACATGTGGTTTCGAACGGATGTCATTCATGGATGGGTATTCGGGATACAATCAAATCAAAATGTTTCCAGATGATAAAAAACACACTTCCTTCAAAACGCCGATCGGTACATACTGTTATACAGTGATGTCGTTTGGTCTCAAAAATGCAGGAGCAACATATCAGCGAGCAATGAGCACTATATTCCGCGAACATCTTCGAAAAATAGTCGAATGCTATGTTGATGATATTGCAGTCAAAAGTCGACGAAAGGAGGATCATATCCAAGATTTGAAGACTATCTTTGATTTAGTGCGTCAGCATCAACTTAAAATGAACCCTACTAAGTCCTTTCTGGGCGTCTCTAGTGGTAAATTTCTCGGCTTCGTCATTACCGCTAAAGGTATACACGTGGATCCCGAGAAGATCAAAGCCATTCAAGAGATGCGTCCTCCACGCACCTTAAAAGAGCTACGAGGATTTCAAGGAAGAATTGCTTATATCAGGAGATTCATTTCCAACTTATCAGGACGCTGCAGACCATTCAACAAACTTCTGAAGAAAGGTGTATCTTTTGTCTGGAACGAAGAATGTCAAAAAGTATTTGACGATATCAAACAGTATCTCATGAACCCTTCAGTTTTGGTACCTCCCGTCTCGGGAATACCATTCCTTCTATATATTCGAGCCATTGATCATTCTCTTGGTGCATTACTCGCCCAGAAAAATAAAGATGGCCATGAACAGGCTATTTATTATCTCAGTCGCACAATGACAGGCGCTGAACCGCGTTATTCCCCAATCGAGAAAGAATGCCTAGCATTAATATTTGCTGTTCAGAAAACGCGACATTATATTATCGGTCAAACGATTCACGTCATTTCTAGAGTGAATCCCATCAGGATTATGATGAAGAAACCCGGTATTCTCAACTCCAGACTAGCTAATTAGGGAATCTTGTTAGCTCAATACGATATGCATTATATTTCTCAGAAGTCAGTTAAAGGACAGGCTCTTGCTGATTTTCTGGCAGCTCATGCGGTTCCAGAAGATTCTAAATTATATGATGAGATTCCTGATGAAGTTCTGGATTCAAATCTAATTTCTGAAGAAATTCCTACCTGGCGTCTATTCTTTGATGGAGCATCTAGAATAGGTCCTAACGACGATATTGTCGTCGGAGTTGGGATTGTTCTTGTATCCCCAGAAGGATTAACTATTCAGAGGGCTTATTCTCTGGATCAATCATGTTCAAACAATGTAGCCGAATACAATACATTGCTCATCGGTCTTCAACTTGCTAAACATATAGATATTCAATATTTGGAAGTTTATGGAGACTCCAAGCTTATTGTCAATCAGATCAGAGGAACGTATGAAGTTCGTCATCAGGATTTGATACCTTATCATTGAGCAGCACTCTCTATGGCCTCATCCTTTAAAGGTTTCTTTATTGAACATGTTCGACGAGCCTATAATGCAGAAGCTGATGCTTTGGCTAATCTTGCTGCTGTATTAGCCATACCAATCAGACGTCAGCAAGTGATAGTGGTTTATAACCGAGAACTATTCTGTATTGAGAATAATTTGGCTTTGGCTTTTCCTCATAAACCAGATAAAGATTCTCTCAACCTTGATGCTGGATTAAAGTTTGACAAAGTGTCCTCGTCTTCTTCTGATTCTACTATGGAATATATCTTTTCTAATGAAACAGAAGCCATAACTGAAGACTGGAGATGCTCGTTTCTAGACTTTGTTTTGTATGACATACTTCCTGATAATTCGAGTGAAGCAGCGTCTATCCGGCGTCGATCTCTCAGATTCTATTATAATCATACTACGAAGACACTATATCGTCGGTCTTCCGACGGTCTTCTCCTACGATGCATCGCTGGTGAAGAAGCACAGCAGATTATCCGTGAAGCACATGATGGTGTTTGTGGAGCCCATCAACCAGGTCCTAAGCTTCAAGATCGTATCCGACGTATGGGTTATTATTGGCCCACGATGGTGGCTGACGCCATTCAATATGTTCGGAAATGTAAAGCCTGTCAAATTCATGCAGACTTTATCCATCAACCGTCAGAATTCTTACACCCAACAGCGGCATCATGGCCCTTTGAGGCTTGGGGCATGGACATCATTGGTCCTATCAACCCACCATCATCAAGAGGACATCAGTTTATTCTAGCAATAACTGATTACTTTTCCAAATGGGCTGAAGCAATCCCGTTATCTGAAGTCAAAACTTCTAATGTTATCAACTTCGTCAAACATCATGTCATCTATCGATTTGGTGTTCCTCGGCATATTATCTATGATAACGGACCGCAGTTCGTCAGTCAGAAATTTACTCGATTCTGCGACGATCATCGGATCAATAATTTAGCTTCTACAGCATATAATCCAGCAGCTAATGGATTGGCAGAAGCTTTCAATAAAACGATCATCAAACTCTTGAAAAAGTTCATTTCTTCCAACAAACGCAACTGGAGCGAGAGGCTTGGTGAATGTTTATGGGCCTACCACACCACAGTTCGTAATGCAACCGGATGTACGCCTTTCTCTTTGGTATATGGGTGTGAAGCTGTTCTTCCCCTTGAGATCCAGATTCCTTCTCTGAGAATTGCAATCTCCAATGAACTTACAACAGAAAACAATGATCGTCTTCGACTTCAAGAATTGGAAGCTCTAGATGAAAAACGATTGTATGCTCAACAAAATATCGAGCTGTATCAGGCCCGAATCTCAAAAGCATTTAACCGGAAAGTCAAAGTCAGAGCATATCAGAAGGGAGAACTGGTCCTTACTGTCAGACGTCCTATGACCATGACACATATGAGCAAAGGCAAATTTGACGCAAAATGGGAAGGCCCATTCGTGGTAAACAAAGTCTTCTCTAACGGAGCATACCAGCTTGCCTCTATGGATGGAAAAGTCACAATGATGCCTATCAATGACAAATTCTTAAAAAAATATTATGTATAATATTTTTATCATTCCCCAGCAAATATAAAATCAAAGTTAATTCTTCTCTACAAAAGTGATCTCGATATCGTTATCCCCAGAGGAAACTGATATTCTACCATGTATCATTTTTCCAGAGAATTTGATATTTTGTCTTATTAGATCCCCAGTGGATTTAATAAAGATCTTGTATAGAAAATCATGTCCATATTACCTCTGAATTTTCTATCTCAGTATGTATCATATTTTCTATGATATCTCGTCTTTTGATTTCCGAGTCCAAAGATCATGGAAAATAGAATCCAAAGATATCTTTATATCTGAATTCTGTTTTCTCTAATCAGTATTAAACTAAAATTATCTTTGGTTTAATATCATGATAGAGTTACAAAGTTTATTTGTATATTCTATTTTATTGAAATATGTCATGTATTATTTACCTCTGAACATGTTTTCTACAAAAATATCATCCACAGAATTGAAATCAAGTCAAAATATTCATTTCAATCAAAATCAAAACATTGATTACAAATGGGTGTCAAAATTGCAATACATGATAAATGTAAAAGATCTATTTAGGAGGAGTAATTATCTCCTGAATACGAACAGTTACATTATTTATCTTTTCTTCATGAGCTTTCTTGATTCGCTCTGCTATTTCAGCTCCAATCACCCGTTGGTCATATTCCACAATAATAGAGCTGCGGCGATTGGTCTCTTCAATCTGATTGGTTTGCATCAATTCTCGCTCTTGCTGTAAAAATTGACAGCGTTCAGCTTCAGATTTACGATCAGTAGTAATCTCTGATTGTTCTTTTTCCACGGAGGCAATTTGCTCCTGAAGAGGAGCTAGCTCTTCCCTCAACTTCCTAAGCTCTTCAGCTTTTGACGCTTCATCTTTCTCTAGGCGTTCCATATTCTGACGAGTACTTATTATTTCTTCGTCTTTCGCCATTAACTCTTTAGAAGACTGAGCAAGGAATTCTGTCAGAGCAATGTGCTGAGCTTGAGCTTCATTCTCCAATTGAGCAATCTCAGCTGCAGTCAGAGAATTAATATCCTCCTTTTTTATCTTCTAATATTTATGGATATTTGCTTCTAAATCATTCAGGAGATGTTCAAAAAAGACACATTGGGTCCCATAACCAGCCTGTCTCAAAGCTGAAAGTGGAAAACTAGTCGCCTCTCGAAGACTCGAAATGGGCAGAGTCTCATCCTTCATAAGTCGTCTTGAGAATGTATCCAGATACGAATAAATAATATCTGAATACATCCCCATGATTTTTGCTATCCCTGTATCAAAACCGGGAGTCGCTGCAATAATAGGGGAAGGAGCAGGAGGAGCCTCTATTCTTGGAGCTGAAGTTAGTGTTTTTGGAGAACTCGGCAAATGTGAACTCCCCTCACCCACATCAGTTTGAACAAGTGGGGCTTGAGTAGAACTCATAGCCGGTGCAGTTCCTACAGCTGTTGGAATCAAAGAAGCATGATCAAAACCAAAAGACAATAAAGCAGAGACAAGACAAAACTTTGATGAATAAAATATTACCTGGAGCTGGTTCATATTCAGTTTCCTTCGGATCATTCAGCCCGGCTCGTAGTCTGTTCAGAGTACTTTCTGACACAGGATTTATTTCACTGCTTCCCACCCCAGAAGTACTCGGAACTTGAACTTCTATATGCCTCTCCGGCTCTGGTGTCAACCCTGAGTGTTGACCAATGGTCTTCAGTACATCAATTGGAGTTTTAGATGGTGATTCATCGTCTATCTCCATGTCTTCTTCTCCAGAAGAATGAGACGACGGTTCATAGTCAACTTGTTCGCTCTCTGAAGCTTCAGCAATTGGTTTGAGAGAAGTGGCTTCCTTCACTGATTCTCTCGAAATCAGTAAGTCATTAGCTGTTTCAGTCTGATGTTCGGCCTCTACCGCAGGTTGACTAATCTCCTGCGTATCATCGGCCATTGGCGGAATCGATCCTATATCAGAAGGCATGGATGACCCAGCAGGTTCAGGAATATCTTCTTCAACAGGTTCTGTCTTTACAGAAAAATCAAAGGCAGCTTATTTTTCTGAAGCCAATCGCACAGCACGATCGGTGGGACTCTCTGCATCGAGACAAATTACGAATTTAGTTTTTGAAACTATCACTTTCCTTCCTATTCTTTTTGTGAATAGAACAGTAGGATAATTGTCTTTTGGATCACTACCTGCTTCATCAGCATCTCTGACTCGATTGGAAACAGGAGAAGTCCCGAGAATGGTAATTCCTCCACGATTTCGAGTCTCTGCTCGAGTGATTCTTTTTGGGGCAGGCCCAGCAGCACCTTTGCCCCGCTTCCTCTTCGAGGTATTATCAGCAGATATACTTTCTTCAGCACTCCCGATGGGTACATGTAATGGTTGATGAAGGTCATCAGAGAAGAAAGTTTCTAGAACTTCATCATCAACTTCATCAGTAGCCAAATGATCTTTTTGATCATGGCAATCTCTAGGCAGGGCTGATTTAGTTGATTTCTTTTCAATATGAATAAAGCTTCTACCTAAGATGCTAAATTTTTTATCAAAGGTATTAGCTGATACATAGAATTTGACATAAGACGCCAATATTCTAGCTCCTCTCTGATAGGTGACCGGATCTGGCATGGAAAAGGTAGCCCCTGTACCTTTAGCAATGTAATATATCCACGCTCTGGCACCATCAATCAACCCGCCTTGATAACCAAAATACGTCGTTGCATTACCTACATACAACTGATCGTAACCAAATTGCCGAACAAACCTGCTCGGAAGATATGGTTCTAGATAAGTGATGTTGTCACGGCGGCAGATTAAATGAGATGGCCTGATCCTCTTCAGCCATTCATGTTGAATCTCATCTAATTCATTGCCACCAATGCCGTCAATCAACCTTCCAGGCATGGTCTCATAACCAACAGGTGGAGGAACACAAGTGAAGCTCCATAGTTCTTCCCTGTTTAATATAGTTCTGCAATCTGTCAAACTGTCATATTTCCACTTTGGTGTGTGACTGTATCTTTCCAGAAAGGTGTCATCTGGTCTAGCCATCCCAGCATTCATAAGAGATTCGAAATGCAGAAGCAGCCATCCAAATAAATATGTAAAGGGCATTTCTACCCGAGGAAAGGATGTAAGGCTCTTCCTTGCCAATTCGAACATTCTGTCTGTGTATGCCCTTAATCCAGCATTCAGACGGCATGTCATTGCTGTCAGTAAATCTATCTTATACCCAAAAACCAGACGGACTGCTGCGAAGACAACTCCTCTGTGCATCCTGTCTGCTGAACAGGTGCCAGGAACTACAAATTTTCTCAGCCAGAGAGAGATAAATCCGGCCAGATGACCTTCAGCGGATAATTCTCGGCTGCCCTGCTTAATATAGGTCTCAAACCTATCACCGGCTTTATAAGTGCCTTCGTCTTCCTCAATGACAAAGTCGTCATGAGTGGTATCCCGGATGAGCCTGTCAATCTCAGCTTGATTCAGAGGTTTAAATTCACCGACATACTGCTCAGACTTCTTCTTATTTTGAACTTCATCAGTACGGCCTTGAAATAAATAGGCCATCCATTTGGAAGAATAACAGTTGGAATCTCCTTCTCCACCTTGTCCTTTATAAAAAGCCTTACAAATACTGTAATGGCACATCAATTCTTCAAAGACATGAAGAACCAGTGGGTTGGCTTCGGAGATCTTATTCATTTCATCAACGAAAGGGATATACTCTTTATATGGCAGATCTGCTGTTGGCAGTTGAGAAATATATGCCATTTCATGTAGGGCGAATCCCATCTCACCTCTTGGGGTCATGAAGGTGCTGGTACGGTAGTTATACCTCTCCGCTAACGCCAAGAACAAATCTGGGTTTGGCCTGAAACCATAGGCAGTACACTTAATGGCATCATATAGGCCTATCACTTGTAACTGTTCACCAAAATTCTTCAGGATCCATTTCACAAGAGCAGTCCATCTGATATTCTCCGGATTTACCAGACCAGTCAGCCTCATAGACTGTTTTGGATAGATGGCATTTTCCAGTTGAGCAAATTCGTTTGCAAAAATTGGGACTCTGACTGGCTTCAGCAGTGCCGAGTCCTCAGGAGGGATGGTGGCAGGTAGCAGTCCTCGCAGAGATGTGACATGTGGTTCAGTACCACTGCGGAATCTTCCTTGACGATATCCTATCCATCCAGCCTTTGCTTGTCGGGATGGAGTGATATTCCACTTCATTTGTCTTTGACAACTCGCATGAAATAAGCGAGCTATGTTGATGCTTTTTGATAAACCAGTCAAATACATTGGCTGATTTACATCACCATCCCTATAATAACAGTATGATACTTTGTCCAGAGCAGGCTGAGAGTTTATGTCAATAGCATCTCCGAAAAAAAATGCTGGCTTTGAGTGGGTAACACCATCCACACTCTGTAAAGGCAGTCCACTCATCAAGTTCAGCAAAGTGTCATTTTCCTGATTAGTCAAAAGAGCTATCCTTGTAGAAGGTCCATCGAATTGGGGAAAACGAACATGTGATAAGTCACTTCTATAGTTATTTCCTACACATCCTTCAAATTCTGCCTCCTGAGCCAGAATATCCACTGCAAAAGAAGAATAAGAAGTTAGAAATCTTCAACACAAAGAGATAGCAAAGTTCAGCATACGCTCAATTTTCCTTGAGCGTATGGAAGACTCAAGGTTCAGCATACGCTCAGTTTTTCTTAAGCGTATGACAGACTCAAAGTTCAGCATACGCTCAGTTTTTCTTAAGCGTATGGAAGACTCAAGATTCAGCATACGCTCAGTTTTCCTTGAGCGTATGACAGACTCAAGGTTCAGCATACGCTCAGTTTTCCTTAAGCGTATGACTCAAAGTTCAGCATACGCTCAGTATATCCTTAGCGTATGGCAGACTCGAAAATCTATATACGCTCAGTTTATCCTAAGCGTATGACAAATTCAGAGATCACTTTTTACGCTCAGTTTATCTTAAGTGAATGATTTTAAAAGTTCAGTTATGATCAGTTTGAGCGTATCAGTGTATGGTTGACAAGATGATCATCAAAAAAACATACGCTAACACAGGAGTTAGCGTATCTCAGTGAGACAACTCGCCATAGCATATTCTTTCAAGACAACATATTTTGACATTTCTATCAAAAATACGCGTATCATACAGAATACGCTCCAAACATATTTTTCGTATAAACAAAAAATATGGGATACGGCTAAACCCTAAAGAGGGAAGCGTATTTTCTGACGTATTTGACCCTAAAAAGGGGATACGTTTTATGATTTTGTTCTAACCAGAGCCCTAAATAGAGGATAGTTACAGTTCATCATCATCATCCTTACCATAGAGAGGCTTCAATGGGCGTTCACTTCGTCGAACGCGCTCATTGGTAGTCTTCTTAGCAGCGGCGGCGGCGGGCTGAGATGACTCCGCAGGAGCCTTCCCCTTTCCCTTCGCAGCAACATCAACCTTGGGCGCCATTGATAAAGCTTGAATCGAAGAAGAAGAAGTTGAGTCTTGAGTTTCTTTTTCTCTCTTGAAGATGAATGCAAATGTAAAGAAATAAATTAGGTCTTGGAAGACCTATTTATAGAAGAAAAGAAGAAGTTCAAACGGCGGATATGCTTTAAACATAATCCCTAAAGATTTGCACTGATATTGAGGAAGATAACAAACTTATGCCAGCGTGTCAGGACTTATTCCCACTTTAAGTTCAAAGTAATTTCGAACTTTTGAAATTCATAAAGTTCAAAAACTTTGAAGGGGGTCTTGTAGGGTGTGAAAATTATGACACGCTGACATAAGATTCAGCCCAAGTCATACGCTCAAGGCCATACGCTCAGTCAAAGCCATACGCTCAAGGCCATACGCTCAGCCAAGGCCATACGCTCATCTAAAGGCCGTACGCTCAGTGAATATTTTAATATATTTCTTGAGATAACAGCACAACATGTATTTAATGAAGGATAAATCTGACACTTCGTCTTTCGTGCAAAGACAGCTGCCCTATGAAGATTAGCCGTCGTATAGGTTTTCGAGAAAGGATTTTGTCTCTTACGAGGACAGCTCAGCAGCCATCATAAATAAAGAGCCATCATTACTGTCATTTCTGACAGTCTGTCAGCCATTATATCTGCAGCACGACGCTCAAGAAATATTTGTCAGTATTTGAAGATATGGCATGTTTGAGAAGATTGAGAACAGCCACGTGTCTACTCCTTCAATCCATACGGCTTCTTCCCCACCAAGTGAGCGTATGGACCTCATACGACTCCTTGCCATCCAAGTGAGCGTATGGACCCCATATGACTCCTTGCTAAGTGAGCGTATGGACCCCATACGACTCCTTGAGTGAGCGTATGGACCCCATACGACTCCTTCCCAACCAAGTGAGCGTATGGACCCCATACGACTCCCTCCTTGCTAAGTGAGCGTATGGACCCCATACGACTCCTTTCCAACCAAGTGAGCGTATGGACCCCATACGACTCCTTCCCAACTAAGTAAGCGTATGGACCCCATACGACTCCTTCCCAACCAAGTGAGCGTATGGACTCCATACGACTCCTTCCCAGCCAAGTAAGCGTATGGACCCCATACGACTCCTTCCCAATCAAGTGAGCGTATCAGCTTTATATGATCCAAGTCAGCGTATGCAAGACATGTGCCTTCAAAAGCTAGCGTATGACTCCTCTTCAAAGACAGCGTATCACAGCAAAGGCATCCAGGATGACTTTCAATGTACAGTCAACACACGTTCTCACGTGTCCTGTACTCAGTTACTCAGTTATTCAGAAGTTATGCAACGTGGCATCCATGCCACCAATCTCTCCTAGATATATTCTACTACTCTCAACCGCACTCCAACGTGTCTTCACCAAAATTTGCCACGCGTCCCTGCAGTTATGCACACGTCAAGTAACTGACTGAGCGTATGCTTCAGAACAGTTATCCAGAACTCTATAAAAGAGAGTTTCTTCATCTTCATCAGACACACAGTCAATTTCAGAGAGAACAGAGAGATTGCCCAGTTGCTGTCCAAGTTCTTCAAAATTCGAGTTTTTTTCATCGCATCGTCCAAGGGATAAAGTAATCGTCTTCTAGATTAGATTCCTACAGTTGTAATTTTCTCAGATACAAAATAAATAAAGTGAATTTATTTATGGAAAACAGTAGCTGGCTATGTTCGCCCCCGCTCTCTAGTATTCTGGTTCTGGGGCGTGACAATTACCAACCCTGCAGATCACAACAACAATAATTATGTGTCCAGGTGTCCGTGTCCACCATCACCACCATCGTATCCACCATGCTCGGACTCATGTTGCCCGTGTCTATATCATGTTTTTTATCCCGTTCTTTATATTAGTACAAATTCTCGTGTCTGAGTCAGACACAGAAACTCCAAGAAATCAGGAGGCGAGGCAAATACACAGTAAAAAGAAAAATCCTAATCCTAACCTTTTCGTGGCTGCGCTGACGACCGCCGCTGCTCGGCACCTGGTCTACCACCTAGCCGTTGTCGTGGTGATCTGTACCGCATGTCCTAGTTCTGGCCTCGCCGTCGCCCGGCCATCCGTCGTTCCTCCAAGGCCGTAGTTGCCGATCTCGATCGCCAAAGTTCCCCAAGCCTTCTTCTCAGGTACGCCCCCGCAGGATTGCTCGGTCTATCAAGCACAGCGTCCCGCGGCTGAGACCACCACCGTCCCCAACATCTCCGTAGTGGCCGCCAGTTCGGCTCGTTCCAGTCCTCCACCATGAAACCCTGCCGTAGCTGTGCGTTCGCCTGACGCACGATCGTCGGCCGCATCGAGCGACCGCTCCGCCACCACTCGTGTAGACTTCCTTGATTCCTTCGACGCTGTCTAGATTCGGGCGGACGAGCCACCGCAGCCTCCCCACAAGGCCGTCGTGCCTGTGTTCGCTATGCTGCCGGATTTGCTCTCGAGCGCCCGCCGCTGGGAGCCTTCCCAACTGTCGGAGTCCCCAACCGCGTGGATCCACCACCGCCGGCTCCAGCCACCGATTTTTCGGCCAGCGCGCCTTCTTTTCTCGCTCCGCAATAGACCGTACCTAGGACAGTGCCAACACGGGCGCTGTGGCCGCGTCTCCAGCCGCCTCTGCACGGTGGCATCTTCGGCGAGCACTGCACCGCCTCATGCCGACGAATCAAGCACCGCTCTTGGTGGAACCCTCGCCTACCGCCTCTCTCCTTTCCGACCGTGCCGGGTGACCGTACCGCTGATGCATCACCCTTCCGCGATTGAGTTTCCAGCTCCATGGGTCCGCGCCTCTGCGGAACTCCTCCGTCGCTGGCGAACTTTCCCTCTCCCCATCGAAATTTCCCTCTCTCCACTGTAAGATTCTCTCTCTTTCCAATTCCATTTCCCTTCCCTTCTTTATATTTAAGAGCAGAGTCTCAGTCACCATCATGAATATTAATACTATTATATTTGTTATTATATGAGAACAGTGTACATGTTTAAGATGCAGTGGTTTTAATTGGGTTTTGGGAGCTAAATAGTGAGTCTGGGCTCATAATAACTATGGGCTGTCATTGGGTTTGAGTTTAAGGCCTTTTGATTGAGTAAAAAGTTAGAATTATTTTGGGTTAATAGAAAATATAGTTCTCAAATTAGATAATTATTTCTAGAAAAGTATAAATATTTAAATTATATTGTTTTATTAAATAAGTATATATAAGTATTGCAAGTATTTTCTTAAACAAGTTTCAAATACTTATCATGCTACTAAATACGTTTCAAAATAGTTCAATGTATATTTTCTTAAACAAGGGATTGTACCTATTCTGTATAAGTATTTCTCTAAATAACTAAATACGATTTTCTAAGTAAATAATTATCTTTCTCTAAGTTAGAAAATCTCTTAGATCGTTAGATTATCATTGAGCATAGCTAATCGCATTCATATCTCTTTATCAACCCTAGATAAAATGACTGTACTGGACCCAATGAGACTGTCGGTTTCACCAGCTAAGGACCACAGGCAAGTGCATTTTCTGATTGCTTTCAATTCATAGTAGTTTTTTCATTTCATGTTTATACATATATCTTGCTACTTGTTGACACGCTCGTCACACGGAGTAGTCGGGAGAGAAAATATCTTAGTAGACATGTGGACTACCCAGAACTATCCCCATGATGTCTATTCGTGAACAATAGCACCTGTACACGACACGTGCAGGTGCCGGATTTATCCCTAGCCGTTCACATGTCGAAACGAATATTTTACACCACATAGATAGTTGTTTTTATTTATTTTTCCTTGTCTTTTCCACCGTGACATGTCATCAGTATATTCTAGCTTTCACCTCTCATATATTATTTTCATGTCTTGTTAATTCTATTGTGTTTCCGTATTGCCTTCGGTTTGTGTGCTTGTTCCATTCCTGACTGGAAACCAACATTTTTCAGGTTTATCTATGGCTTCACTTAGCTTGGGAGATACGGGTGTACTTGCGGACAAAAACCTAGAGATTAGATAAAAGTTATATCATTTTCATTAATTGTAAAATCTTGTATTTTTTTAAATGTAAATCTTGTAATTGTTGTAATAAATCTAGAAATGTGAATGAGCAATAAATGTTATTCTTTTATGATTTTGAGCATCATGGCCGTGACAACGTTCTACCGCCGATACTGCAGCGTAGGCTGGACTTGGACACGTCTTGTATCCGAAAAGCGGGTGTGGGTCGTGACAAGTTTTTATGGTGGCCCACGCAGGTCAGTTTTCGCAAAGGATTGCGAACTCGTGATGGTACTTAAGTTAGTCGTACCATTACGCGCCTGCGACTAGCAAATGCTCATTCACAACTTAGGTTAAATTGATTTAAAAGAATGGTTAGGACTAGGAGTCCCTAATTTGAATTGACAATTGGGTAGTTAAGGTTGCTACATAGGTTTCACTAAATGACTTTTATAGAAGGCTACACTATCGTATTTTGATTTGACGGAATTCCTAAGGAGGGTAGATTCGTAACATCTTTCCGAAATTTTGAAAATAGCACATATTCCTTTTAGTTGAATTAAAGTGTGATTTTTAGAATTTCGTAAATATTTAGTATAGACGGCCTTAGTCGCGGTTAAGTTTCGGAGTGCAAGATGACCAAGAATTTTGGCATTGAGAGTGTGGTCGAGTGCCTTGACTAGTGTTCTAGCCACGGTAGAGGAGGCCGAGATATAGGTGTGTACTAACTAAAAATCCAGGCTAAATCGTGACATAACCCTAGGAATAATTTAATTATTTATTATTAAGACCATTGGCTTTTAGAAAACCCGGCTGTCCCAAACTAGCCGAACTCAACCCAAGTCCTGGTGGTCACGTAGTGCGACCAACGTTGTCCATAGATGCGTATATATAGTTTGGTAGTCCATTTCTAGTATTGGAAATAATTTCTATAAATTATGTATTGAATATAATATATGTATTATTGCTATTTAAATTTATATTTTCTTGGAAATACGATAACCTTATCTTAGAATGCTATTTTGGGATTTACTTAGACTATGCATATATACTTGTGTGTAAGTATATTCATTTTAGATAGACATAGTGCTTTATACATATTCTCTCTCGACCTTGAATATTAGAGAAATATAATTTAAGTTTATATTTCTTTTACCTTCAGTTATTTTTCCTAATCATGATCATTTGAACAACTTTATCTTATGTCTTTTCTAAACATCGTCATATCATAAGTTCGTATCACCTATATTCTTTACCTTGGACCTAAGAAATTATTTTTAATTACTTCTCACTCAATTGTCTGTTAATTTTGAGTTAAGTTTTCGGATTCAAAAGTTCCCTCTTAATCGTTGAATATTGAATATCCATGGAATAAGAATTATGAAATTTTTCTTATTTTGACTTCGATTATTATCCTTCCTAATCAATTGTTTTCTTTTCAAGAAGCTGTTATACATGAAGAACAGGTACTTACACTTTTCTATCTTTATCAACTTGTATGATATTTTAAAACTCCTTTGATACTCTTGGGGATATAGTTGGAATAATTTTGATGACATACGATGACAGGACAGCAGCGCACTGTCGTCACTTATTTGAATTATCGAGACTACGGGTTTACTGCAGCTAGCAGCGCACTGGCGTGGCATGAACCCTAAGTCGAAGTAATTTCAAGTAACGTACGTTATCGAATACTATTAAAACTATGTCTTAATTGTCCTATCTTGCTCCTTGAGTTGTTATGTCAATGTTGGACAAAGATAATAAAATATTCGATATCGTGTCATAGCTGAGTCATGAAACCAAGGTTTACTGCAGCCATGTGTACACTGGCGAGGCATAAATTCTCGGCAAAGTGACTTCATATATACATACGATTTTTGAATATTATGGAGACTACGTCCTCTTGACATATGGCTACTGATTTCATGGCCTGCAATTCACTTGCTTAAATTATTTTATTATTATTTTTATCCTTTTATACCTCTTATTTTATGGCCATTTGTCTTCCTGAGCATCCCTTAAACTTATTTCCTTAAACTTATTTTTTGAATTCCTTCCATTCATGATCACACCTAGATTATGATTCTAGGATTATGCCTATACAATTGATCGTGCTAAGACAGTTTTAAATTAGATCATCCTTACGACTTTTGATCGAGCTAGACTATTTGATTATATCTTGATAATGTCAATTCACATATTTTCTTGATTTTGAGTCCGTAATCATGCCTAAATAATTTTGCCTAAATAATTCATTGTGCCAAATAAATTTGAATTTCGACTGTTCCTGAACGACTTTACTCGTGACTAAACTATCTGACTATAATCATAATCGTGCCTAAACGACCTTTCTTGTTTAGACAATCATATTTCAGTTAGATCCTTGACCACTGTGACTATACCCTTTTGATCATACCACATGGTATCTTTTCTTGAAGTCCAACACTATTCACGACCTAACTCGCTTTGATTATTGATCAAATCAGTTCTTGATTTTATTCTTAATCGAGCATAATCGTATCCTTCTAAATTTCTAGGAAGAAAATTTTCTAAGGTTGGTAGAGCCTTTGAGTATGAGTTGCCCTTGAGATTATTTTTACTTTTATCGAATTTCTGAAAACAATTAGGACATACTTCAAGACCGTAGCCAAAGGTTCTAATACCAAACCACACCTAATTGCCCTTCCATTACCACCCTAGCTGGTCGGTGCTTTCATTATAATTTTTATTGTATTATGAGCATTTTCCTCTCTCTCTTTCCTCTTCTTTTCATCTATTTTTTTTTTATATCTTGTTATCGTAGTCTTACCATACCCTTTCGCTAATCAACCAAGTCCATCTATCTTAGTAGTCCTTAAAATTCGAGGACGAATTTATTTCTAAGGTAGATAGATTTGTAAACCCTCTTCCCGAATTTTTTTGAAAAAAATTTATTTATTTATTTATTCTAATTTTTAATGTTTTGAAATAAATCCTCTTTACAACGTATAGACGTCATTTTGCTATTACTTTTGTATTTCAAAACTATTTTAAAGTTATGGTTTGAAAAATACTATTTTGGTATTAATAAAATATTTATTCTTGAAAATTTATTATTTTGTAACACAAAATATTTTATATTTTGGACTTTCGAAGTATGTGAACTTCGAAGGTGGGTTAAACATTTTCTATTAATTAAAATATTTGTCAAAGTATTTTAAAATAGAACTTTGGATTTATAAAGAAATATATTTTAAAATTATTCGAAGATATCGAATATTATTTTACGATGGTAGTCAATTATTGATTTAATTTAAAATGTGTGATTAAACTTATTTTGATAAGTACTAAAGATTATTTTAAAATATTATGATTTATTTTATATAGATTTAAATTTATATGACTTAAATTAACTTGATGATATCAAGTATTCATTTAAAGGATTTTGATTAAATTAATGATTGATTTAAATTAGTACATTTATCTACTAATGAGTCTTTGATTTGAATTTATTTACTTGATTTAAATTAAAGCAGGGAGTTATCTATTAGGACTTATAGTCCTTATCCACTAGGAATCCTTCTCTCTTTAGGAGTTTCCCCTATATAAGAGCTCTTTCTTCCGTTTTTCCTGGAATTCTCAAAACAAATCCAGCCACCATAACAGATTTCTCCCACATCTATCACCATCGGCACCCAACACTCTCCACGCTCCTTCACGAATACGAGAAGACCACTATATCGTACGTCGCACGTCTTCTACCCCAGCCGGCAGCTAACTCCGCCTCTGTACGTGCTCCGCGGTGGAACACCATCATCCTCAAGTTCACCACCTACGTTCACCATCATCAGAGGAACCCCCACCATTACTGTAACGCCCAGTCCCAAAATACGTAGGACTAGGAACGTAGATATGCCAGCTGTATTCATACGAAGTACACTCCAATATATGGAAACCTCGTATAAATATATAAGCTGTAAAATATAGTAGAACCATAACTAATCTCATCCACACAAAAATAAATGAATAAAAGATATCATATAATGATAATAACTTGTCTTGATACAATATGTTGGGCGAAGACAAATCCACTACCAACAAGTAAAGGAAAATACATAAGAAAGGAAATGAGTTTGGCGAACGAAGCGAATACGACCCAAGTGCAATCATCCTCGAATAACTAGCGATGATCACGGCTAGAGCTAGAACACCTGCGAAAGACAATAACACACACCTGGCGAGATAACCAGGTCCTCAGAGGGACGTAACAAGACACATAATATCATGCCGATAAACTGAATAAATAAAGCTCAACAGAAAAGTATGCATGAGTAAAGGTTACTAACCATTCTATGTGATATGCACTTTGAGGACAACGTTCTACGCAGGGGCTGTAGGCTCAGCAGAGTAAATAAAGAGTGGCAGTAAGTAGCGCTCATCCGAGTCACTATCGGCCCTGGACAGAAGGTAGTGCTCATAAGAGTCACCCTCGGCCCAAAATGTGTGTAAAAATAAAATGTAGCCCCTACGCTAATAACTGTCCCCTCCCCCCAATGATACTATACATGTGTCGACTCCACGATACTGTTTAATCCTTAATAACCGCCAAGTCTTCTATACAATCTATTGGCAGTTATATCCTAACGCACGGCCTGTACGCACCGATGTACGGTCGGTACGCAAGTCCGAATCTATATGCGACTCACAACTCACACACAATCCGTGGCACATCGTGACAGTTTATGAGATGCTCTAAACATATGGTAGTCCCTTAACTATAAGCCAATTGCATAAAATATAATAATTTGCATCTATATATAGTTTTTAAAGAACAACATAAAGAAACAGCATGCATGATATTGAGCAAAAAGTTAAACAGTAAAGGCAAGGTGTCTTGCCGGTGTGTCGTCTGGTGTGATGCGATGATCATGATGTCATGTTCTGTCCAATAGCTGATGTCGATGTGTAAGAGTCCAAAATTCATGAGAAGTGGAAACGCACAATCAGTCGTGATCAATGATGATAATCGAGGGGAGTTTGTGGGAAAAATTACTCATAATACTTTTTTTTAGAAAATATTTATACGATTTATGAAACTAGTTGTTATTAGTCTAAAATATACTTTCGCAAATATTTGTAAATACTAGAAATCCGTATATAAATTTGGTAACTACTTTTATTTAGAAAAATATAAAATCATAATCTAGAAAAATTATTTGTGGTCAAACTATAATTAAATTTTATTTTAGAAATAAATAAATAAAACTCAATTTTAGAATACTATAAAATATTTTGGTAATATACTTTAGGCCAAGATAAATATTATATTTGTTATACTAATAATTTGAAAACTATTATCTAAATAACCATAATAAAATTTACAATCTAATAATATTACTATATAAATATTTATACTATAAACTCAGTAGAATAACATAATAATAATAATAATAATAATAATAATAATAAAATGGTTATGATAATAATAGTAATAATAATACAAACTCTAATTAAAAATAATAATAATAATGAATATGATAATAATAGTAATAATAATAATAATACCAACTCAAAAAAATAATAACAATAATGATAATAATAATAATAATAATAACAACAACAACAACAACAACAACAACAATAATAATAATAATAATAATAATAATAATAATAATAATAATAATAATAATAATAATAATAATAATAATAATAATAATAATAATAATAATAATAATAATAATAATAATAATACCCATACCTACAATAATTATAACAGTGAATATAATAAATATAATAATTAATAATAAAATATATATAAAATCTTTTATTAACTACACCCCTCCCCAATGTTACAGAGAAAGAGAGAGAAGACAGAATAGAGGGAGTGGGAGAGCGAGAGAGAGAGTAGAGAGAGAAGAGTGCGGGAAGGGAAATACCGTAGGGCGGTCGGAGCGCTGGTGGTGCCCTGCTAGTGGCGGCGGAGGAGATCAGAGCTGCTTCGTGGCCGACGCCAGCTACGGCGCGACGACTAATCGGCCGCGGAGAAGGAACGGGCGGCTCTGGCTACGACTGCCGGAGAGGGCGCGGCTCGGGAACGGTGGCCATCGAGGGAGATCGGCGAAGATGGGGCCGACGCCCGCGGCATGGTGCAGCGGACTCAATGCTGTAGCTGGATCTAAAGATCGAGAGTAGGCCATCGGACAGCGCGGAGAGAAAGAGCACGACGGAGGAACGCTCGCCCAAGCTGGTTCCACGAATGTCGGGCTCCGGAGCGCTGGAAGACTCACCGAGCCGGATCTGGTGTGAAGAAGGGGGTGGCGCTGGCTCGTGGTCAAATCTGGGACTCCGGCGTTGAGGCCGGGCGGGGACTTACCGTGGTGGCGACCACCAAAAGTCGGAGGCGACCAGGGCGGCCGCAGCACGCCAGACGATGGCGCCGGTGATGAGTCGACAGTGTTAGAGGCAGAGGAGGTATGAAGGGGAGTCTCACCGGAGTTGGCGGCGGGTTTATGTCCGAGCGCCGAGGTCGATCGGGTTCGTGGGACAGCGACGGAGGTTTCGACGGCGACGATGGAGGTAAGGGTTCGGGTTTTCTCTTTCCCATTTTTTTATTGGGGGTTATTTTTGGGTGGTGGCGGTGGTGGTGTTGTGGGATGCCGATGATGGCGGTGGCGTCGGGAACGGTAATGGTGGCAGTGTTCTGTTGTAGAGTCGGGGAATGAGGGTTACGGCTGTGGTGGTGTTATGGCAGTAGCGGTTTACCGCTGTTACGGCAAGGAGGCGTGGCGCACAGGGGTGGCCGGGGGATTCTGGTGGTGAGCGGAGTAATTGCTGGGGTGGTCCGGTGGCTGGGATCGGTGCTGACGGGGTAGAGGTGGAGACAGGGCCTGATGGTGGTTGGCATCCATGGCGTAGGCGTAGGCGGTGCAGACAGAACTGGGATAGGGTTTCGATTTATGTGGTTGTCATTGTATCCGGGGTGTCGGATAAGACGGGGATTGTTGTAATTGCAATAGAAAAGTAATAGATGGGAAGAAGAACACGGACACAGACACGATGCACCGTTGGTGTAGATCTGGAATAATTTGTGGAATCATTATATGGAGGAGTACCTACCTATTTATAGGATGTGGGAATTCCCATTTAGATAGGATTGTGGGGATTTTAAATCTCCATAGATAATTCGTAATTTAAATCAAATTCAATAATTTCAAATCCAAATATAAATCAATTTAAATCCAATTAAATATAAATGATTACAATCTTTAAATTAAACTTATTTAAATTAATTAAAATCTAATCAAAGTTTAAATTACCACAATAATTTCAAAATATCTTTTCTAAAAATAATAATAAATAAAATTTCAAAAATTCAAACAATTATTCAATTATTTAAAATACTTGTTAAAATAAATAAATACAATTAGCTTTCGAAAAATAAAATATACGCTAATTAAATTTCACGTACTTCGCATATGATAGAACACTATTTTAAAAAGGAGAATATCATTTCTTAAGTTAAAATAAAATAAAAACTTTTTATAAAATTAATAAATTATTTTTGAAATTTTGATGCGACGTTTTTTTACAAATAAAAGTCATTACTATATATTATTTTGAAACTATAAAATAGAAAAAAATATTTTTCTAAAAATATGTAAGATCGCACATATTCGCATTCGTCGAGTAATTGCGAAATACGCCTTTGTGCACAACGTACAATACGACTACGCGACGTACAATACAAAATTTTTAAATCAGTATCAAAATCAATAAAAAATATGGTAGAAATTTAGGGGTTTTACAATTACCAACCCCGCAGATCACAACAACAACAATTATGTGTCCAGGTGTCCGTGTCTACCATCACCACCATCGTATCCACTATGCTCGGACTCGTGTTGCTCGTGTCTACATCATGTCTTTTATCCCGTTCTTTATATTAGTACAAATTCTTGTGTCTGAGTCGGACACAGAAACTCCAAGGAATCAGGAGGCGAGGCAAATACATAGTAAAAAGAAAATCCTAATCCTAACCTTTTTGTGGCTGCGCCGACGACCGCTGCTGCTCGGCACCTGGTCTACCACCTAGCCGTTGTCGTGGTGATCTATACCGCATGTCCTAGTTCCGGCCTCGCCGTCGCCCGGCCATCCGCCGTTCCTCCAAGGCCGTAGTTGCCGATCCCGATCGCCAAAGTTCCCCAAGCCTTCTTCTTCTCAGGTATGCCCCCGCAGGCTTGCTCGGTCTATCGAGCACAGCATCCCGCGGCTGAGACCACCACCGTCCCCAACGTCTCCGTCGTGGCCGCCAGTTCAGCCCGTTCCAGTCCTCCACCACGAAACCCCGCCGTAGCTGTGCGTTCGCCTGACGCACGATCGTCGGCCGCATCGAGCGACCGCTCCGCCACCACTCGTGTAGACTTCCTTGATTCCTTCGACGCCGTCCAGATCCGGGCGGGCGAGCCACCGTAGCCTCCCCGCAAGGCCGTCGTGCCTGTGTTCGCCGTGCCGCTGGATCCGCTCTCGAGCGCCCGTCGCTGGGAGCCTTCCCAACTGCCGGAGTCCCCAGCCGCGTGGATCCACCACCGCCGGCTCCAGCCACCGATTTTTCGGCCAACGTGTCCCCTTTTCTCGCTCCCCAACCGACCGTACCTAGGACAGCGTCGACACGGGCGCTGTGGCCACGTCTCCAGCTGCCTCTGCACGGTGGCGTCTTCGGCGAGCATTGCGCCGCCTCACGCCGACGAATCGAGCGCCGCTCTTGGTGGAACCCTCGCCCACCGCCTCTCTCCTTTTCGACCGCGCCGGGTGACCGCGCCGCTGACGCATCACCCTTCCGCGGTTGAGTTCCCAGCTCCATGGGTCCGCGCCCCCGCGGAACTCCTCCGTCGCCGGCGAACTTTCCCTCTCCCTATCGAAATTTCTCTCTCTCTGCTGTAAGATTCTCTCTCTTTCCAATTCCATTTCCCTTCCCTTCTTTATAGTTAAGAGTAGAGTCTCAGTCACCATCATGAATATTAATACTATTATATTTGTTATTATATGAGAACAGTGTACATGTTTAAGATGCAGTGGTTTTAATTGGGTTTTGGGAGCTAAATAGTGAGTCTGGTCTCATAATAACTATGGGATGTCATTGGGTTTGAGTTTAAGGCCTTTTGATTGAGTAAAAAGTTAGAATTATTTTGGGTTAATAGAAAATATAGTTCTCAAATTAGATAATTATTTCTAGAAAAGTATAAATATTTAAATTATATTCTTTCATTAAATAAGTATATATAAGTATTGCAAGTATTTTCTTAAACAAGTTTCAAATACTTATCATGCTACTAAATACGTTTCAAAATAGTTTAATGTATATTTTCTTAAACAAGGGATTGTACCTATTCTGTATAAGTATTTCTCTAAATAACTAAATACGATTTTCTAAGTAAATAATTATCTTTCTCTAAGTTAGAAAATCTCTTAGATCGTTAGATTATCATTGAGCATAACTAATCGCATTCATATTTCTTTATCAACCCTAGACAAACGGACTATACTGGACCCAACGGGACTGTCGGTTTCACCAGCTAAGGACCACAGGCAAGTGCACCTTCTGATTGCTTTCGATTCATAGTAGTTTTTTTATTTCATGTTTATACATATATCTTGCTGCTTGTTGACAAGCTCGTCACACGGAGTAGTCAGGAGGGGAAATATCTTAGTAGACATGTGGACTACCCAGAACTATCCCCATGATGTCTATTCGTGAACAATAGCACCTGTACACGACACGTGCAGGTGCCGGATTTACCCCCTAGCCGTTCACATGTCAAAACGGATATTTCACACCACATAGATAGTTATTTTTATTTATTTTTCCTTGTCTTTTCCACCGTGCCATGTCATCAGTATATTTTAGCTTTCACCTCTCATATGTTATTTTCATGTCTTGTTAATTCTATTGTGTTTTCGTATTGCCGTCGGTTTGTGTGCTTATTCCATTCCTGACTGGAAACCAATAATTTTCAGGTTTAGCTATGGCTTCACTTAGCTTGGGAGATACGGATGTACTTGCGGACAAAAACCTAGAGATTAGATAGAAGTTATATCATTTTCATTAATTGTAAAATCTTGTATTTTTTAAATATAAATCTTGTAATTGTTGTAATAAATCTAAAAATATGAATGAGCAATAAATGTTATTCTTTTGTGATTTTGAGCATCATGGCCGTGACAGCGTTCTACCGTCGACACTGAGGCGTAGGCTGGGCTTGGACACGTCTCGTATCCGAAAAGCGGGTGCGGGTCGTGACAGTCCAAATTGGACTTATGGATAGGCTATCCTAGCTGATTTGATCATTCTGGACACGTTGGTGATGTTTGTTTCATCATCCGACAATGTTTGTAGATATTTCTCTGTGTATTAACCTTTATTATAATTTATTCTTATTAAGTTCATATTTCGGAATTAGTACAACGAAACTGAGATCAGTCGATTCCAATGATCTCACATCGCTGAAATTGACAAGATGATCATGTGGATCACTGTGATAAGATTATTAACCTTACCGTTGATTATCTTATCTCGATTTGCGTGTCGTAGGTTTCGATGTACGAATAACGAGGTGCAACTTGATATTTTAATTCTTAGATTAGAGTTGATCATGTTTGACCAAGATATATGGTATCTTGGTAGGTAAATATTAGGAATAGTATGCTTAGGCTAGTTTTGACCTTGGTTGACCAAGTTTGACTGCTTTGACCAAAAGTCAACTATCAGTCAACACTTGGCCTAGAAATGTCTAGAACTTGACCAAAGTTGACCAGTTGACCAAAAGTCAACTGTTAGTCAACATTAGCCTAGTTTAACCTAGAGTTGACCAGTTGACCAAAAGTCAACTATAAGTCAACCTTTAACCCAGTTTGACCTAGTTTGACTTGGTTTGACTTCCTGTGACCTAGTTTGACCTAGTGTGATTCAGTGTGACCTAGTTTGACTTAGTTGGACTGAGATTGACCTAGATTACATAGCTTATACTATATAATCCTGTCTAAAACTGTTGAACCCTAATTAGCTTATATATATATCTCATCTTTAGGTTTGTGGCATCACTCTGAGCATCGACCCCATTAGACAGCTCAGGACCGCAGGCGAGTACATTCTCTGATAATAGTTCCTTGTCTTGATATTTTCTGTATCCGATTCAGTTATAGTATTTTACTTGATTCTCGTCACGATGGTACACGGACTAGTATACGCCGGATTCTGGCATGGGATGTTATTCCTGGACTTTCTTGGTATATTGGTACATTTTCTGTCTTGTTTCATGTACTTGTATAGACACCGATTCCTGAAAGGGAGTAGCTACCCTCTTAGGGAATCCCGTGTCATGACGTGCTATGTCCGGATCCATATACTATTCGGAGATAGGGAGTTATTATAGGTTATGTGATCAAAGTGTTACGACCCGCTCCCGAATAATCGGACACGAGTCGGACACGCCCAGCCTTCGTCGTTAGATACGACGAAGTAAGCTGTACCAAACTAGGGAAATCTAACAGACAAACATGAAAGTATACAATCACAGCATCTAAAACGTATCCCAGAATGATCACCATAATCCACAATTCTATGTATATAAATATACGAGTCATCAAGAGTGAAATATACTATGAATTCTAAATCAATATCTAAAAGTAAGGCTAACAGTCTAAACCTGAAACCTCAAGCTAAGTCATGACCTATCCTGCTCAGCTAAGATCCCGGGCTCTGGCCCATAAGGTAGAATGATATCCTGTAAGCATACCTGCAACTTATCCAGTCAGGAGCGGAGCAAAGTACAATTCTAGGTAATGAAACATGAACATGAAATGGGTACAAGGGTACAGAAAAAAGATATATAAAAATGAACAGGTAACTACAGGAAAGTAGTACAGGAAAAGAGTACATGAATATAGTACATGAAAGTAAAGTACATGAACATATAAAGTACAGGAAATGTAATGTACATGAATGAAACTATAATCATGTAGTACCAGATATGATAAGTGCACAATATCGAAATACATCTAGTCCATGTGACCGGCTGGGGTGAGAACATGCACAGGAGTACATGAATATGATACGACTTAGGGCCCGTGTGCACGATACGAGGCCTAAGCTAGGGACAGGAATATAGTAACCGGGATTGGTCACATGGCTAGTGTATTTCCCCACCCGACACTAATAAGTACAAGAGCAAGGGTACATGAATACAGGAGTACATGAATATCGTGCCATGACGTGTCACAAGAAAGGGTACAAGAATGTAAATGTACAAAATCGTAGAAAAGTACTTGCCTGGCTTCGGAAAAGTACGGGTGAACAATGGAACTGGATGTCCTCCTGATTTTATTGAGTATAAGTTGATTAATAACTAAACAAGCTCTAAATTGGTATTTTGTAGTTCTATATTTATAATATTTGGTTAAACCCCAAATATTAAATACTCAGTGATTATTCTCCCTTACAACTATTCTTAAAATCATTAATCAACTAATAATTAAAATAAAAAGTTTAACTAACATTGTTTTGGAAAAATAAACCTAATGAACAACTATATTCACTAGCCTTAAGTTAATCTAAAGAAACTTAACTACAATGATACCTGTCATTACAACAGAGGACTTGAAAATCTGTTTAAGAATGGACTCTATTACTGTAGTATATAAATTGAGCTAAGTTCCTAATCCCATTCCCAAGTTCCTTAATTTCATCAAGACAAAGTATATATTTATATAAACTCAAGTTTTATTGATAAAAATTCTAACGTGAATCCTCATCTGCAGGGGCAGACATTGATATCTGTCTTAGGAAGCAACCCTTCCAAAACTGTATGGCAATATCAATTCATTAGACAACTCTAGTCAACATAACCCAGGTATTCGAATAGAGTCTTAGCTGCCAGGTTTAACATCCAAGTGGAACTATCAAGCTCAAAACTCATTTGACAATTCAGCCTCAAATTATAACAGACAAAAATATACATTTTATTTACCCAGATATCAAAGAATTCCCAAGTTAAAGAATCAACTTCCTCCTCCCATACACTCATACATTCAATCAAAATAGAATAGTCCCATCCAGGGGCTTAACTGAAAATAATAACCCATAATTAACCTGAACATGCATCAGTAAGAATTTAAAAGAGTTTAACATCTTAAGAATTCAAAACAGAGCAGAGGGAACACAACACAAAACTTGCTAAACTGATTGAAACATTAAATAGTCTGGTCACAACATCCACCCATCCGGACACGATCTGGACACTAGCCGACACCCCATAAATCAAGCTGCAACTGTCAGATTTCCCTTCTCTGATACGATCAATCCTGGACACGAACAAGCGGAACACGAACAAGTGGGACACGAACAAGCGGGACACGAACAAGCTGCTATCCTTACTCTAATCTTGGCCGAACACTTAATTACTGCACTGGAGCAAAAAATATAAGTTACAAAATAGTGTATACCTGCAGGAAGAAGCAGATCCCAAACGTGCTTCTACGATGAGTCGGACACGAGTCTCAGAGAAGGATTTGGAAACAAGGACTCTGTTTGGACATAAAACCAAACAGTTTCAGTGCAACGTTGTTGAGACAAAATCATTATTAGAATGAGAATAATTGAGCCAAGAAAATTTCGTAGGAACAAGAATCAAGCTGCTAACAACTTCCAAATTCGAATCAAACTCGAAAATATATAACAATTTCGAATAATTCATTCAGCCAGAAGAAAACAGAACAAAAATAGTCATTAACCCATAGAATTCAAATTGATAGATCGATCTTACCAGTGGATGGATCCGAGATGATCTGAATTTCTTATTTCGTCTGAAATTGCAGATCGAGGCTACTACGAACTTTGGATCTGACTCCGGATCTGAAGTTGATCGAAACAACGAATAAATTCGAGATAAGAAGGATCGAATCAGAAAATTATGAGAGGAAGAACAGATCATCGAAACTGTGCTTACGGTGATCGCCGGGGACACGCTGAAGCTGTGCTGCGCCGACGACGGGTGGGTCCGACCGGTTCAGTCACCGCGGAAGAAGGAATGCGCCACTGCCTTCATCACCTTTGCTATAGCTCTCCTGCCGTTGCGGTCAGGATTGTCGCCATCACCGTCAGGATCGTCGTCGTCGCCGTCGGGTTCGTCGTCGTCGTAGAGCTCTCGGGGAGAAAAGGAACTCAAAGAGAAAATTAAACTGAATGAAAAAATAACTGAATGAAAATACTTTCCATCCGCTGGCATTATAACACTTACCCTCTTTTTTCCGTTTTAATCCCTCCACTCTAGGTAATGTTGCACTTAGCCCCTCCCCCTTTTTATTATTTCTAAATCTACCCCTCCACTCTATTAATTTTTACAAAAACCCCCTCCCCCTTTTCATTTATTCTAGAACTTTAGTAAAAATCAGTTAGAAAATTTGGAAAGGAGTGGGGACCACTAAGTTTGTTACAACAAACTTTTAAAATTTGAAAATTCTGTTTAAATTTAATTCCCTCCAAAATAAATCACCAAAATGATCATTTAAACTAATTTATTATTTCAAAACTTAATAATAACGATTTTTAATTATTAGAAATCAAATTTATTTTTCTTAAAACCGGGAAGTGGAGTTACAAATCTTCCCTGCTTAAAAAATTTTGTCCTCGAAATTCAAAAACCAAAAATAAATCTCAGTATATCTTAAAAGATCCAAACACCAGTCATTTATTGAAAATAGAATTTCATAAGAACAGAGTACAATCAAATCAATCAAACAGAGTGGGATAGCGCTCCCGTATCTCGTCCTTGCGCTCCCATGTGGACTCTTTCAGAGAGTGGTGTCTCCACATGACGCGAACAAGAGGAATAGTCTGGTTCCGCAAGTGCTTCTCCCTCCGATCGAGGATCCCCACTGGCTGCTCCTCGTAGGTCAATCTCGGGCTCACCTCCAGCTCGGAGTAGTCCACCACATGGCTCGGGTCCAGAATATAGCGTCGGAGCTGAGACACATGGAAAACATCGTGCACTCCCTCCAAGCTAGCTGGAAGTGCTAGTCGATATGCCACCTCGCCAATCCGCGCCGTCACGTCGAAAGGCCCGATGTACCTCGGACTGAGCTTTCCGCCTCTGCCGAATCTGATGACGCCTCTAGTCGGTGAGATCTTCAGGAACACTTTATCTTCAACCGTGAACTCAAGTGCCCGTCTGCTGCTGTCCGTCCAGTGCTTCTGCCGATCCTGTACAACTCTGCGACGCCCTGAGACTTGAGGCCAAATACACACAAGAAGTTGAAATAATACGATCTAACAATGATCAAGGATTAAATAAGCACGAATGGAATGAAGTTCAATTACATCTTAGAGGAGCAAAATCATGAAGACATAATTATTAGGTACGATCAAAAATCGATAGTTTAACACAGGAAGACTAGAACAAGATAGAAAATCATGGTCATATAGACATGACTTTAGATCGAAGTTTAGACAAGTCACAAACGAAGTACGGAATCACAATCTAGTAATATACAATTTTGAGGAATTCAACGATCTAACGATAAAATACTGGAAGGAAAATTTAGCAAGGGTTAATTGAGGAGACGTACGCAATACTCGGGAGTTACAGTATAATGAACGTGCAAGGATCTGTGATCCTCGAAAACCAATAATAATATAAAAAGGGATATAGTTTCCATGGTGTCTGGGAACATATAGCTATTTGAAATCACTTTGCCTAGAATCCCTACCCCGCCAGTATATATCTGGCTGCAGTGGACTTTCGGCTCCGTGACTCAAATAATAATATGTCACCGAATAATCTGTCAACCTTATCCATTTTCCAATAATCATTGACGAAGCAACCCAAGAGATCAAGGTATGAAGAATATGACAAGTCTCGACAGTACTCAAAAACCTATGATTGTCTGAAGTCACTTCAACTTAAAGTTTCTGCCTCGCCAGTGCGCTACTGGCTGCAGTGAACCCTCGGTCTCCATGATCCAGCTAATGGCTGCAGCGCACAACTGTCATGCCATAGTAGGTCATCGAATAGCCTCTCGACTTTATCCATGGAATTTCTAAAGGGTTCAAGGAATTCAAAATGGGTTCTCATAGTCCAAGTCATAAAAATGGTGAGTTTATCTGACTACTAGAATACAATGGTTTATTAGGCACTAAGAGACGACAAGGGATCCAATCAATGAGTACAAAAGAGCAACCAGGAAGATTTAAAATTTCAGACAGGAAGCGAAGTTTCAAATTATAACAGAATTTTAACTGATATCTGGAATGGTAACAAGACTCCATATATGGAACATTATCCCGAAGGGATAACAGAGTCTCGAAAGATGACTGAAGCAAGGTATCAGATAAGAGACAAGTTTCAAACTAAGAAATAAAATCCCGTACTGGAAACAAGTTTCAATAAAATTTCGAATAACGATGAAAGCTCGAGTAAAACTTGAATAGAAAACGAAATCTCCAATAAGGTATACAGTGGAAAAATAGAAAGTCAAGTATCAAAAAAGTCGTGAATAAGGAACAAATTCTTGAATATAAAATCTCAACGAGGAGACAAGATATCGAATAGGGAAAAAGGTCTCATCGAGTCGCGAGTAGAAACTGAAGTTTCAAATCCTGGAAAATCTTAAATGAGAGACAAAATCATGAACAAAAACAAAGTCTCGAAATAGGAAACAGGATCTTAAAATCTCGAATGGAATCAAGTTACGAGTAGGAAAAAGAATCAATGGGTGAATAAAAACAAATATCCATGAAATACGCGATACCTCAAATAGGGAACAAGATCGAAGCAAAGTTGTGAACGGAACAATTTTCAAATAGAAAACAAGCCACGTAGGAAACAAAATCTTACATAGGGAACAGGTCGAAACCGAAGTTTTCAAACGATGTCTTGAATGGTGAATAGAAACAAGTATTGAATAAAAATCAAATTCCAACAAGCCCCAAATAGAAAACTAAAATTTAGAAAGAAAACAAAATTTACAAATTGTAACTAGTTCTGAATAGGAAACAAAATTCCTGAATAGAATCTCGAAAAGAGAGCAGGGTTACGAAGAATGGATGGAGGAGTATCAATCAACGAATAGGAAATAATATCTCGGAATAAGATTTGAATATCAACCAAGGTTTCAAAATAGAAAACAAGAAGTTCCAAGAAATGGTCTAGATGCTAAATTTTTTTAAAGAAAAACTGGATTGCTAATCAAGATACATGGTTTCCCAACCATGCAAAAATCTTCAGTCTTCAGTCTATCTTCAATATTCCTCCGGGACTGGAATCTCTTCAATCTTCTTCAACTATCCTGACGTAGACTGGTCCATGCGGTAGTGCTCCACGTGATTGCTGAATATAGAGAGGCCGGTCCTTCTTGCTGTAGTCCTGGTGCTCTTCATGTTCGTCCTTGGGCAGTGTGATCAATGGTCTCTGGCAACCCTTGACTTGATGGGCAGGCGATCCGTATTACAAGTATAGCCTCCGTCTTTTGCGGCACTCCTCGAAGCGATGTCCTGGATGACAGTAGAAAGCTGTAATGCCTGTTGTCCGTATTACATATTTGGAATACGTATACGTATTTTATCTTGTATTTGCATATCTTCTTGGTTTGGTTTGGCTTGGTCTCCTTGGAGTTGGTTGGTTCGGCTAGGCTCGATTGCCTTGGTTCATCATGAACCATGGATGAACCCCCTACCTACCACCACCATCCCCATTTATTACCCATCCTGCTTTCTCTCTCTTCATTACTCTTCTTCTTCTTCTTCCATTTACTCCATCACCTACCAGAGAGAGGAGAGAGAGAGGTCTAGGCTAGTGCAACTTGCTTCATGGAGGAACTCAAATTTTATTGCTTCATTCTCTTCCTCACAGCATTCTAACTTACTTTAGTACTTAGTATTTTCACTTTCCATGGCAAGATTCTTGTAGATCTATATTTATATTATTTTCGGATTTCTTGGGTTTTGATCTACTTACTCCTGTTATTTTCAAGTTTTGAGGGTTCCATGTTGTAGAGCATTTCATTCTGCCCCATTTTGACCTATGGAAGTTCAGATTTGGGCTCCGGATGATGGAATTATGGAGTTTGGAACTTGGCCCCCATGGTGTTCTTCTTCTCGGAAAATTTGGGGAAGAAGAACAGTGCTTGACTTGACCGCATGAACATTTCATGCGGCAAGTATTCTCCCAGCCGCATGGACTTTCCCCACTTAGCCGCATATGTGTCCTTGCCTCTCCTGGCCGCATGAACTTGTACTCCTTACTAGCCGCATGAGCCCTTGAACTGACCAGGCCGCATGAGCTCCAATTTGAGCCGCATGAGGCTGAGACCCATGCAGCCGCATGTGCTCGCTCCCCGCCAGCCGCATGAATCCTTCTATATTCGGCCGCATATGCGCCCACTATTTTTGGTCGTATGAGGCCCATCTACCATGAGCCGCAGGAACCCTCAACCGATCATCCGCATATGCATGGACCATTTGAGCTGCATAGACTGCTCCCTATTACTCTAAGTCGCAGGCTCCCTGTGCTCCCCAGCCGCATGAGATTCCCTCTTCCTGACCGCATCAGCTCCTGCAGCCGTATGCGCCGTGCGCCCGCGCTGCCTTGAGACCGATTTATCCGAGCCGCATGAACTCGGATTTTGGGCCGCATGAACCCATATCAATTCAGCCGCATGGACTGTTCTTTTCCAGCCGCTTGAGATCATTCTTGGCCGCATATGCTTTAGCCGCATGGCTCCCCTATAGCCCTGTGTATTGATATTTTATTAGATATTTTATGCCCATTTTATATCCTTACGCCTTTTGTCATGAACTTGATAATCACGAATCTGCTTAATATGTTTGGAAATGATACCTGAGCATGACACGATAGTGACCCGTAGGGGTGCACTCTTGACAAGTAACCTGACATGACCTGATAGTGGCCCGTCGTGGCGCACTCCTGATAAGAATTCTTGACATAATGACCTGACATGATATATCTTGATAAGCTGTTGCGACGACTACCTGACATGACATGACCTGTATAATTAATCCAGACACCATGGGCGATTGTGCTTGTGCAAATAATCCAGTCCTATCTTGCATCATATCTAGGAGGGGACTCCTGAGTACCACGGTCAGGAGTACCTACTGAAATGGACTAAGGCTAATAACTAGATTAATACATTAGTCATGAAGAGATCTCCCAGCTACAGGCAATCCCGTTACCTAGGCACGCCTTGGGATCTATAGCCTGCCGTCGAGTAGGGCACATTTCCAGCACACTGTCATGTGTTGCACCCTTCAAGCTACCTAAGGGTACATGCGTTTCCTGGACGATGTACCCACCTGAATTCAACTCTAAATCTTTCAACCTGGGTAACCTGGATGGTCTGCAGGGCTTGTGGCTGTGGAAGATTCTCACTGCATTTTGCTAGTAACTAGGCTTGTGATAACCCTAGTTAGTTAAAGTATCAAGCCGTAGTTCCTGTTTAGCCGTGAAATGATTGGATGGAGTCTAACCTGTCTAGTCTTGCCCTGATTTTGTCCCAGATTACTGCATGACCATAATGCTTGTATTATTTTACCGATAAATGGGGAGAATTCCAAGTTCTGTTCAGACGAAGGGTTACAACCTCGGTCCTTGTTTGGTTTACGGGTTGTAACCTGGTTATCTGAATAGTTCCATGGTTATCTCGTCGTATATCATCCTGATGTATTTTCTTTATTTCCAGTTGTTACTTTTATTTATACTCTTGTGCTGATTGCTGGTTTTAGTTCCTAAGTGAAGCTTCCTTTGTGGCACTTGCTCTTTCTGGGATCTGACCCAGCTGGTTTTGTATGGCCAGATTTCGGAGCAGCTCCAGAGGATCTACCGACCTTCCAGCCAGATGGTGGCCACTAGACGGAACCCTGGCAACGAGTGGGTTATTTTTGGCTCTTCCACTCAATTATAAAAATATTCGTTTGAGGCGTTTAGCCGACGAGCACCTGTTTAGCTCGATTGCACTTACTTACTGTCTGCCTACGGGCTGTAACATGATTGACAGATCCTAGGGTTGATCATGTATGACTAAACTCTTGCTAGTCCTAACATTTTGTAACGACTAGCTTCATGATCAGCTGAATATGTAATATTTGGGACGCCTTATTATTGTATATTTAATGATCATACGTCTTGTAACATTTACTTACTTGCTTGTGATTGAGACATTAGGCTTGTTTATGACCATAGGAGACTGTTGGCTTGTAGTAAACCCTCATGTATCTAGACAGCCGTGACCGTATAGCGAGATGGAATCCATTTTATATACATAGCTGGCTATGTCTGTCCCCGCTCTCCAGTATTCTGGTTCTGGGGCGTGACATGGTTTAAGTGGTGGCCCATACAGGTCTTATAAATCAAGATATGTGAGGGTTTACCGAATAGATGTCTCAATCAGTATCCGCCTTTGATCTCTGCTCGTATCATCTGAATCCCTGGATTCTTGTCCTGATCATATGCTTGTATCGTTGATCTGTCCTGGTCCTTCCTTATTGTTCCCCATGTCGTCTTCTTCAGCGGCATCGTTCCTGGACCTGCCGGTCAGCAAGGCGGAGCACTTTCCGCAGATCAGCAGCAACCTGGAGATCAAGCCCAGCATTCGGGAGTAGCCTCCAGAGTCGTGCCTTCTGATGGAGAGCCACCAGTCCATTCAGTTCAGCCTGCCGAGCCTGATGATGGCACTTTGGTAGGACTCGTCAGGACCTTGATAGCTTCCAAAGATCGTCGTGGAGATGCCTTGCACCAGGCAGTGACGGATGCTTTGACCCGGGGCGGTCATCAGGGTAACAGCGCGGCCAACAGCTTCAATCGCTTGAATCCACCCTTCTTTGACGGTAGTGAAGATGCTATCGCAGCAGATGCTTGACTTCAGGATACTGAAGTGATTCTCGAAGCAGCCAGGACCCCAGAGAATGAGAAGGTAGCCGTGGTGCGCTTACAGTTATTGGATCTTGCCCGCAGCTGGTGGGCAGCACAGGCCATTGGATTAGTGGCACCCATTGCTTGGGCCGTATTCAGGGAGAGATTCCAAACCAAGTATTTTGATGCTGTAGCTCAGTACGATCTACAGACGAGGTTCACCAATCTGAAGCAGATGGGCAGGACGGTCGATGGATATACGGCCGAGTTTTTGAGACTCAGTCG
Organism: Iris pallida; assembly: GCA_029216955.1. Classification (NCBI taxonomy): domain Eukaryota; kingdom Viridiplantae; phylum Streptophyta; class Magnoliopsida; order Asparagales; family Iridaceae; genus Iris; species Iris pallida. The sequence goes on along the minus strand of JANAVB010021798.1, from coordinate 10,839,413 downwards.
GTTTGCTCCCACCTTGGTAGCAACCGAGTTCGATAGAACCCAGCGATTTCAGCAAGGGCTTCACCTGGAGATTTTATTGGCAGTTGAGCAGTTTGAGCATCAGACTTTTGATGCAGTCTTGAGAGCAGCTAGGAGGCATGAGTATACCTCCCAGAGGATTGTGGATAGGGCCGGAGGTCGGAAGAGATCCCACGGCCAGATGAATCAGTCTTCAGCCCCAGCCCCAGCAGCCAGGGCTTTGACTATTGGAACTCCGAGGCGGGCGGCCTCAGTGACGTCGGTTCAGCATTCAACCCCGACGTACCCTCAGTAGCAGAAGTAGAAGCAGTCTTCCACCGTGGGATGTTCTCATTGTGGGAAGCCAGGCCATGTAGTGGCAGAATGTCGCAGGGCACAAGGATTGTATCTGGCTTGTGGAACACCAGACCATAGGGTTGGATCCTGCCCGAATAGGGGTGGTTCATCATCGTCCAACCTTTCTAGCTCTTCGGTGAGAGGACCAGTTCCAGTCCAGCAGCAGCAGCAGTATCCCTTGCCGAGGCCCTTGCCGCCTCAGTCCCAGGTATTCCAGCAGCAGAACCCCCAGGCCCAGAGTCAGAATAGGCAGCGAGGATTTCAGCAGAGGGGACCAGCACCCCGAGGGCATGGTCATGCTATGGTGATGACCGCAGAGGAAGGATTAGCACCAGGAGAGGTAGTGGCAGGTACTATTCTCGTCAACTCCTTTCCAGCTTCAGTTTTATTTGATTCTGGTGTATCATATTTTTTTATGTCTGCACGATTTGTGACACGGATAGGATTGGAGCCCGAGTCATTATCAGTAAGGCTCAATATACTTACTGGTAACGGACTGGTGGGAGTCGATAGAGTGTTTTCCTCGTGTCGGATCATAGTTAGCGGTAAGGAATTTCCTGCTAGATTGATAGAATTCCCGATGGCCGATTATGATGTGGTCTTAGGGATGGATTGGTTGAGGAACCAGTATGCTAGAATAGACTGCCATATTGGCAGGATTGTTTTTAGCATTCCAGGCGAGCCGAAGTTTTTCTTTTTCCGAGGTGAAGTTGAGTCTTCTCCTTCGATATTGCGGATGGCAGTAGCGGCAGTGCAGTTGCCCAGGATAGTGGATGAGTTCCCAGATGTTTTCCCAGAAGAGCTTCCAGGTATGCCTCCAGAGCGGGAGATCGAGTTCACCATAGACTTGATTCCCGGGACAGCCCCAGTATCAGAGAGAGTCTACAGGATGGCGCCTTCAGAGTTGGAGATCTTGTACAAGATGATTGAAGAACTTCGAACCAAGGGATTCATTCGTGCTAGTGGATCGCCTTGGGGAGCCCCGATGCTTCTTGTAAAAAAGAAGGATGGTACGTTCAGGCTATGTGTTGATTATCGTACCTTGAACTCAGTGACAATCAAGAACAGATATTCTCTCCCGAGGATAGATGACTTGTTTGATCAGCTCAAAGGGGCAGCAGTATTCTCGAAGATAGACTTGCACTCAGGATATCATCAGATCAGAGTCAGAGAGCAGGACATCCCGAAGACAGCTTTTAGATCGAGGTATGGGCATTGGGAGTTCCTAGTGATGCCATTTGGAGCGACCAATGTGCCGGCGGTATTCATGGATCTCATGAATCGTATCTTCATGCCCTACTTGGATCAGTTTGTGATCGTGTTCTTGGACGACATCCAGGTCTATAGCAAGAGTGAGGCGGAGCATGAGCAGCATCTCCGTGTGGTTCTTCAGACTCTTAGGGAGCACCAGTTGTATGCCAAGTTCAGTAAATGCAAGTTCTGGCTCGATCGTATTTCGTACTTGGGTCACATTATCACCAGAGGAGAAGTAGAAGTGGATCCCCAAAAGATTGTGGCCATTGAGTCATGGCCAGTACCCAACACCGTTGCAGAAGTTCGTAGTTTCCTTGGATTGGCCGACTACTACCGACGATTTGTTTCAGATTTTGCTCGAATTTCAGCGCCACTGACCCAGTTGACCCGCAAGGATGCGCAGTTTGCTTGGACAGCAGAGTGTCAGAGTTCTTTTGAGCAGTTGAAGTGAGGCTTGATGACGACTCCTATTCTCGCGCTTCCAGATGGAACCGGAGGATTCTCAGTGTATTGTGATGCTTCAGGCAGAGGTTTAGGATGTGTTCTGATGCAGCATGGGAAGGTAATAGCTTATGCTTCATGACAACTTCGTGATCATGAGAGGAATTACCCAACCCATGACTTGGAGCTGGCAGCAGTGGTGTTTGCACTTAAGTTGTGGAGGCACTATCTGTATGGAGATAGGGTGGAGATTTTTACCGACCACAAGAGTCTGAAGTATGTTTTCACCCAGAAGGATCTTAACATGCGTCAGAGGAGGTGGCTGAAGCTTCTTGTAGATTATGATGTCAACTTGCAGTATCACCCTGGGAAGGCCAATGTCGTTGCAGATGCATTGAGTAGGAGAGCTAGAGTTTATTTTCTAACAGCACAACAGAGCTGTTAGCCGATCTTCAGAAGATGGGTATAGAAGTTGTTCCCCCTTTCAGTGTAGCATTGATGGCCAGCATGCAAGTTCAGTCCACTATAGTCGAGAGGATCCGGATGGCGCAGTCAACAGATTCCAAGCTTCAGCGACTCATAGCAGAGTGTGAGGCAGGCCGGTGACCCGAGTTATGCATTCATGAGGATGGTACACTTCGACATGGTAATCGTCTTTGTGTACCCAGTGGAGATATCAGACATGAGATCATGTCAGAGGCTCATAATTTGCAGTATTCTATTCATCCTGGTGGTACGAAGATGTACCGCGATATCCGTCAGCACTTTTGGTGGAATGGCATGAAGCGGGAGATAGCTCGGTTTGTCTCACGGTGTTTGGTTTGCCAACAAGTTAAGGCTGAGCATCAGAGGCCCACTGGACTTCTTCAGCCCTTGTCGATTCCAGAATGAAAGTGGGAGCATGTGACCATGGATTTTGTGACTGGATTACCTAGATCCCCAGCTGGTAGAGATGCTATCTGGGTTATAGTTGATCGGCTCACGAAGGTAGCTCACTTCCTCCCGTTCAGAGTTGGTCAGTCGACGGCTCAGTTAGCAGAGATGTATCTTCGGCAGATTGTCAGGTTGCACGGAGTGCCAGTCAGTATCACCTCGGACAGAGATTCAAGATTCACGTCGTACTTTTGGCATAGCCTGCAGGAGAGTTTGGAAACTCGTCTCCAGTTCAGTTCAGCATATCATCCGCAGACAGATGGTCAGTCGGAGCGTACAATCCAGACTCTTGAAGACATGTTGCGGTCCTGTACACTTGACTTCGGTGGTTCATGGGAAGATCACCTGCACCTGGTGGAGTTCTCATACAACAACAGTTTCCAGGCTAGTATCCAGATGGCACCGTTCGAGGCACTGTATGGCAGAAAGTACAGATCCCCGTTAGCCTGGGATGATATTGGAGAGAGACAAATGCTCGGTCCAGAAATGATTGCCCAGACAGTTGAAGTGGTCAGAAGAGTCCGGGATCATCTTCGAGTTGCCCAAGATCGCCAGCGCCATTGGGCCGATTCTTATCGGCGCCCTCTCGAGTTTTCTGTCGGTGACCATGTATTCCTGAGGATTTTGCCTAACCGTAGCGTCATTCGTTTCAGCGTACGGAGAAAGCTTAGTCCTAGGTATATAGGGCCATTTGACATTCTGGAGCGAGTAGGAGACGTATCCTATCGTCTCGCTCTTCCACCGTCGCTAAGAGAGGTGCATGACGTGTTCCATGTATCCCAATTACGACGGTATATCCCGGACCCGAGCCACATCCTAGATCATTCGGAATTGGTTGTTGGTACCAACCTTTCGTATGAGGAGAGGCCCGTGTCTATATTGGACCGGAGAGAGAAGACACTCAAGAACAAAACTATCAAGTTAGTCCGAGTTGCTTGGGGTCATCACTATTTGGGTGAGTCAACGTGGGAGCGTGAGGATGATATCCGATCGCGATATCCCGACTTGTTTGACTCGTGAGGTAAAATGTCTTCCTTATGCCTCATGCCTTCAATTCCTTGCTTGCATGATTAATTTATTGTCTAGTTAATGCTTGCCTGCGATTAGAGTAGCTTGTCATTGCTCCTCTAGCCTCTTGATTAAATTCCAAGGACAGAATTCTTTTAAGGTGGGTAGAGTTGTAATGCCTGTTGTCCGTATTACGTATTTGGAATACGTATACGTATTTTATCTTGTATTTGTATATCTCCTTGGTTTGGTTTGGCTTGGTCTCCTTGGAGTTGATTTGGTTCGGCTAGGCTCGATTGCCTTGGTTCATCATGAACCATGGATGAACCCCCTACCTACCACCACCATCCCCATTTATTACCCATCCTGCTTTCTCTCTCTTCATTACTCTTCTTCTTCTTCCATTTACTCCATCACCTACCAGAGAGAGGAGAGAGAGGTCTAGGCAAGTGCAACTTGCTTCATGGAGGAACTCAAATTTTATTGCTTCATTCTCTTCCTCACAGCATTCTAACTTACTTTAGTACTTGGCATTTTCACTTTCCATGGCTAGATTCTTGTAGATCTATATTTATATTATTTTTAGATTTCTTGGATTTTGATCTACTTACTCCTGTTATTTTCAAGTTTTGAGGGTTCCATGTTGTAGAGCAATTCATTCTGCCCCATTTTGACCTATGGAAGTTCGGATTTGGGCTCCGGATGATGGAATTATGGAGTTTGGAACTTGGCCCCCATGGTGTTCTTCTTCTCGAAAAATTTGGGAAAGAAGAACAGTGCTTGACTTGATCGCATGAACATTTCATGCGGCAAGTGTTCTCCCAGCCGTTTGGACTTTCCCCACTTAGCCGCATATGTGCCCTTGCCTCTCCTAGCCGCATGAACTTGTACTCCTTACTAGCCGCATGAGCCCTTGAACTGACCAGGCCGCATGAGCTCCAATTTGAGCCGCATGAGGCTGAGACCCATGCAGCCGTATGTGCCCACTCCCCGCCAGCCGTATGAATCCTTCTATATTCGGCCGCATATGCGCCCACTATTTTTGGCCGCATGAGGCCCATCTACCATTAGCCGCAGGGATCCTCAACCGATCATCCGCATATGCATGGACCATTTGAGCCACATAGACTGCTCCCCATTACTCTAAGTCACAGGCTCCCTGTGCTCCCCAGTCGCATGAGATTCCCTCTTTCTGACCGCATCAGCTCCTGCAGCCGCATGCGCCGCGCGCCCGCGCTGCCTTGAGACCGATTTATCCGAGCCGCATGAACTCGGATTTTGGGCCGCATGAACCCATATCAATTCAGCCGCATGGACTGTTCTCTTCCAGCCGCTTGAGATCATTCCTGGCCGTATATGCTTTAGCCGCATGGCTCCCCTATAGCCCTGTGTATTGATATTTTATTAGATATTTTATGCCCATTTTATATCCTTATGCCTTTTGTCATGAACTTGATAATCACGAATCTGCTTAATATGTTTGGAAATGATACCTGAGCATGACACGATAGTGACCCGTAGGGGTGCACTCTTGACAAGTAACCTGACATAACCTGATAGTGGCCCGTCGTGGCGCACTCCTGACAAGAATTCTTGACATAATGACCTGACATGATATATCTTGATAAGCTGTTGCGACGGCTACCTGACATGACATGACCTATATAATTAATCCAGACACCATGGGCGATTGTGCTTGTGCAAATAATCCAGTCCTATCTTGCATCATGTCTAGGAGGAGACTCCTGAGTACCACGGTCAGGAGTACCTACTGAAATGGACTAAAGCTAATAACTAGATTAATACATTAGTCATGAAGAGATCTTCCAGCTACAGGCAATCCCGTTACCTGGGCACGCCTTGGGATCTGTAGCCTGCCGTCGAGTAGGGCACATTTCCAGCACACTGTCATGTGTTGCACCCTTCAAGCTACCTAAGGGTACATATGTTTCCTGGACGATATACCCACCTGAATTCAACTCTAAATCTTTCAACCCGGGTAACCTGGATGGTCTGCAGGACTTGTGGCTGTGGAAGATTCTCACTGCATCTTACTAGTAACTAGGCTTGTGATAACCCTAGTTAGTTAAAGTATCAAGCCGTAGTTCTTGTTTGGCCGTGAAATGATTGGATGGAGTCTAACCTGTATAGTCTTGCCCTGATTTTGTCCCAGATTACTGCATGACAAGAATGCTTGTATTATTTTACCGATAAATGGGGAGAATTCTAAGTTCTGTTCAGACGAAGGGTTACAACCTCGGTCCTTGTTTGGTTTACGGGTTGTAACCTGGTTATCTGAATAGTTCTATGGTTATCTCGTCGTATATCATCCTGATGTATTTTCTTTATTTCCAGTTGTTACTTTTATTTATACTCTTGTGCTGATTGCTGGTTTTAGTTCCTAAGTGAAGTTTCTTTTGTGGCACTTGCTCTTTCTGGGATCTGACCCAGCTGGTTTTGTTTGGCCAAATTTTGGAGCAGCTCCAGAGGATCTACCGACCTTCCAGCCAGATGGTGGCCACTAGACGGAACCCTGGCAACGAGTGGGTTATTTTTGGCTCTCCCACTCAATTGTAAAAATATTCTTTTGAGGCGTTTAGCCGACGAGTACCTGTTTAGCTCGATTGCACTTACTTACTGTCTGCCTACGGGCTGTAACATGATTGACAGATCCTAGGGTTGATCATGTATGACTAAACTCTTGCTAGTCCTGACATTTTGAAACGACTAGCTTCATGATCAGCTGAATATGTAATATTTGGAACGCCTTATTATTGTATATTTAATGATCATACATCGTGTAACATTTACTTACTTGCTTATGATTGAGACATTAGGCTTGTTCATGACCATAGGAGACTGTTGGCTTGTAGTAAACCCTCATGTATCTAGACATTCGTGACCGTATAGCGAGATGGAATCCATTTCATATACGTAGCTGGCTATGTCTGCCCCCGCTCTCCACTATTCTGGTTCTGGGGCGTGACAAAAGTGCAATTGGTCATTGTCTGAATCTGATGATGCGATTGAAGAAATACTGTCTGAGTCTGATGACGCTTTGTGGATCCACAGTAGTTGTCATCCCCGTCATAAGTCTTCATGTCCTTCATGAGCTTCAACTTTCCGTCTTGTTTCATTGTCTGTGCTACATTTTTGATCTCCTGGCTGGTGACTCCATTCTTCAGAGAAGTTGGGTCCTCAGGAACTTGGATGATCTTCAGTGGTGACTCCAGGTTTTCGATCTGCTCCCTGGTGCAAGATATGCGCTCGGTGTCGGAAAACTCCAAGTGTCTGAGAGTCTGGAAATCAGAAGTCTTTTCTGGCTCGGAGAGTATATCCACAAGTCTGGCTTAGAAAATGATGGCATGCTCTCTCTGGTGTCAAAGGACTCTTCATACATCTCCGTCAACAGCGTACTACCCATGGGGATAGTAGAATGATAGAAGGTAGTGGGAGCTCGAAACCCTCATGTGTAGGTAGATCAACTGTTCTAGTGTCACATGTTTTTGAACTTATCTGAAAAACAGAAAACTGTTAAAATAACCTAGACCTAAATACAACAAATGTTTATTGATATCAATATACCTGATATACCCTTATTTCTCGATTTTTCCTATGCTGTGATCAAGTTTCCCTAGTTAATCAAGTCCCCCAATAGTACTCTAAGACCTAGGTACCATTAGGATAGACCTGCATGGGCCACCACTAAAAAAATATCACGACCCGCTTCCGAATAATCGAACACGAGTCGGACACGCCCAGCCTTCGTCGTTAGACACGACGAAGTAAGCTGTACCAAACTAGGGAAATCTAACAGATAAACATGAAAGTATACAATCACAGCATCTAAAACGTATCCCAGAATGATCACCATAATCCACAATTCTATGTATATAAATATACGAGTCATCAAGAGTAAAATGTACTATGAAATCAATATCTAAAAGTAAGGCTAACAGTCTAAACCTGAAATCTCAAGCTAAGTCATGTCCCATCCTGCTCAGCTAAGATCCCGGGCTCTGGCCCATAAGGTAGAATGATATCCTGCAAGCATACCTGCAACTTATCCAGTCAGGAGCGGAGCAAAGTACAGTTCTAGGTAATGAAACATGAACATGAAATGGGTACAAGGGTACAGGAAAAAGAAATACAAGAATGAACATGTAACTACAGGAAAGTAGTACAGGAAAAGAGTACAAGAATATAGTACATGAAAGTAAAGTACAGGAACATATAAAGTACATGAAATGTAATGTACAGGAATGAAACTATAATCCTGTAGTACCAGACATGATAAGTGCATAATATCGAAATACATCTAGTCCATGTGACCGGCTGGGGTGAGAACATGCACAGGAGTACATGGGACGACTTAGGGCCCGTATGCACGATGCGAGGCCTAAGCTAGGCACAGGAATATAGTAACCGGGATTGGTCACATGGCTAGTGTATTTCCCCACCCGACACTAATAAGTACAAGAGCAAGGGTACAGGAATACATGAGTACATGAATATCGTGCCATGACGTGTCACAAGAAAGGGTATAAGAATGTAAATGTACAAAACCGTAGAAAAGTAATTGCCTGGCTCCGGGAAAGTACGGGTGAACAGTGGAACTGGATGTCCTCCTGATTTTATTGAGTACAAGTTGATTAATAACTAAACAAGCTCTAAATTGGTATTTTGTAGTTCTATATTTATAATATTTGGTTAAACCCCAAATATTAACTACTCAGTGATTATTCTCCCTTACAACTATTCTTAAAATCATTAATCAACTAATAATTAAAATAAAAAGTTTAACTAACATTGTTTTGGAAAAATAAACCTAATGAACAACTATATTCACTAGCCTTAAGTTAATCTAAAGAAACTTAACTACAATGATACCTGTCATTACAACAGAGGACTTGAAAATCTGTTTAAGAATGGACTCTATTACTGTAATATATAAAGTGAGCTAAGTTCCTAATCCCATTCCCAAGTTCCTTAATTTCATCAAGACAAAGTATATATTTATATAAACTCAAGTTTTATTGATAAAAATTCTAACGTGAATTCTCATCTGCAGGGGCAGACATTGATATGTCTTAGGAAGCAACCCTTCCAAAACTGTATGGCAATATCAATTCATTAGACAACTCTAGTCAACATAACCCAGGTATTCGAATAGAGTCTTAGCAGCCAGGTTTAACATCCAAGTGGAACTATCAAGCTCAAAACCCATTTGACAATTCAGCCTCAAATTATAACAGAAAAAAATATACATTTTATTTACCCAGATATCAAAGAATTCCCTAGTTAAAGAATCAAATTCCTCCTCCCATACACTCATACATTCAATCAAAATAGAATAGTCCCATCCAGGGGCTTAACTGAAAATAATAACCCATAATTAACCTGAACATACATCAGTAAGAATTTAAAAGAGTTTAACATCTTAAGAATTCAAAACAGAGCAGAGGGAACACAACACAAAACTTGCTAAACTGATTGAAACATTAAATAGTCTGGTCACAACATCTACCCATCCGAACACGATCTGGATACTAGCCGACACCCCATAAATCAAGCTACAACTGTCAGATTCCCCTTCCCTGACACGATCAATCCTGGACACGAACAAGCGAAACACGAACAAGCGGGACACGAACAAGCGGGACACGAACAAGCTACTACCCTTACTCTAATCTTGGCCGAACACTTAATTACTGCAATGGAGCAAAAAATATAAGTTACAAAATAGTGTATACCTGCAGGAAGAAGCAGATCCCAAACGTGCTGCTACGATGAGTCGGACACGAGTCTCAGAGAAGGATTTGGAAACAAGGACTCTGTTTGGAAATAAAACCAAACAGTTTCAGTGCAACGTTGTTGAGACAAAATCGTCATTAGACTGAGAATAATTGAGCCAAGAAAATTTCGTAGGAACAAGAATCAAGCTGCTAACAACTTCCAAATTCGAATCAAACTCGAAAATATATAACAATTCTGAATAATTCATTCAGCCAGAAGAAAACAGAACACAGACAGTCATTAACCCATAGAATTTAAATTGATAGATCGATCTTACCAGTTGATGGATCCGAGATGATCGAAATTTCTTAATTCGTCCGAAATTGCAGATCGAGGCTACTACGAACTCTGGATCCGACTCCGGATCTGAAGTTGATCGAAACAACGAATAAATTCGAGATGAGAAGGATCGAATCAGAAAATTATGAGAGGAAGAACAGGTCATCGAAACTGTACTTACGGTGATCGCCAGGGACATGCTGAAGCTGTGTTGTGCCGACGACGGGTGGGTCCGACCGGTTCAGTCTCCGTGGAAGAAGGAACGCGCCACCGCCTTCATCACCTTTGCTATAGCTCTTCTGCCGTTGCGGTCATGATTGTCGCCGTCACCGTCAGGATCGTCGTCGTCATCGTCGGGTTCGTCGTCGTCGCGGAGCTCTCGAGGAGAAGAGGAACTCAAAGAGAAAATTAAACTGAATAAAAAAATAACTGAATGAAAATACTTTCTATCCGCTGGCATTATAACACTCACCCTCTTTTTTTTCGTTTTAATCCCTCCACTCTAGGTAATGTTGCACTTAGCCCCTCCCCCTTTTCATTATTTCTAAATCTACCCCTCCACTCTATTAATTTTTACAAAAACCCCCTCCCCCTTTTCATTTATTCTAGAACTTTAGTAAAAATCAGTTAGAAAATTTGAAAAGGAGTGGGGACTACTAAGTTTGTTACAACAAACTTTTAAATTTTGAAAATTCTGTTTAAATTTAATTTCCTCCAAAATAAATCACCAAAATTATAATTTAAACTAATTTATTATTTCAAAACTTAATAATAACGATTTTTAATTATTAGAAATCAAATTTATTTTTCTTAAAACCGGGAAGTGGAGTTACACAAAGCCACCCTGTCACTGTATTCTTGTGCTTGCGTCACCCTCACTGCACGTAGGGTGTAGCGAGATCTTATTCCTTGTGCTCGTTATCCAGGTTGGCCGGCATGACCCTTAACAGAGATTTTTTTGTGATTGTCGGGCCAAGTGGATAGCCTGTCTGGTTTCCCAAGCCGATCACATAATGCTATAATATCTCAAGGCATATTTTATGTTTATATTATATATCAGATATTCCTGTACTGTTCTACTTTCCTGTACGTTACACCCTGACATAATTTCCAGTTTATATATCATATTTTACTTACGGTCTTGATATATCATCTTATATTCCATCATGATTGTCTCTTATAGCATTTGTCAATACTATGAAACTGTTGTTGGAGGTGTACTTGCTCATTTTCCTGACAGAATAACTGTTGATGTTTTCAGAGGACATGTTGGCTGATTGCTCTACCTTTTATGGGTATGGCCAAGATAGAGACTTTGATGAGACATTACCCCTGGAGCCAGTAGATGATATAGCCCCTATTTAGATTTGCTAGATAGTTTGTCTGGACTGCGAGCCAGCTAGTATTGAGACTTATAATATATTTGTGTTTGGGACCTTGTGTTATGTTTTCGACTCTCTACTATGTTGAGACTTTGCTTCTATTTTCGTACTTATATTTCCATCATATCTTTATGATATTTGTGCCTATCTTCCCTAGTTGTCTTGTGATTGAGTTGAGATTATATACCTCCGTGCAAAGATGACAGGTACATATATATTGTGTTTAGATGCTATACTTTCTAGTAGACCTATACAGCATTCTACTGCCGATCCTGCGGCGTAGGCTGGACGTACCCACGTGCTCGTGCCCCTAATCAGGGTGCGGGTCGTGACAGAAGCTTTTCAGGCTTAGACTCCGATCGTCCCGCAGTTTTTTCCCGCAAGGGTTTTCCATGTTAAAAATTCTCTGTATATGCGATTTGGTTTTTTTTTTCTATTTTGGCGTTTAGTTTTGTGCATTGTTATTCTTGGTTCTCTTGCAGACTTCTTGGTTTGGAGGAACGATTTTCGTGTTTCTTTTCCAACATTAATAGGGTTGTGTTATGCAATTTATGATCGAAGTTTCACGTCCTGATTTCCGTAGAGTCATTTTATCTCTTGGAATCGATCGTCCTCGCTTGGGCGTGATGCCGTACAAGTTTAAAATTGTACTTGTACAAGGCAAAGATGGTACACAAATGATAATCTTCAAATAAGAACACATCATAGCGGCAGAAGCAGACAAATTGAAGTTAATGAGGACATTCTTTCTTATCGAAAAGAAACATATCACTGATTTATAGTAGCGGAGATAAGCAGATAACTTGAGTCGCACAGAGATATGAAAAATGTATTCTCTTTATTAATAATTGAAGTAGAGTACAAAACTGGTATTGAAATACAATGCTTACAACACATCTCACTTTACATGGACAACCAACTGAACAAGAGCCTTAAAGTTTATATTTGATACTTTTATACATTGAAATACAACTCGATATACCGACTTGGCTTACAACTCACTGGTACAACTGATTACAATATTCCATACATTATGCCCTTTATAAACAGAAGACATCATCTTATACAAGGAGAGCTTCTGCATGCCCAATAAATCTTCGATGTCGCAGGACCGATCAAGCCAATCTTCATGTACAGAACTTTCCAAGCACGAGCACCTGCCCACAACGTAGGTCAGTAAATCATCTATGTACTGGCGAGCAGAATCCAATCCACTTGCCTAAACCAACACTAAGTGATCAATTTTAGCAAGCATTCATTATAGTGATCTTTCTAGTTGGGGCCTAGCATCAGTTTACAGTTCATGGGCAATATTCATAGTGAAGCATGTAAACATATCCTTAGTAGCGTTCATGTGAAGGAATCATTATAGCATACTTGGTGTTATCATGAAAAGGCATCATTGAGGCATCATTAGTACTAACATCTTGAACATGTTATGACAATTCTCATAGCAAGCATCACTCAGCATGTAAGTTATGTGTAAGCAGTTTCATAGCAAGGCAACATGTTGGCATACTGAATTTAACAGGTTAAACAGGCAAGTTGAACCAACATATATAATATCACATTTAAGTAATTTCTTACCGATAGCCGACTCCTCGTACCTGCATCAAATACAGGTTAGCAGATATACTTACTATACCTGCACAAAATATTTATTAGCGTGCATCCTGACTACATGGTCACTGGCGTTGTTTAACCATACGAACGTTGCCATATAGGTCTTCATCGGTAATGCGATGACTCCAAAGAAGGTAGCTAGCCCCAAAGGATGCCTCGCAAAACCCGTGCCCCTACTGGCACGCCAATGTTTCCTCCTAGGACGGATCGGTCGCCCTATCATTCAGGGGTACCGTCCGAGAAAACATATCCCCATCCCTTATGCATAAGTTGTCCTATGACCATGTGAATGCGTGTCTGACTCGATCGTGCACAAAATCACATGATGAAATATTAAAAAATAAAGACAACTGTGCATCATCATTCCTCATTCAAGTCATGTTCAATGACTTATTCGTTCTCAACATTGCCATCATTTTACTTGGTGATCTCAACGATCCCAAGCCTCATCATTTCTCATTTGCAATATTCGTTTATTTCTCATTCCATCAACTCAGATACATTAAAGCATTCCCACATTATTCATTCCTCAATGGACATGTAGCATTTCGTTTCATGGAGACAATATCATTCCATCTCATTGCTTATAAGAAAACAAGCAACATTTCAATTCTACGCAACAGTTACACAGAGTGTACATGATTCCATGTTTCATTCAGTTCATTGGATTGATAGCATAGCCAGTTCATTTCTTATGTGACATTCACAAAGCATCTCATTAAGTCAAGTGATTCATTTGTTTCAGCAGCATTAAGCATAAGGGACATTATCGATTCATTTTATGGCATCAATTCACATTAGCAGTTCAGTGTTCATGTGTTGTTCATTTCAATACTAGGCAACACAAGTATCTCTATTATTCAGCAACAAAAACATGGGACATTTAGGGACAATTCATAACATCATATTACTCCATTTTATTAAGCATGTGGAGTAAGGAGAAGGGAGGACAGTTGTAACCTCCGTTAACCAAATTCTTGATTTTTATTTCAAAATTTTGAATTTATCTTTTCTTTTGAATTTTTGAAAATCTTTGATAACGTGGATTTTAATATAAGACGTATTTTGATCGTGTTATGCTACCGTTAATTTATCAAGTCCTTGTTTTTGAGAAAAAAAACTATATTGTATGAAACTTTGTCATATATATGTAGTACTTGTCTTTTTCAAAATAAATTCATTTATATACGAAATGGTTTGTCAAAATATTAATAAATTAAATATGTTTTATCACTGATAAATACTTATTTTGAAATCTTATAGATATAATGATTTGAGCTATTAAATTTTTCCCTAGGTTTGGGTTTAGACCACTTCGGTCATAATTCAAGCCTATCGAGCCCTAGGCCAGATTGTGGGCTACGACTTTACTTTATTGGTAATTGGAAATCTTAGCTAAATTGTATTTAGCTAGATTTGTATTGATTAACTAATTAAATTAACAACAAATATTAGTGATTAGCAGTTAGTGGTTAGCATTTTCAACTATTCTCTAATTATATTACATTTACATCTCTTGCCCTTAGGGTTTCACCCTCCTACCCTATAAATAGCATATATCCCCAAATTAAACATCATAACATTTTTTCCCAAATCCCTAGACTTCTATTACAGCCGCCACACCCCTGCAGCCCCGACCATCCACCGGAGCCAGGCCGACTCCCCCAAACAACATTTTTACACCACCACCCTATTGTCAATACCACAGAAGCAGCTCCGGCCATCAAGCTCGACTCCAGCTACCCCGACCTCCCTATGCTCCGGCATCACCACTCCCATCCTCCAGCACCACCCCTGCATTCCAGCTATCAGAACCACCACCGTAACATCCTCATCACCACCGCAATATACATCTATCCCAACCCCCCTTCGACAGCCAATCCCCACCAATACGGCCACCACCTCCATTGCCAACACCACCCGTGGCACAGCCATAGTCGGCCGCCCCATTTCTTCCAGCCCAGCATACAACCCCACCACCCACGCTATCCGACCAAACTCCGGCCATAACCACCACCTGACCTCCACAATAAGATCGAAAAAACTACTACTACCACCACCATTACGCAAGAGAGGAGAACAGGCGAGACCCTCACCTGTGTTTCCGAGCCATCTACCCACGTCGGCGCTCCATTTCTCCCAGCCGCCTTCGTCGCGCTGTTCAGGGAGTCGGTCCCGTTTAGATCTGGGCGCTGCCCTCAACTTCGTGCCGCTTGCCGTGGTTGCCCGGTCGGAACGACTGCCGTTGAGTCGATCTGGTCCGCCTCCGTCGCCCGGTGCTTCTTTCATAGCCGCCCAGCCCGCCGAGCTCTTCCCAGGCGCCCATGCCGCACGCCTCACCCGTCGTGGCTGAGCGGCCGTGCCCCCGAGCCCTCTTCCTCCTGACTGTGCGTCCTTCCGGCACCGCTCCACCTGCCCTCTTCAGATAGACCCGCCGGAGCCCCTAGCCGAGAACCCCCTGTGAGCCCCCTTCCTTCTCTCTCTCGTTTGGTTAGGGATTTGAAAAGTTGGGAATGGAGAAGAGGGGTTCAGCAGATTTTTATTCATAATCCATTTGTTTAATTTGTTAATGGTATTATTAGTTAATGGTGAAGTAGAGTTAGTGTTAATGTGTTGCTGTCTTTGATTTCTTTTAAGGTTTGCTACTGTTGGGCTATCATTAGGCCTATATTATTTTAGACTTGACTAATTCAACTATTTGGGCTTTAAGCCAATTGCAATATATGTAATATTGACTGTATACATATTATTTTATTTAAATTAATGTTTTGGGCCTAGTGAGCCCGATAGCCCGTTGGGCTTTGGGCTATATATTTATATATGTATATGTATAGATGCCTAAATAAAATATAATAAAATATGATATCGATGTAACATTTATGTTCCTTTTTGTGTTTTGGATAAACACATCACATTAAAATATATTTATATTTTAAATCTTGCATTTCCATTTCTTTATTTAATTTATGTCATTTAATTTATGTTATTTAAATTATGTCAATATAAATATAGTGCCTATACTGTAATATGTATTTTAAATTTTGTCATTTAATTTATGTTATTTAAATTATGTCAATATAAATACAGTGCCTATACTGTAATATGTATTTTAAAATTCTGTCATTTAATTATGTCATTTAAATTATGTCATTATAAATACAGTGCCTATACTGTAATATGTAAATAAATACAGTGCCTATACTGTAATACATATTTATAAATACAGTACCTATACTGTAATATGTACGCTTTCAATTTTTATAATTTAAATTCCTTTAAATTACATGTATCTAAATTACGCATTTATTTACGATTTACGTACTTTGTGTAAACGACCACTCTAAGTCCAAGCCTGGCATGGGTTGATCGGACTCAGGTGAGTCTACACATATTCGGGGTCTAGTCGAGTCATGTTGGACTTGATTCACGGCTTCGGGTCCCGTATCTGGACTTCGGTTCAATTTTAAATATGCGGACAAATACATTAAATAATTATTTTATTTTATTTCAGAAACTGTTATTTATGAACTTTGAATTTTCAGACCACTTTTTAATGCTGAATAAATCCTAGAAAATTACTATAAAATACTATGTTAATTAATCTAATTTAATATAATTTTTCCATGATTTAATCTACTGTTTTGACACTGTTTAAAAATAGTAAACCAGAACTCATTTTCAATGCACACTTGTATTCTGATTTTTAATAAATACTTACACTGGATCATAAATTCTAGAAAATTTATATTAAATTACTATAATTAACAATGATCAATTTAGTATATTATTTCATATAAAATAGAACTGTATAACTATCTTAATAATTATTGGAACATAATGTATAGTTTGATTAATTAATTAATTAATATTGACTTGTGTGTTTTTGTGTATTTTTGTGATATTTTAGTATCGGGACCTTATCCTACCTTAGTGTAGAGACCTACTTGTTAGTCTAGATGTTGTAACACCTCACTTGGACTACTAGAACTTTACCTAGCTAGTGTCCTATTAGGAGCCGTGTCACAACACTAGTTTAATCTTAATCATAACTTAGAGGCTGAGTTGTATATCATTTTTACAGGACATCGGACATCTGTACCTTCATATTATTATTCTTGCTTTGCTCAAGGCAAGTACCCCTACAAACTTATTTACTGCATATGATAATGAACTGTGAATGGGCCATGTTAAAATACTGCTTTATGGAAACTGCAAAGTCATATCATTACATGCTTTATACGGATTCTCAGTATCTTCACATGCTTAGAAGAGCTTTTACATATCTCACATGATGGTTACTGGGACATGGGGAAACTGATAGTAGAGTACGTGATTATGCCTTTATTTGTACGTACGTACCGAGCAAGGTCGCATTGTATATGCATACCTTGTCGTAGGCTTTTATCCCGCATTTTTGTACGGATGTACACCTATGCTTGTTACTTGTACGTATGTACATTTTAGATTTATGGCTTGTACACCGGTACATTTTATATCTATTGACCGATCACGTACCTGCTCCAGTTTTAAACTATATATATGCATGTGTCGCCATGACAAATGCATCCTTGCCATGATAGTTGTGATTTTACATGATAGATTGTGCCATGTCAGGATTATAGTTATTTCATCTCTTACCATGTCATGATCAGTATTATATGTTTGTAGTACAAGTACTTGCTCCCGTCCTGACAGGATAACGTTGTAGGTGTACTTTCTGAGGAGGAAATGATTTGCGATACTTTATATGGAGCTGCTTTTGAGGACCTGGCCTTTGCTCCAGAAGAGGCCCCAGCGGGGAACCTTGCTTAGACTTGCCAGTTGACTTTAGACTTAGAGTTATTACAACTTTTATTTAGTTACTGGACCTTGTCTCCAGTTATTACTTTGGAAGTGTATTAAACTTTAAAACATATTTGCTTTCATCTATAAATGCTGTGTTGTGACAAACATCTTAAAATGTTTTAAATATAATCATTAGCACACTTAGTACTATCTTGACTATCTTCTAGAACAGCTTACTACGCTTTTACCAAGTGTAGGCTGGACATTGCTCGGCCCGGCCCAACAATTTGGGTAACGGGTCGTGATAACAGTTCCACTCACTTGCATAAAAGGATTTTCTTGTTCCGATTGCACATATTCTCCCTAAGCGTAGCTCCACCAGCGAGCCACATTCCAATGCTTATACTGTCCAGCCAACTAAGAGACTGTATCAGTCTCAATTCTCTTGATTTCCAACACAAGTCACGGTCCAATATTCTGATAGCATCCAACAAGCCAACCAAATGCCTCGCGCGGAGCGGGGCATTATATGAAGGATTTAGAAATGATTCCCAAATCTTAAAAAAGAACTTAGAATAATATTTAGGAATTTTAGGAATTTACTAGAACTTATTAGAATTTATATTCAACAACAAAAACTACTTATTTATAATTAAATAATAGCATCTAGAATTTTTAATAGAAACATATGAAATTATTTGTCCCAAAATTTTATAGTAGTGCTATTATGTCATAATAATAAAAATTAGATTAATTTATTTACTATTTATTTTGGTTTATTGTCACTCCCCATTCTCAAACCTCACAGGACTAGTACATGACTTGGCTAACTGGTACGAATCGAAAGATAATCTAATATATAAAATTTCCACAACTCGTACTTACGTTGTTTACATATGACTAAAGTCCATTATCTTTAGTAGTACAAAGGTAATCTAAAGCTCATCCACAACAAAAATAGAGTAAATAATGAACAAACAAATAAAATGAATAAAGTATGGACAATGAACTAACGAATATCCAAGTTTAGCAAGAGAAAAGATAGTCCGGTTGAGACAAATCTATTGCTAGTAGACTAAAAAAATAAAAAACAACAATGTAACTAAGAGTCCATGCTCAAGAAACTAAATGGTCGCGGTGTCATATGTTGAAGCTGCTCTTTTATCTAGTCATGGTCCGATGATCTGTGTATAATTCCGCTTTTAAATATGAAGAAAACTTCAGGTTCACAGAAGGAATATAACAAGATACAAAATATGCAAGCCGCTAAGTAACAATAATAAACATGCAAGAGAGAGGACAAGGAACTAATAATGGAATATAACTTAGTGACATGAAAGCAAGAATAACGATACTAATCGGGGCTACAAGTAAGGAAAATGGCAACCGCAGCCCGGTGCATGCTAATGGTCCTACAAAGAGTAACACATTGCATGCTCCCAATCTATAGAGGGTCTCTATCATAGCTCGGTGCACGCCCACGATAGAGTTGTCAATAGCCAACTCCTAATAACGGTCATCTCACCTAAGAAACTATAAGGATCAAGTCAAGACACGTTCAAAGTAACAAAAATTCGGATCAACATGTAATATCACAAATAGAGTACAAGGACAAGTATGATATAATAAAACAATTAGTACATACATGTGATCGTGTATACGTCCAACATGTATCAACATGAAAAGAAAATAAATAAATAACAAGCATAAAATAAAATACAAGCATATATATATATATATATATATATATATATATATATATATATATATATATAAAATATATATATATATATTTTTATTTTTTTATTATATATATATATATATATATATATATATATATATATATATATATATATATATATATATATATATATATATATATATATATATATATATATATATATGGGAGCGAATCAAAAGACCTGCTCCCGGAGCCCCCCCACCCATTGTGCACCGTTGGATCGAGCGGGCCGCATGAGGCCCGCGCGCAGCGCCCGTTCGATCCAACGGTCGAGATAGACTGGGCTCCCGATCCGCTCCCTATATATATATATATATATATATATATATATATATATACATATATATAATATATATATGTATATATATATATATATATATATATATATATATATATATATATAGACACGTAATGTCACTACCACATTTCTAGACAGGGTTATTTTTGTCATTTTACATCATTTATATAGTGTATATATATATATATATTTAATTAATGTGATGGTTGCATTTATTAGTAGATTAGCCTATTTATTAGACCCTTGACTAGTGAACCTATTTGGACTTGTCATGACACTTGGACCTACATTTTAGGTTAGCCACAATGAGAGTCGTTTAAGTCATAATAAGTCACGAAGAGGATTAGAACTAATTTCCAACTTAGGCTAAAAGCTTCTATAGGTTAATCAAACTTTCATGACAACTAAAGAGGGACATTGTGGGCATTTTCCATAGACATATTAAGGCCCTTTATGGCTAGTCATATTTTCTATAAACCTCTCATTTAGTTCATTAATTAGCCTCCACAAACCCTAAATTGTCTCTTCTCATTTCTCCCTTTATTTAGAAGAAGACCCAACCTCTACCATTCCCAAATTTATTCCCAGCCCATTCCTAGTGTCATCTCAAGGAGACTAGAGCTTGTATTAGCAAGGAAAAAGCATTGGAAGGAGAGAAGCTTGAAGGAGGTGTCCATTCTTGAGGATTGTGTCCACTAGTGCCATTGCTTTGAGAATCCATCTCCCAATAGGTAAAATATGAGATTAACCCTTGTATATTAATCTAATTAGAGTAATTAGTCATTTAGAAACCACCCATGCATTAGGGCTACCATAGGGAGAAGCTTGGGCTTCATTTGACCCATTTGGAGACTTTTACATAGAGTTTGGTATCCAATTTGGGAGAAATCCGAGTTGGCACACCAAGTATTTGTCATTATGTTTAGTGGACCTAATTAGGCTTGTTAGAGTGTTGTAAGGCTAACTACGTGTCCACAATTAGATACGAGTAGACCGTATCATAACTCTTTGTGATACATGATGATTTTGGGGGTTGTCCCTTCGACACTTGTGATATACGTATCATATTTTGCCACAAACACTAGAATAGCTATCTATTACTCCTATTAGAGTCTAATTATTATATTTGAGTTATTCATGGGCTTTAGGGAGAGTTTGGAATGGTTTGGAGAAAGTATCATAGGTTGGGAGAGTATCCTAAATTAGTGCACACTAGGTATTTGTTGAATTGTTACTATAGGTGCATGTATGTAATAGTGTGTGTACCTATCTATAATATCATATATATGTGTGTCTACGCGTGTGGCCATAAAGGGTAGGTGAGTATGTATTGTATATGAGTGTGCCTAGGTATAGTGGTTGTGTGTGATGTGCACTAGTACTTGTGTATGCATACACATGTGTAGAGTGTAATATGTGATAGAGAGTGGGTTATGTGGGTTAAAGTGTATGTGTGTAATGTGTATTGTGTAGAGTCAGTAGTGTACAGTGTGTATATGTAGTGTATGTTTGTATTAATATCATGTGTTAGTACGTAGAGAGTGATAGATGAGGGTGTTGTGTTACCTGTGTGAGAGGAGAGAGGGTCAAGTGTGCTGTCCTGCACACAAACCTACTGCAGTTGGGCAGGGGGACAACAGGAGGGGGAGATTGGCTCCCTGGCAGGCAAGGCAGGCCTTGCTTGGGGCCTGCACAGCAGTGCAAAGGGCTCCTGCAGGCAGGTAAGCCTGCACAAGTCAACATGGTGTTTCCTGCTTAGCAAGCTGCAGGTGATACGGGTTGCATAGGCATAGGGGTTTAGGTGCTGGATTCACCTAAGGGTTGGCTTGGCCCTGTGTGGCTTGCACACAGGTGTACAAGATGGAAGGGGAGACATGTGCTGCCTGCATACTAGATTGCAGGCTTGCATGTAGCCTGGTTGCACACAGGAATAGGATTTTCTGCTCTTTGTAGGGCAGGCCAGTGAGGCCAGTATACACTATTGTGTGTGAGTGAATGTGTGGTAGAGTGAAGTGTGCACCTATGTGTACATGTATGCATGTTTGAGTGTGTACTGTCATATGAGAAATGAGAGTGTGTGTCCATAGGTGAGTGAGTTATATAGATAGAGTTGGGGGTGAGGTGCAATCCTGCACACAGGGCAGGTAGGCTGCCTTGCACATCTGCACAACAACAGTGTAGGGTAAGGGCCTGTGTTGGGCCTATGCACAAGTGCATGGGCCAGTGCAGTATACATGTATGTGGTTTGTGTTTGTATATGTGGTCTTTGTGTCAATCATGTGTGTGTGTTAGATAAAGAGGGAGTGTCTGTGCATTTGTGCACCTTGCTTGGTGTGTCATGTCCCAATTTTGAAGAATCGATAGTCGTCCCTCGGGCGT